>CAJHNH020000138.1:27500-185000 GCA_905116865.2 Candidula unifasciata
GAAGAAATGATCACAGAAAGGAGAGTGATAACAAGCATTGGAAGCAAATTTTAAAAAGAGAGCAGCATAGACAGATGCATTGCTATAAAAAGACATAACTGTCACTTAGGTAAGAATGGACAAAATAGTCAACGTTACAACGGAAAACCCTAAGGGCGACCGACTATCTCTGGGTTGTCTCCCCTCGTTAGGTTATCATTGTCTTCCCTTGTCATTTGAGCTAACAACGTGAAATTGTAATTTTTTTTTTTTTTTTTTTGGTATGTACGTATCTACCAAAAGCTAACTTCATGACTATTCCTATGTGAGAAAAAAAAATAATAATAACCCAAACTGTCAACCATAAAAAATAAAGTGCCAGAGACAAAGAAATTCGGCTTTCATGCCAGCGTAAATAAAAGCTGTTCCTTGATGGGTAGTTAGTAAAAAAAGAAAACAATCACGGATTAGGAAGCCATCATAATATTGATTTGCTCTCGTCGCCAAACACTGCCTTTCTCTCGTGCCAGACGTCTGCCACTCAAGCCACTAATACAGGGGTTCCTGATAATGTGGGATGTTACAAAACTGGCTGGCAGCTTGACAGCTTTGCGTGGGAATTCTTGCTGCGTAACGAGGCTTTGATACACACCATTTTACTGTCTGTAGTATGGTGGGGTGTGTAACAGTCCTGTGCTACACGTCAGTTTACGGTGTGTAGCTATGGTGGGCTGTATAACAGGCCTTTATTACACGTCGTTTTACTGTGTGCAGCTATGGTGGGCTGTGTAAGTGGCATGGGTTACACGTCGTTTTACTGTGTGCAGCTATGGTGGGCTGTATAACAGTCTTGTACTACACGTCAGTTTACTGTGTGCAACTATGGTGGGCTGTGTAACAGGGCTGTATTACTGTGTGCAGCTATGGGAGAGGTGGAGGGGGAGGGGCTGAGTAAGAGGCCTGTGGAACATGTCAATATCTTGTGTGCGGCTATGGTGGGTTGTGTAACAGTCCTGTACTACACGTCAGTTTACTGTGTGCAGCTATGTGGGGCTGTGTAACAGTTCTGTATTACACGTCATTTTACTCTGTGCAGTATGGTGGGCTGAATAACAGTCTTGTACCACACATCAGTTTACTGTGTGCAGCTATGGGGGGCTGCATAACAGTCCTGTATTACACGTCAGTTTACTGTGTGCAGTATGGGGGGCTGCATAACAGTTCTGTATTACACGTCGTTTTACTGTGTGCAGTATGGGGGGCTGTATAACAGTCCTGTATTACACGTCAGTTTACTGTGTGCAGTATAGGGGGCTGCATAACAGTCCTGTACCACACGTCAGTTTACTGTGTGCAGTATGGGGGGCTGCATAACAGTTCTGTATTACACGTCAGTTTACTGTGTGCAGTATGGGGGGCTGCATAACAGTCCTGTACCACACGTCAGTTTACTGTGTGCAGTACGGGGGGCTGTATAACAGTCCTGTATTACACGTCAGTTTACTGTGTGCAGTATGGGGGGCTGCAGAACATTCCTGTATTACACGTCAGTTTACTGTGTGCAGCTATGGGGGGCTGTATAACAGTCCTGTATTACACGTCAGTTTACTGTGTGCAGTATGGGGGGCTGCATAACAGTCCTGTATTACACGTCAGTTTACTGTGTGCAGCTATGGGGGGCTGTATAACAGTCCTGTATTACACGTCAGTTTACTGTGTGCAGTATGGGGGCTGCATAACAGTCCTGCATTACACGTCAGTTTACTGTGTGCAGTATGGGGACTGCATAACAGTCCTGCATTACACGTCAGTTTACTGTGTGAAGCTAAAGAGGGGGGGGGGAGGGGGTGGCTGCATAACAGTCCTGTATTACACGTCGTTTTACTGTGTGCAGCTATGGTAGGCTGTGTAACAGGCCTGTGTTACATGTAATTTTACTGTGTGCATGTATCGGGGAGGTGAGGAAGGGGGGAGAACTGTGTAACAGGCCTGTGTTACACATAATTTTACTGTTTGCAGCTATCAGGGAGGTGGGGGTGGGTGGGGGGGGGGGGGGCTGTGTAAGAGGCCTGAGTTACATGTCAATTTCTTGTGTGCAGCTATGGTTGGCTGTGTAGCAAACCTGTGTTACACTTCAATTTCTTGTGTGGTGCAGCTATGGTTGTCTGTGTGGCAGGAATGTGTTACACGTCATTTTACTGTGTGCAGAGAGAACCCGGATGTGTTTAAAAGGGACACCATTACATGCAATTAGGGACAATAAGCCACAACTACTAGCTCAAGAAACCATTCAAGCCGTTGAACTTTGAGCAAAATAATTAGACCATAATTATAACTAAAGCTGACTTTAGTAGGAATAAGAATATAACAAATGTGTGGCGTCTCCACCGTGAAGGTTGGCAGCAGTACTGCTACCACTTCCTACGACATGCATCGCATCAACTCTTTCAGTCGCACAAGTCTTTGCTCATTTCTGAGGTAAAATATTACGACAATATGGAATCCCAGAAAAGATAGTCAAGATAACTGCTCTCTTCTGTAAAGACTTCTCCTGCAGTCTATACAAAATTACAGCATACATTTTCCAGTGAAGACAGGTGTAAGACAGAGATGTGTTATGTAATCCCTCCTTTTTTTAACCTTGTTATTGATTGGATAGTAAACACAGTAGACCAGACATAGATAGGCATACGATGCACTCCATTCACCATGCTTGGGGACCTTGATTTTGCAGATAATATAGCACTTATATCACATAAACATGAACATATACAATAGAAAAGTAGCAGACTACACAACTCAGCAGAAATGGTGGGACTGAGAATAAATACAAGGAAAACTAAGATCATGACAAATGTGACCAGTGACCATAAATAACCAAACACCTGAAAAGGTAGAACAGTTCATATATTTTGGCAGTGTGGTGTCGCAACTGGGAGGGACAGAGGAAAACATATAATCACGCTTGAACAAAGCTAGAACCGCTTTTGGAAGGATTAGACAAATCTGAAAAATCCAACAGTTACTGCAGAGGATAAAACTCCTACTCGACAAGAGTATTTTGCCAGTTCTTTTTTTTTATGGAGCAGAATGACCAGAAAAGATTCGCACAAATTAACCACCGTCCATTACACATCTCTACGTAGAATTATCAAAATTTTCTGGCCAATACAATTTCAAACGCTAAACTACTAAAACAGTTAATAGAAAAGAACATTGAATACAATAAAAACTTATTTGTGGCATTCGTAGACCAGGAGAAGGCATTTGACAGAGTCGACAGACAATTACTATGGAAAATAATGGCAAGATATGGAGTAAGCGAACACCTCATCGAAGTGTGCAAAAGTTTATACAGGGATTGTAGAAGTGTAGTTCGAATAAATCAGGGAACATCTCATCCTTTCACAGTGACGTCTGGAGTAAGACAGGGTGTGTCTTATCACCACTGCTGTTTATCACCTACATCGACAGTATATGCAGGAATGACAAGCCCATGAATGAAGATCGTAGTAAGATCAACGAATTACTCTTTGCAGATGACCAGGCCTTAATAGCAGATACAGCCATGAAATTGCAACAACATCTAACATCCATGAATGAAGAATGTAAAACAAATAATATGAGAATCAACACTGAAAAGACAGAAGTAATGTCAATATGAAAAAAGAAGACAGATCTAAACATAGCAATAGAATACAAAGACATTAAACAGGCATCTGAGTTTAAATATCTGGGAACTACATTTACCGAAGATGGGAAATTGGATAAAGAAATTGACATTAGATGCAGTAAAGCAAACCAAGTATTGGGACAGCTAGCCCCCCTCTTACAGCATAAGACAATCCCAATCAGCACAAAGAGACATCTTATTCAAAGCATATTTATTCCAACTCTGTGCTACCAGTGCCAGACATGGTCACTCACAACAAACCATAAAAGAAAATTAGTAACCACGGAAATGAGATGTCTGAGAAGGGCTGTAGGAGTGACCATAAGAGATAAGATCAGAAATGAGATCATAAGAGAACAAGTCGGCACAGAACCAATTCTGGATTACATACAAAGACAGCAAGTGAAATGGTTTGCCCACTTAGAGAGAATGCCTTGTGACACCATACCATACAAAGCATACATGGAAAGAGAAGAAGGACGTAGAGCACGGGGTAGACCAAGAACAATATGGAAGGATAACATCAGAGAAACTCTACAACAGCACGATGTGCCTATGGTCGAGGCAGCCAGAAGAGCTAGAAACAGAACCTTATATCTCCCTCGACACCCACAGCGGTAAAAGAGGAAGTGAAGAAGAAGAAGAACTACTTTGTCACAAACCAAAAATCTCTAGACAGTATTATAAAGATAAGATGGAAATGGCTTGGCCACCTTATGAGAATGAATCCTGATATATCTGCCTCAACAGCTCTCACATAAACACCAGAGGGAAAGAGAAAAAAGGGGCGCCCAAAAACAACATGGAGACGAACGATGGAAATTGAACTGAGTGCTGCTTCTCCGACATGAAAAACTGCACTGAAGAGTGCAAAGGACAGGAAGCATGAAAAATCCTCTCTGAAGCCTTATGTGCCACTAGGCATGAAGAAAACTGATGATGGTGATGATATCTTAGCTGAACTGAGTTAAGAACCGGTATTATAGTTCTCAGGAGTCGCTTGGCCGAGCGGCTAGACGCTCGTCGCGGATCGGAAGGTCGTGGATTCGCTCCCTGGCGGAGAGGGACTTTTTTTTTACAAATGACCTTGGCTCCCAGGTCGACCCAGCCTTGAGTGGGTACCGGGTGCAGTCCCGGGAAAGTAAAGGCTGCCGGCGTGATGCTGACCCCATCATCCATCTTGTGCCGATTGGTCTATAAACACATAGGTCTAGCCCTATATGCCCTATACGCATAAAGGCCTCGGAAAAGGGTCCTTTACTTTGTTTCTTAATTATAGTTCTCGGGACATTTCCACAAGCGCGGTGTTCTAATGTCGGCAGCAAGCGGGGCGTTCTCATGTCGGCAGCCAGCGCGGCGTTCTCATGTCGGCAGCAAGCGGGGCGTTCTCATGTCGGCAGCCAGCGCGGCGTTCTCATGTCAGCAGCCAGCGGGGCGTTCTCATGTCGGCAGCCAGCGCGGTGTTCTCATGTCGGCAGCAAGCGGGGCAGCAAGCGCCAGCGGCGTTCTCATGTCAGCGCGGCGTTCTCATGTCGACAGCAAGCGCGGCGTTCTCATGTCGGCAGCCATGCGGCGCGGCGTTCTCATGTCATCCATGTCATGTCGGCAGCCAGTTCTCATGCGGCGTTCTTCTCATGTCCGCATGTGTTCTCATGTCGTCAGCAAGCGCGGTGTTCTCAGCCAGCGCGGTGTTCTCATGTCGGCTCGTTCTCATGTCGGCAGCCAGCGCGGCGTTCTCATGTCGGTAGCAAGCGGGGCGTTCTCATGTCGGCAGCCAGCGCGGCGTTCTCATGTCGGCAGCCAGCGCGGCGTTCTCATGTCGAGCAGCCAGCTCGGCGTTCTCATGTCGGCAGTCAGCTCGGCGTTCTCATGTCGGCAGCCAGCGCGGCGTTCTCATGTCGGCAGCCAGCGCGGCGTGTTCTCGACTGCAAGCGGGGCGTTCTCATGTCCGCAGCCAGCGCGGCGTTCTCATGTCCGCAGCCAGCGCAGCGCGCGGTGTTCTCATGTGTTCTCATGTCAGCAGCCAGCCAGCGCGGTGTTCTCATGTCGCTGCCAGGCGGTGCCAGTCGGCAGCGGTGTTCTCATGTCGGCAGCCAGCGATGGGCAGCCAGCGCGCGTGTGTTCTCATGTCAGCAAGATGTCGGCAGCAAGCGCGGTGTTCTCATGTCGGCAGCAAGCGCGGTGTTCTCATGTCGGCAGCCAGCGCGGTGTTCTCATGTCGGCAGCAAGCGCGGTGTTCTTATGTCGGCAGCAAGCGCGGTGTTCTCATGTCGGCAGCCAGCGCGGTGTTCTCATGTCGGCAGCCAGCGCGGCGATTGTATATCCGGCCTCTCATTTCCTTGAATTTTGAGAGTCGGCCAGACTCCCTGCTCACTCCCAACTGCACCGTTCTCTTCAGATCGTAAAGATCTATTTGTGCCTCTGCACTGCTTCTTTGCACCAAAACAGCACTGATCATTTCTAGCTACGTCTTAGCTAAACGTGAACCAATGTCCTAGGCTTGAGATGATTTTACACCCATGACCTATCAAAACTGAGGCCATTGTTTTGCAGACTTCATAAGAGCTAGCGAAAGAAGACAAAGACACAACCGTTTTAACCGTGTGCATAATGTTTGGAAAATCCCAAACAGTATCTCCTCCCCATATCCCCTCTCTTTTCTTCACCCAGGGCATACTTCAACCAAGAGCTGTGACCATCCATAGGTCAGTTTGTTTAGTATTTCACCAGTGTTTGCGTTTGTAATAGAATCATTCATTGTTCTCAGCTGTTACGATACTCTCAATAAATGCATTGCAAATAACTTGCCATTCTTTATCTTTGTACCAGGCAATGAGAGTGTTTCAAATTCTCTGACGGACTATGTGGTTGTAACGACTGGACTATAAATGATCAGGAGGTCTGTTTTTATTGTCATGCAAGATGCATATCGCAAATATGATCACGACAGCAAGAAGAAATCGGCATCCTTGTCAGATGTGAGCATTTCACCAAGGCTGAGAGTATGATGTATCGTCAATACAGTCGTCTTATCACTAACATGGCGTTGGGCAGAAACGTTCTGAGTCTAATAATTTATTGTTATGCGTGCGCTGCAAACAGAAACAAATCGTCATTGTGTGGAATAAAAGTACCACATCTAATAGCTGGACCAACGATTCCAGACAGGACAGTATGTAGCTGGACCAGTAACTTCAGACAGAACAGTAAGTAGCTGAACCAGTAACTCCAGACAGAACAGTAAGTAGCTGGACCAGGGACTCCAGATAAAACAGTAGAACTGGAAGACTCCAGCTGAGAACAGTGTAGCTGGACCAGTAACTCCAGACAGAACAGTAAGTAGCTGGACCAGGGACTCCAGATATAACAGTAAGTAGCTGGACCAGTGATTCCAGACAGAACAGTAAGTATCTGGACCAGTGACTCCAGATATAACAGTAAGTAGCTGGACCAGAGACTCCAGATATAACAGTAAGTAGCTGGACCAGTGATTCTAGACAGAACAGTAAGTAGCTGAACCAGTAACTCCAGTCAGAACAGTAAGTAGCTGGACCAGTAACTGCAGACAGAACAGTAGGTAGCTGGACCAGTGATTCCAGATAGAAGAGTAAATAGCTGGACCAGTAACTGCAGACATAACAGTAAGTAGCTGGACCAGTGACTCCAGACAGAACAGAAGGTAGCTGGACCAGTGACTCCAGATAGAAGGGTAAATAGCTGGACCAGTAACTGCAGACAGAACAGTAAGTATCTGGACCAGTGACTCCAGATAGAGCAGTAAGTGGCTGGACCAGTGACTCCAGACAGAACAGTAAGTATCTGGACCAGTGACTCCAGATAGAACAGTAAGTATCTGGACCAGTGACTCCAGATAGAACAGTAAGTAGCTGGACCAGTGACTCCAGACAGAACAGTAAGTAGCTGGACCAGTGACTTCAGATAGAACAGTAAGTAGCTGGACCAGTGACTCCAGAACAGATAAGTAAGTAGCTGGACCAGTGACTCCAGATAGAACAGTAAGTAGCTGGACCAGTGACTCCAGATATAACAGTAAGTAGCTGGACCAGTGATTCCAGACAGAACAGTAAGTAGCTGAACCAGTAACTCCAGACAGAACAGTAAGTAGCTGGACCAGTAACTGCAGACAGAACAGTAAGTAGCTGGACCAGTGACTCCAGATAGAACAGTAAGTAGCTGGACCAGTGACTCCAGATAGAACAGTAAGTAGCTGGACCAGTGACTCCAGACAGAACAGTAAGTAGCTGGACCAGTGACTCCAGATATAACAGTAAGTAGCTGAACCAGTGACTCCAGACAGAACAGCAAGTAACAGCTAAACAATGAAGACTTCAGCAGCATAAGAAAGCTGAGTAAGAAACAAACAATGCATAAGAAAACAAACAGTAGCCTCGCAATAAAGCAACGTCTAAACATGTTTGTTTTCATGAAGAGACTACATCGATTCTGAGAGAATACAGTCTTGAAAAAATATCAATCCAATCCAACTGGAAAATTGTGTGTAAGCTTAAACCGGTGTAATAGGCCTCATATAAAATAGCAGAGGACAAAAAATAAAATCATGAGATTAGAAATTGAAGTAAACAAAAAGCTTGGAGAATGCGCGCATACACAAGCTAATATTATTTGTACTGTACCGTTAATGTGCATTACACACACACACACATACACACACACACACACGCACACACACACACACACACACACACACACACACACTCACACACACAATTTATCCTATACTTGTAATTTGATATCCTATACTTGTAATTTGATAATCTTAGTTTCAGCTTCACTGTGAACGGGACATCCCATAGTTGCTCCGCTCCTGTGCCAACGAAAAACACACACAATGTTTATCACAGTCTCTTGTAAAAAGATTGACAGACTGCTGTCTCAGCATGTGCACTAGCATTCACACGCATTAAAATGTAAACGGTTGCCATTCGTAGTGCTAACACAAACTGTCCGACATTCGAAATGCAGTTCATCTTGGAATGTAGCAGAAATCCCAAAGATCAGCAGTTGCATAAGCAATCAATTTCAATCACATAATGGCACCACAAATTTTGCGACTACAGGTATCGTGCCATTGTCTGAATCTACAATTCACACCACCACGTTGGTCACAGTCGAAAAACATTCAAAATAAAATCCGCAGCTCACAGTGTCACACTATGCATTTAACCCAGAAGCAAGAAAAGTCTTTATAGAGAGAGAGAGAGCAGTTATTTTGGTTATTTTGACTATCTTTTCTGGGATTCTATATTGTCGTAATATTTTATCTCAGAAATGAGCAAGGACTTGTGCGACTGAAAGAGTTGATGCGATACATGTCGTAGGAAGTGGTGGCAGTACTGCAGCCAACCTTCACCGTGGAGACGCCACACATTTGTTATATTCTCATTTCCTACTAAAGACAGCTTTAGTTATAATTATGGTCTAATTATTTTGCTCAAAGTGCAACGGCTTAAATGGTTTTTTGAGCTAGTAGTTGTGGCTTATTGTCCCTAAGTGCATGTAATGTTGTCCTTTTTTAACACACCCGGGTTCTCTCTGTTGGTCCCAGGTGCACACAGTAAAATAACGTGTAACACAGGTTTGTTACACAGCCAACCATAGCTGCACACAAGAAATTGACATGTAGTACCGGCCTCTGACACATCACCCCCCCCCCCTCCCCCATAGCTGCACACAGTAAAACTAACGTGTAACACAGGCCTGTTACACAGCCCACCATAGCTGCACACAGTAAAACTAACGTGCAATACAGGCCTGTTACACGGCCCACCATAGCTGCACACAGTAAAACTAACGTGTAATACAGGTCTTTTACACGGCCCACAACAGCTGCACACAGTAAACTGACGTGTAATACAGGCCTACTTATACACCCCCCCCCCCTAGCTGCACACAGTAAAACGACATGTAGTACAGGTCTGTTACACAGCCCACCATAGCTACACATGGTAAACTGACGTGTAGCAGAGGACTGTTATACAACCCACAGTAAAATGGCGTATAACAAAGCCTTGTTACGCTGCAAGAATTCCCACGCAAAGCTGTCAAGCTGCCAGCCAGTTTTGTAACATCCCACATTATCAGGAACCCCCGTATTAGTGGCTTGAGTGGCAGACGTCTGGCACGAGAGAAAGGCAGTGTTTGGCGCCGAGAGCAAATCAATATTATGATGGCTTTCTAATCCGTGATTGTTTTCTTTTTATACTAACTACCCATCAAGGAACAGCTTTTATTTAGGCTGGCATGAAAGTCGAATTTCTTTGTCTCTGGTACGTTATCTTTTTTTGTGTGTGGTTGACAGTTTGGGTTATTATTGGTATTGTCGCACATAGAAATATTCATAAAGTTAGCTTTCGGTAGATACGTACATAAATTTTTGTAATTTTGTTTAGGTCAACTGACAAGGGAAGGCAACGACAACACGACGAGGGGAGACAATCCAGAGATAGTCGGTCGCTCAAAGGGTTTTCCACTGCAGCTTTAATTATTTTGTCCTTTCTTAGCCAAGTGCCAGTTATGAATTTATATAGCACTGCATCTGTCTGTTTTGCTCTCTTTTTGAAATTTGCTCTCAATGCTTGTTAGCACTTTCCTTTCTGTTATAATTTCTTCCCCAACCTCTTTTTATCTAGCTGTCACATTATATATTCTCTTGTAACTCAGTCGGATGGAAGCATCAAGCCCAGAAATGGCACAAACACTAAAATTCAGTCCCGAAAGTGACGCAAATAACCCAGACCACAAATATAGGCGGAGACTGTTAGCAGCCTCGGCTAGCTAGCAGCAGTCTGAACGTGGTCGAGCTTTTCTTTTTTTTTCTCAAAAGGACTTGGACTTGGACTAGTCCCCTTGTGGGATGCAATGTTTTGTTATTTGCAGCCCCACCCTGGCTTTTGCCGGGGGCCCTGAATATAACTGGGCCAAAATGTGGCCATAACAGATGAAAGGGGTTTCTGGGACTCTCTCCACTGGGGATCTTCATCCGCATAGTGGCATTTTGTGTCACAGGTGTTTATCGCTTGTGTGATGTCCTGGTGGTGTACAATAAGCAAGCAAGCAGAATATATTATCAGGACCTCATCTGCCTAAGACTGAAGAGTTCTACATAGTAGTATTACTACTGATAACTTGATTATAATTTTTTAAAGGTTGAACGGGCTATGTCTCTTTTTTTTACTGTTAAACTGTCATTCAGCATGCAATTCTTTGAGTCGCAAGGGTGTCAAACATTCAGACAGCGGCCAGTTAGACACAAGCATGACATCAGTAGAGAAATCAGTATCAGAATCAGTAGAGAAAAGATACTATAATGGCCTGGAGAGAATGAGGCACCTGGGTGTAACCAGAGGGTCTGGCTGGCTCACTACTCTCAGAGGAAAGGCAAGACGGACATATAACCAGATTGTGACCGGTACCATTAGTGTTTGAACTCTGCGCTAGCTGCTGAAGATGAGGACGGAGCATGCATGGGAATGCCCCGAGTGTTTTGATGTCAATTCTTGACTCAACTCAACTCAAGCACCACATTTGTGAAGCTGTCTACTTATGTTCAAAAGCAAGTGTGTTCAACTTCCTATTTAGAATATTGCCAACCAAGTAAAGGGCCCTTTCGCTCGCCTTCGTGTGTATTGTATATATAAGTTGTTGCCAACTTTGAATTCGTTCTCATCAATGATAAACCTGTAGTCATTAACGCTGAATCCGTTCTCATCAAGACTGAACCTGTTGTTGTCAGCTTTGAATCCGTTCTCACCAACACTTAACCTATTGTTGTTAACTTTGAATCCCTTCTCATCAACACTGAACCTGTTGTTGTTAACTTTGAATCCGTTCTCATCAACACTAAACCTGTTGTTGTTAACTTTGAATCCGTTCTCATTTTTGTTGTTTGTTTTGGTATCCAGAAGCCATGAGCTGTTAACCCTTAGGCTCGGTATTATGGATATCGCAACCTTTCGGCCTTGAATCCATTGTAACTACCGTAAATCTGGGAGAAAATGTGGCTTTCCTGCCTACCCCCCGGGATTGAACCCGGACCACAAGGAGTTCGTCACCCGATCTCCGCGCAATCCGGTTTAGCCAACTGCGCTAGAGAGCCGGGCGCATCCGTTCTCATCAACACTGAACCTGTTGTTGTCAGCTTTGAATCCATTCTCATCAACACTGAACCTGCTGTTGTCAGCTTTGAATCCATTCTCATCAACACAGAACCTGTTGTTGTCAGCTTTGAATCTGTTCTCATCAACACTGAACCTGTTGTTGTCAGCTTTGAATCTGTTCTCATCAACACTGAACCTGTTGTTGTCAGCTTTGAATCCGTTCTCATCAACACTGAACCTGTTATTGTCAGCTTTGAATCTGTTCTCATCAACACTGAACCTGTTGTTGTCAGCTCTGAATCCATTCTCATCAACACTGAACCTGTTGTTGTCAGCTTTGAATCCGTTCTCATCAACACTGAACCTGTTGTTGTTAATTTTTAATCTGTTCTTATCAACGCTGAATCAGTCGTCATCAACACACTGCGGTCACTATGGAGTCGCCTGCCACTGAATTCGAACCCGCTATTAGGGGAATGCGAAACGATGTTCACAAGCCTCCAGCTCCCCGTGTGGGTTCTGGGGCTCCCTTTGAGAGGAAAACAAAAATTGACCCACTTCCTCCCAAAAAAGCATATCGTAAGAGTCGACTAACTGGGTGAGGGAGGTATTGTTCCTTCGAAGTCAGAATGCATCTGTATGTGTGTGTGTGTGTGTGTGTGTGTGTGTGTGTGTGTGTGTAAATATCTATATATATATATAAACTTCTGCTCTTTGCTTCTCATGCAGATGCACTCCGACTTCAAAGGAACAGCCTCTCTCTTCCCCAGCCGTCCCCCAGTTTTATATATGTCTCTCTCTCTCTCTGTCTCTCTCTCTCTCTCTCTCTCTCTAAATATATATATAGCGTCCCTTCATGATTCTAAGTTTACTGGAATCCAGAGCTCACCTATTTAGCCCTGTCTGGAACTCGCTAGGAGATTATTTATTTCTCCCATTTTTCTGTAGTGACAATGAGTGCAGAATCCAGACAGCTCTATTTACCGTTCTCTTATCCGTTCCAACGGTCCTATAAAATTATTCCATGAGCGTGCGTGGTCTGCATGTCTATGGGCCTGTTGATTCAGTCAGCGAGATTTATCACTTCCCCCATTTATTTGCACTAGAGAATATTGATGTAGAAGAGATTAAACTTTGCCAACTGTTGTGACTGTATACAAGTGCGTATTCACATGTTATTCAGACTGAAAATTGAAATACACACAGTTGATTTCCCAATGATTCGTTTGATTTATTTTCGTATTTTTCCTTTTTTAATTGGAAAAGAGGGGAAGTCCATTCTAGTTTACTTGTTTCGATTTTAAGCAAACTACCGGATGCATATGAATCTATTCATTCTTATATGTTCACTATATATATTTTTTTTCGAATTTTTGATTTCTCCGTTTACTAAAAATTTCTTGAATGATCAGAATACTTTTTCTTCTTTCATTCCTTTTTGTTTAAAGTAATTGCTAAGAATATCCAGGTTATTTCTATTTTTATGGTTTTCAGGTGCAAACCGTTATTTAAAAATCGAAATAATTATTCTTAAAATATCTCTTCATTTGCAAACAGTGTTTTTTTTTTTTAAATATCAAGTTATAGTTTTTTTTTCAATTTCAGACAATAATACAAATACCAGAACACCGTGCTTTCGTATACTCGATTGCAACAGTTACTTGTGTGATTTAAATATATTCTTTTTTTATAATTTCCTCAGTTACAAACATGTGTGTAAAATAAGCACAATGATCCATATATATACAATGTTTTCTGAGTCACAGAGAGTTACTTAAATAATCTATGAATTTATTTGTTTTAAATTGTCTTCATATGTTGAGCTACATACAGAGTGCGACTACAATTGTATTTTCTATTGTGTTTCTCTTCAGTTGCTGATAATTCCCCAAATTGAAAAGCTATTTTGCAATTTCTTGATTTCGTCAATTGCACAGAATAACCTAAAGTATTACGATACATCCCATTATTGTATGCTAATTTGCAGACAGCCAACAAAATAATGAAGACACGTAGAGGCAGCCAATGTTAAACCATCATTGAACTGAGTTAACAAACGAAAACACAGCACACGGGACATTACCATAAGCGCTTCGTCGCCAACTTCAGTGCATAGTTCCACTTTCGGTGGTACGGGTAGCAGCCTGTCTGTAGATCCTTCTTGTCATCCCCCTCCCCCTTCCCCTTTTACTGAGTTTTGCGTATCGGCCAGAACCCTGGTCACAGCCGGCTGAACTAGGCTGTGAGGATCTGTTTGTGCTTCCGCACTGTCCAATCGCTTAGGTACAGTCTTGACCACACGTTTTACACATCAAATGCTTATCGATCTCTAAATAAACAAGTTCTACAGGTTTAATGATGTTTAAGGGAGAGCGAAATCTATTGCATCCACCCCCCCCTTCCCCCTCCCCATTTTGCTAGAGCGCAAATATGCAGACGTGGTAGTTATGAACAAAGCACACACAGAAACATACATACACACACACACACACACACAATTCCTAGGCTCTAGCCTCTACCATCGACCTCCCCCCCCCCCCCCCCCCCCCCCCCCTCCCCCCCCCCCCCCCCCTTCCACCCGTATAAAGGTTACGGCATAATCACTTCGTCACTGGAATCGCTGACCGGCTAGCATCATATGTCAGTACGCGTGACGGCGCATGAATGGATTATTTACTTAATTTACTCTGCAAGAAAACATAACCAGGTTAAACTCAACATGCAGTAAATACAACATAAAGATCAAATACAACAAACCCCAAACAATGTAAGTTAGTAGAACCCCCGGCCCACTACACAAAAAGCTGAATGGTTACGGTCTGAATCAGGTTGGGAAATTTAAATATTTAGGAAGTAGATATCGGAAAGCAAGTTCACTTCTATACCAATAGTCACCATTATTAGGACATCCAAAAAATGTCCTATGAATGCAAAGAGATAAATTATAAACAACATATTCATTTCATTATTAGACTACAAGTGGCATCAATAAACACTATTTGAAGCCCATATACGCAAAATGACCACTTGAGAGAGAGAGAGAGAGAGAGAGAGAGAGAGAGAGAGAGAGAGAGAGAGAGAGAGAGAGAGAGAGAGAGAGAGAGGGAGATGCCTGAGAAAACCGCAAAAATGAGGGGAAGGGACAAGGAAACACGCGGAAAAAAAAACCATCTGAGATCTAGTGAATAATTATACTATCAGACAAATTGTGGAAACGACACATTGTACTAGATTCATCTAGAAACAGCAGATTAATTGGTTTGACCATCTCATGCAGCAAGATCAAATACCATCACAAGCATCACATCTAAAAGATCAGCTACAAGCACACGAGGACGGTCGCGAAACAATGGATTGACAGTATTAAAGACGCTCTACACCTTCACTGCATGACAACAGGTGATGTCAGCCATTGTGGACTGGATCGCAAACTATTCCTTCCCACGGCGCTTAACGGCAGAAGTAGTTTATGATGATGAAGATGGCTTGTTAGAATAGAAGTCTTGTTCGCTTTTGAAAATTCAAAATTCCCCGAAAGAATGTCTTTAAACTCTCCCACCACCCTTTCTCGTGGAACCAATGTCTCGCCATATCGTTTGATGACGTTGAATTTGGGAGCACATGTACAGTCGACTAAACGTTTTGTCATCTCAGTATTTGGCACACATTGTCACCAAAACACACACACAAAACAAGAAAATATAAATGATAACAGAACACCAAAGAATGACAAATATAACTGAAGCTGTTTTGTAAAGTATTTTATTTTCTCATGACCCAGTTTTCAACCAATTTAAACAGCAAAGCTTGATGCGTAAACATTCCATTTATACTCGAGACCTTCGATTTTAATGTTTTCCTTTGAAATGGCTGGTCATAGACATCAAAGGCAGACAGACAGCCAGACACTTGAGTCAATAATTGAAGAATGTTTACAGGCTTTACTCTAAACAGTTTTGAGATGTTCGCTGTGTCAATTTCATAATCATCCAGCACGTTAAATAACAGTAAAGAGATGTGTGTAAATTTGCTAAACTATAATCCTGACAAATACATATCGTTGGGTAAATTGTGAAAATTAACGACAATGGTAATGTTAAATAACTTTAAAAGGTTGAGTAAATCTGGTTTAACTAGCGTTTAGCAAAAGCACAAAAATTGTGTATAGCATATCTAATAAATTTTGCATCAAATAGCTAAGTTTCATTTACATTGTGTCAAATTAAAGTTTAAACGAAAATATACGTATTGTGTAAATTATGTATATTTTACGTTTCAACTAAGGCAGCGTTAATGTGTAAATTGTGCTCAACGACACTTTAACAAATACATTTGTATTGCGTAAAGTGTAATTGTGTCAAACCAACGGGAGTCAAAATGTCCAATAGCTTTAAAAGTCTGTGTAAACTGTGTAAAATTGTACTGACGATTACACATAAAGAAAATTTATTGTGTAAATTGTTTAAAACTAACAAATACCTTCGCACTGCGTAAAATATTTCAAGTAGAAGTCTTCATACTTCTTCTTCTTCTTCTTTTTATTTTCTTCTTCTTCTTTTTTTCTTCTTCTTCTTCTTCTTCTTCTTCTTCTTTTTCTTCTTCTTCTTCTTTTCTTCTTCTTCTTTTTCTTCTTTTTCTTCTTTGTTCACAGGCTGTAATCTCCGGCGGAAAGTCCTGGTTGTTAGTCCATTTGGACTTTAACTTTGTGAAATTGTGTAATAATACACATGTTTAAACTTCTACGTACGACATCTGAGTGTGCAGCGAAACTTTCTACGTTCACATTACACTTAATGAGTGCATGAAAACACTGTTGTTTATTTTCTAGAGAGTATTTTAAGTATTTATCAATAATATGCATAGACACTTTGCATGTGTAGCATCGCCGGCTATTCAAAAACGTATCTGTATCGTAAAAACTCTAACGAGTTCGGCGTGACGTTACACACATACAAATATATATATGTATATATATATATATATATATATATATATATATATATGTGTGTGTGTGTGTGTGTGTGTGAGTGTGTGTGAGTGTGTCTGACTGTATGTCTGTCTAATTTGTCTAGCTAGTTTAGTCTGTCTTCTTAACTGTATATCCGTCTATACCCGTGTTTATCTCTCGTTTCTCTGTACTTCTTTATCAAAGATTAGCATTCTAAACGAATCATTTCAATGCGAGTAAAATAGTCAAACTACACAATACCACACACAACTCAAACGCGAACAAAACGTCTTTCTAATTCAGTACTTTATGAAATAATGTTCTCTGTAATGTCACCGATGTAACAGCGATAACCACCATAGTTAAACAAACATAAACAAGCACAGAGTATATTGATTATCAGTGGCCAGATCCGAGGACAATAGTTTTGCTAAATTATCTTTTATTGCTGTGACAGCCAGGAATAAAATTGCACCGACTGTAAACAAACAAGGATGGGATATAGAGAAAGAAATGTCGCTGTTCTGATAGAGGTTCTAGCACTGCTTGATGACTGGCTAGTATTGTAACAACTATTGAATATTCTGTTGATTCTTTCTCTGTGTCTTGTCTATTTTTTGTCTGACTGTCTGTCTGTCTGGCTGTCTGTCTGTATGTCCGTCCGTCCCTCTGTCCGTCTGTCTGTCTGTCTGACTGTCTGTCTGTTTGCCCCCCTGTCTGTTTGCCCCCTGTCTGTTTGCCCCTCTGTCTGTCTATTTGCCCCTCTGTCTGTCTGTCTGTCTGTCTGTCTGTCTGTCTGTCTGTCTGTCTGTCTGTCTGTCTGTCTGTCTGTCTGTCTGTCTGTCTGTCTGTCTGTCTGTCTGTCTGTCTGTCTGTCTGTCTGTCTGTCTGTCTGTCTGTCTGTCTGTCTGTCTGTCTGTCTGCCCCTCTGTCTGTCTGTCTGTCTGTCTCGCTAGTTATAACAGAAAGGAACCATCTAACTTTCTTTGCCGGCTCAAGATCGCCCAGACATTAAATCATCCATCTCAAGCAACCAGCCATTTGACTTAATCTGCAGCCTTAAGCAGACCGTAAAAACAAAAAGTCACAAGTGAGGAGAGCTCGACTGCACGCTCAGAATGATGGGATTTTTTTGCGAGACACGGGTTCGTTTTTTTTATATAAACTAGTATTTTCTTCCTGTCAGGGGAAAAAATATATCTTCCTGCACAGTACGTGTATTTGCCTATAGAGCTCTAAACCTTCATACTCAAGGCCCCCCCCCCCCCCCCACACACACACACACGCACACCTTTACCTCCACCTCCCTAAAACGTTTTACATGCGGCCTTTTTTTTTTTAAACAGACGAAACGAGTTGTTCCAGACCTTAAGACACCTTAGACCATAAATCACGCGGACATTGTCGTTGTCCTTAGAGAGATAGGACGTTCTGGGGGTTTTGAAAGCAACGTGTCCACATCACTACTAAGAATACGAGAATTAAGAGTCAAGATCGGCACAGCCAAGCATGAGAAGCACACCGGACGCACACGCAGTCTTGTTAACCAACATAGGACTAGCACTATTAAGCGCACGACGCTGATGAATATGTTGAGAGGGGAATCTGAGCGCCTGTGGATGTGTCCGGAGTGCTGTGAAGATAATCTAACTCATAACTCACACCTCAAACAATCTTATTAGCATCTGCAATAAAACAATTAGCGATACAGTATTTGTTTCAATAATGGTCGAAACATTCTTCCAATTTAATACTTGGTGAAGCATCGTGGTTGCAGTGTCACCGATGTAGCTGCGATAGTTAAAGAAAGACAAACGAGCATGCGGGATATTGATTATCACGGCCAAAGGTCTTGCCCAGTGCAGGTCCAATTGCTTTGATAGTTGGGAATACAACTGCACTAACTGTACGCAAACAAGGCAGGGGAAAAAGAGAACACATGTCACTGCTAATGACAGAGGTGGTAGCATTGCTTGATTTGCTGAGTAAATGTTGTAACAAATGATTCTTTGTATGTTACGTCTCTTCCTCTCTGTCTCCATCTCCCTTGTGTCTCCCCCTTCTTCCCATCTCCCTTGTGTCTCCCCCTTCTTCTTTCTCACCTTTTCTCTCTCTCTCTCTCTCTCTCTCTCTCTCTCTCTCTCTCTCTCTCTCTCTCATGTATTGATTGTATCTCTTTTTGGGCCTCTAGATTAAGTAAACATTATTTCATTCATCCCAAGTAACCAGCCGTGCGACAGTGACTCTCCAGCATTGAACAGATAATAAGAATGTGTCAACAACAACAAAAACGGAGGAGTGGCTGGCCATTCGGCTAGAGCACTGCGCTGCCATGCTAAAGACACACGTTCTAATTCTTAAATAGGTTATTTCTCTCGAAGTAAAATCCCTACCTGCTCAGGTCAGGTTAGATGTAATGACCCCCTCCCCCCCCCACCCCAAACCCTAACAATACCCCCATGTTTTTTATATTAAAATACTTCGATTCCAAAGAGTAAAAGATATTTTCAAAATCCTAACACGATTGTGAAAGATCTTAAAAAATTCTTTACACAATTGTCAATGATCTTTAAACAAATATCTTAACAGCATCTGCAGGAAAACAATCAATCACACAAGCAATATTCATCTCAAACGAGAACAAAACGTTCCTCTAAATCCACACTTTATGAAATATGTTCGTTGTAATGTACCAATGTAACAATTTTGACAGTTAAACAAAAACAAACAAGCACGGAGTAAATTGATTATTAGTGGCCAGATCCGAGGACAGCAGTCTTGCTGAATGCAGTTTCGATTGCCGATACAGTCAGGAATAAAACGGCACCGGATGTAAACAAACAAGTGGGGTGTGGGGAGGGGTAGGGGTGGAGAAAACAAATATGACTGAGATATAGGTTCTGGTATTTGTTTGCTAGTTAATTAATTGTTTAAATATTTCTTTCCATATTACCCCCCTCCCTTCGCCATCCTCCTCTCTCACTCTTCATTTCCATCTAGGTATTCCTCTTTCTCTCTCATCCTCTACCTTTATCTCTCTCTCGCCTTGGCCATCCTTCTCTCTTACCCTCTACCCCGATCTCTCTCTCTCTCTCTTTCTCCCTCACTCTGACTGTGTAACTGATTCACTATTTTTTGCTATTTCAAATAAGTGTGTCTTCTGTCTGTCTGTCTGTCTGTGTCTCTCTCTCTATCTCTCTCTTTCTCCCTCCCTCTGACTGTGTAACTGAGTCACTATTTTTCGCTATATCAAATAAGTGTGTCTTCTGTCTGTCTCTCTCTATCTCTGTCTGTCCCTCTGTCTGTCTGAGTCACTATTTTTCGCTACATCAAATAAGTGTGTCTTCTGTCTGTCTGTCTCCCTCTCTCTCTCTCTCTCTCTCTCTCTCTCTCTCTCTCTCTTTCTCCCTCACTCTAACTGTGTAACTGAGTGACTATTTCTCGCTATGTCAAAAAAGTGTCTTCTGTCTGTCTTCGTCAGCTTCTAAGCTCCAAAAGTTAAGCCCTTCTAGGAGCTGGAATTGTGATGCAATATTCTGGTGCTGTTGCCTTGACTAGAAGTAGTCATGGCAGTGACCAAAGCAATAACATGGCTGGAGACACAAAGCTTTTTCCCTCGCGTCTTTTTTTTTTTCTGTGACTCGGTGAGTATGCTCATGGAGATAAAGATTGTCTGGGTTCAATGACAGTGGTTGGAGTCCCAAAAGCGGCCAGGGCTGTCACATATTAGTTTCATATTTGTGCCAGGTCACCCAGACGTGCAAGGAAATGCAAGTAAAGTTACTGTGGAGAGCGGATGAGTCGTTTACCAGACATATTATTCTAAATGCTTTACGAGAAGTAAGACGTTTATGAGAACCAAGTGATGATTGTAAATCTGCAGCCATGATCAGACAAGAACATGTTAAAAGGTATTCGACCAGATTGATTGGCACTGAGACACTGCTAGCTAAGAGTCGTGCTCCCCTAGATCCATGGGAGCTGGCCTGGGGTGATTAGTGAGTGTAAAGCTGTCATCGCCAAGGCAGCTTCGGATGGGAGCTGCTTAGCCCAGTTGAAGTGTTTGTATGTCTAATGTTCATTGTATATTAAAGATAATGGTTGTACTCAGCCGGAGTGTCGCCTTAAGTGTGTTTGGGTAGTAGAGTCTGTCAGCTGGCCTTCCTAGCGAGCCATATAAAATAAGTAGAGTAGTTTAGGTCCCTGACACAAGAGTACTATGCAGGAAGCCAGATAAGAATAAGAGACCAACACAAAACTGGTGTCGTCCGTTGCTACACGCCGCGGGATTTACTGAGGCAGAGATCCGAGTATTTATGGACTAAATGGTTCAATGTACAATAAGAACAATCTTGGACTAACTAGGTCATAACGCCATAGCAACACAAGGGCGTGCACGCCTTCATTTTATTATATTTGTCCTGCTAGTGTAGGTAACCGCTGACAACATGAATAACAACCTCCGGTCAATCTGTCCTCTTTATAAAGCTTTCTGTGCACTCTGCGACGACCAGTCCTCGTTTTGACTGCACAACTGTCATACACAGCCCACACAACTTTATGACCATTCATCAATTTCTGATCCGGCAATCATGCATTTTAAAATACTGTTTGTAACCAATTGTCCTTACTTTATTTTTTAATTCACCCCACGCAACGAAAATCACGGAGTTCCCGGAAAAGTCCATTATTCTAGGGGTGTTATATGTTGGGGTTGGGGTTTATTTGTGTAGGGGGGGGGGGGGGGGGGGTTGGAACTGACAAAGAAACTAACGCTAACTCCTAGAATATTTGATTTTCCAGTGAAATCCATGATTTCTTTTGTTTGGAGTGAATTAAAAAAAATAAAGTACTTTATTGTCTGACTGTACACCCGTTCCCTTTTTCAACGCCATCTATATAGACGGATTATTGCAGCTGTTCTTGTTGTCTTTTTGTTTGTTTGTCAGAATGATTTGTTTATGATGTATTTAATATTATTTCTAATTTGAAACTTCCAAAGTGTCATGTTTATGTCTTCATGATTCCAGAGAAAGGACAAATATTGGTATGGTTATTGAATGCTCCTCGTATATCTTATTTCAAACAAAATCATATCTCAGAGTAGCTGCAGACAAGAAGCACCTCCTGCACAAAGCCCTGGGTAGAGCTAAGGGTCACAGACTGAAAAGAGGAAGGTCTTGGATGGCGCAAGCTGAAGTCACAGACATGTGTGCAGGCTCTGATAAATTTGGGCGAGGAGAGGAGAGGGTCAAAGTGTGCGAGCAAGGTTCAGACTTGTGTATGGTTCTTATCATTTTAGGTCGTCAGTGCAGGGTTTGGCCAGCTGGTGCTTCAGAATCAAAAGTTCAAGAAATATTTCATGACAATTGTAACTGACTCACAGAGCATGTTGAGACAGGTGGAAACAAGCATGCTCCGTGCAGAGTGGCAAGCATCGCTTTAGAGGTCCCGGGTAGTTAGCGTCCTGTGGATATTTTCTCTAGTTCATGCCGGTATTGTGGGAAATGAACAGGCAGGTAGACTGCCCGGTTCTGCACCACTTAGTGGTGAATTGATGTATGAAAAGCTAAATGTTGTAAATGCCTTTTGGGAGCTGGTTGTAACAGAGTTACATATCTCGTTTGTTAGGAGGCACAACACTAGAATATAAGGAAATCAACAAGTTTTGGCAACCTTGACATTCCCTTTTCCAGAATCTTCTTTTACCGCGAAAACTAGCTGTTGACATCAAACTGATATTGTCTGGCCTTGGCCTTCTTTCTAGAAGTTTTGAAATGCGTTTTTTTTTTCATCATGTGACCCAACCTTGTCTAACTAGTAAATACCTTGTTGTCATGCCCTATCAAAGCAAACGCAATTGTCCTTGTTTTTTAGAAGCTTCTATGACCTCAATTGTCAGTTTAACTACTATATCTGCGTAGAACAGTGTGACAATACGCTCGGTGACTCCAGAATGTCTTTCCTCAACCTACTTTTATTTCTTTGTATTTTGAAACTATACAGGAAAATAGGGATTTGGATACATCCTTAATCTAAGTAAGACGACCACATCAAACCTTTAATTCTCCTGGACCGTTGGTCATATCAAACACTAAAACTTTTTCCCAGATGTTAAGTGTTAAGGTACAGAGATAAGACTGACCAAGCAGACTTACTGACTGAAGATTTGCACACCATTTATTGGTGTCAGATATTTATCTCCTAGCCAGACCTTCAGGAACAGATAACAAGGGTTAATTGCCATTATCTCCCCCTGAGGTTACCTAAACTGGAGTGCCGGTCAGATCGTCAATATTGACACAGTGAGCTGAAAGTGTTGGCAGAAGAATTGACAAAGTCTGATTTTATTGTGATGACAGGTGAAGTAGACTGGAGGTGTGACTTGGCCTATTAGCTTTGACCAGCTAAATTGAACCTGTAGAATGTGAGCGTGGGAATTTAAACAAGTGTTGTACAGCCCTGACTGACAGCGAATAAACTTACCCACAAGGGAGGAGCTGTGACATCCTTGAATGAGAATGATTTTAGGCGTAATGTAGGAGGAGCTTGATAAAAGTTATAAAGGGGTGAACTCTAGGTCTGGTAAATGAGATCCTGTCCAGCACATGCCATCTGTTGGGCTTAACCTAAGCTTGAGACAGAACTTTTGGCATCGTGGTTTCATTTTCCAGGTAAGATCGAAATTAGTTTCAAAACCTTTATTTTATTTATGATAGAGATCTAACTGTCTTTTTGCTCAAGTGTGTCTTCATCACTTTGTAGTACTCCTAGGCGGACATTTCTTCATTCTCGTAGGGCACTGTCACATTGCTTTATTTCCTATTTGATAGTGTCATGAATGTTTTTCGTGCACATGTGTTTCAATGTTGTAAAACCTAAATGTTGTTGTTGCCATTGAAATTTAATGAACTATCATGTTTTTGAAATCACAAGCGTGAAGATAACTTTGGCACTCTTTTCACGTGTGGTTAATGTGAATCTGTATTACATACAGCTAACACACTCAAATGTGTTTAACTCCCGAGAAGCAAATGCGGAGATTGATCCCGGAGAGAAAATCCTTGAGACTTGGTATTTGATTCGCCTCAGAAATATTGTTAGCTTTCTGGGCGCGTCGATTGTTCCAAGCATAGATTCCAGAACTGGTTCTGTCTGACTGATTGTCAATTTGAGTCTGTACGAGAGATGGCACCTGACGTAGAAGACTTGACTATCATTACAGGACGTGTAGAGGAAGGCAGAAGATGTAACAGTTGGAATGTGAGACATAAGCCCTTCCAAATTGGATAGGAGTGAATGTGAGCATGAGGGAGAGATGAAATGTTTTATTTAAATAAACATGCTTGATGTTATTATAATATACATGCTTAGTGTACATCTAGAGCAGATACTACAAATATGCGCTTGTTTCTTCATTCTCCAGTTCCCACATTGGGCAGGGACTAGTAAGCATCCATTCATTGCTGACCGTCGGAGTGTAACGACCTGCTTGAAGCAGTGAGGACGACAAACTGGGAAAGAATAGACAGGGTCTCAAGCCGAGAACTGTCCTGATGAGCTAAGTTATGTACAACTTTAATGTCATCTATAACATCATCCCAACTCTACTAGCTTAAACAAGTTCATTTTATTTTAGTCAGATTTATTAAATAAATCATGTTTATGTGGTTACAAAATAGTTGAGTAAATTGTGTACTTAGGTTCAAGTGTCTTTGTGCATATTAGTTTACTTCAGCTAACAAATATTTAAATCACTTGATGGGGGCTTTTCAGTAATGCCAGGAGAAGAGAATAGTCGCAGGGGTTAACTGTGTATCGAGATAATATCACAGTGGGTGTATCCTGATATCTATCTATCCCTTCTCCTACTTCTGTGGATACAAGTACATCAACTTTCATTTCATGGAACGAGCCACTTGCTGATTTCTTGGCTATCCAGGGCTGTCTAGGATCAACATAGCTTAGATAATAGTCCAGTTTCTCACGTGGGTGGGCATTGTTAAGGTTCAAACCCACACCCTCACTATATCAGTGTATTTACCCACGTGGGCGCGCGACAAACAGGATGATGAAATCCGATGCACTTTAGATATTTTTAGAAAACCCCACGTGAGAACGTACCTAGTAAACAAGTGGAGACGTACTAGAATATTCTAGAAGCCGAAAAAAGCAAATACCTGGCATTCCAGCATCCAAGTATAAATAACGAGTAACAAAGCACCCCAGAGCGATTCTTCAGTCCACAAGACTCAAGAGAGGAGAGACCAGTCACATGGACTCTCAAGGCAGCCTTCTGTCATAGAGATGTAAGCCCAACACTAGAAGCCTTCAGTCGTTGAGACTCAGAGGACGAGCGACTAGTCTCAATGATCCCCGATGCCAGCTCAACACTGGAATGAGAGCAGCCGTTCATATGGAACCTAGAAGACAGTCACTAGAGAGCAGACATTAAACAAGACATCGAGCCACAGAGACAACACACAAGATACCTGGATCCATGGTTAACAGAGACACATTAAGAACACCTTAGAGATGTTATAGTCGACGATCAAGCCGTTAATACCAAACTGCACTAGAAGCCAGGTGGCAGTTACAGACACTAGAACCAGTTAACAAAGTAACTAAAGATGAAGAACACAACGCGAACCTAAGAGTATTTAGCCATAGAGAAAACATAGCGCTATTCAGAATATCATTGATGTATTTGTGACATTGTTGAAGTACCACAATAAAGATAGTATAGACGAGAACTGTTGTTTCCAGCCATTTTATTGTACAAGCATCAGAGTCACGTGAAAGTCATGCAGCTAGCAAGACATCGTCATCATCACCACTATCGACACGACCATCTTTCTCCACTCGTCTATAATCTTCCAATCGACTCCTCCTGTAGCAAAACCTAAAGACGAACCTGGGTGTGACATTAACGTACGCCACAAAGAAGAGAGCTGTGCTACATGGTTAACAGTGCAAATGAACAAATAGATCATTACTGTCTGAGGAGAATAGCGCTTCGAGGATTTACAAAGAGATCTGGCCGACGCTCAGCACACAAGGGAAAGGCGAGACGGATATACAATCATACAGTTATGGTGCCATCGGAACTGGAACACTCCGCCTGCTGGACGGAACGAACGAACGAACGAACAAACTTTATTTTCAAAGGGTTACAAATTGGGCACGCAGGCCCGTCTGACATTCGGCCCTTCTAAGCACTCGTTTTCCGGGGTACCAATGCCTGTTATTTAAAATGCATGTTATAGATATAGAATAAAAATATACATTATAGAATATAATACATACATCATGTGTACACAATCTTACACACTTACAGACATATATATATGCTCTCACATTCTCATACTTGCACACTCATATACAGACATACCTAAGACATACATACATACATACATGCATACATCTACATATATACACAAACAGAAAAGACACACACATACATATATGGACATATATGCACACACACATTCCATACATACAACCTTCACATGCATGCATGCATACGCACACATACTATCACATGTACAGACACCCACAACCACACATTCACACTCACATGTGAACATACATATACACATATACATACACACACCTACATCTTTACACACATACATGCATACTTGCATACATACCTACACCACATACTTATACATCTACAAATGCATACACACATCCACAAACATACATACATACACACACCCACATACATGCCGACACACATTACATACATACCCACGCGTTTATGTGAGTGTCCCAAGTGCTGTGATGCCGAGTCAACATTTTCTTATTTCAGCATCTATTTTGCTTTGAAAATGTTGCCCTCGCTTCTTTAAAACCATCTCTGTAAATTATTCTTGTGATATATTTCTTGTCATCTTTAACTATCACTGAGTCGGCATCTGTGGCTTAGACGATTTGAATGCGCTTTGTAATGCCAGGGTGCTGCATTTGATCCCAGCTGCGGACTATTTGGCAGCAGACTGTCTTGCTTTGGGCTCTGGCAGTGGTATCGAGAGTTGACCATCTAAAAAGCAATGGATACCGAACGTTAATTTGTCTAGGTTCTGCAACGTCCTGCAAAGGATACGCAACTAACTTTTTAAACTACCGCGGTCGTAACAAATTATACCATTGGCACCTCTTTTATTTTTTAATATGTTGAATTCCTACCTCCCTTCGTGTCGTTCTTCATCCGATGGAACATAGACTCTCAGAACAACTAGCGCCAAGTGGATCTATCATAGACCATCGCATGTAGCTCATCCTTAGTTCTTCTCATCTTGTTCATCCCATTATCTCTCTCTCTCTCTCTCTCTCTCTCTCTCTCTCTCTCTCTCTCTCTCTCTCTCTCTCTCTCTCTCTCTCTCTCTCTCTCTCTCTGCATTTTGGTCACCCTGTGGGTTCCAGCACAGTGATATTCTAATGATCTTCCTAAATTGGTTCATCTTTCTCGTTTGCTAGTTCGTAACACGGGGTCATAATAATACTAACTCCTTCTTTCCTCCCTTCCTTCCTTCCTTCCTTCCTCTCTCCTTCCATCCCTTCCTCCCTCCCTTCCTTGCTCCCTTCCTTCCTTCCTTTCTTTATTGTTTCTGATTTTATGTATTCTCTGCTTTCTAATTTTCCTTCTTTCTTTCTTTTCTTTCTTTCTTTCTTTCTTTCTTTCTTTCTTTCTTTCTTTCTTTCATTTTCTTTCTTTCTTTCTTTCTTTTCTTTCTCTTTTTTTTCTTTTCTTTCTTTCTTTCTTTCTTTTCTTCTTTCTTTTTTTTCTTTCTTTTCTTTCTTTCTTTCTTTATCTTTCGTTTCCTTCTTTCTTTTTTTCTTTCTTTTCTTTCTTTCTTTCTTTCTTTTTCTTTCTTTCTTTTCTGTCTCTTTCTTTCTTTCTTTCTTTTTCTTTCTTTCTTTCTTTCTTTCTTTCTTTCTTTCATTTCTTTCTTCTTTCTTTCTTTTTCTTCCGCTTTCTTTCTTTCTTTTTCCTTTATTGTTTCTGATTTTTTGTGTTCCCTGCTTTCCAGATGTTCTTTCTTTCTTTTTTCCTGTTTTCTTTCTTTCTTTCTTTTCTTTTCTTTCTTTCTTTTTTTTTTTTTTTTTTTTTTTTCTTTTTTCTTTTTTTTCTTTTCTTTCTTTTTTCTTTCTTTTCTTTCTTCTTTCTTTCTTTCTTCTTTCTTTCTTTTCTTTCCTTTCTTTCTTTCTTTCTTTTCTTTCTTTTCTTTCTTTTCTTTTTCTTTCTTTCTTTCTTTCTTTCTTTCATTCTCTTTCTTTCTTTCTTTCCTTCCTTTTTTTCTTTCTTTCTTCTCTCTTTCTTTCTTTAACATTATCGTTTTTTTTCTTTGAAAATTGTGTGTTTGTGTGTGTTGTGTGTGTGTGTGTGTGTGTTTAAAAGTAACAAATAAAAATGTGTGGTCCTAAAGGTTACCCTGACAGCCTTTAATAACATTCACTTTCTTCCTTCCTATTTTGTTTTCCTTTTTTTTTTGCCTGGCTGGTTATTTCTTCTTATGTGTGTATTTACTTGCTTTCTTTCTTAGTTTCTTTCATTCTTTTGTTTTTCAAACTGTCTTTCTTCTTTTATAAATTTATGTTTTCATAATATATTTTTTTAAAACCCTAAATGGTAGACATTTATCAAGGCATAAAGACGTGATACATTCTTTTGGAGATTGCAGTTTGTGGAAAGACATGATCGCCCACATCAGTCAGCAACTCACTTGATGATAAGTTGCTCTTATTATTCTGATTCACTGCTACCCACGTTATCAGTTATATTTCCCCCCTCTGCCTCTCTATACGGGATCATCGCCATTCGGTCACAGCCCGGTAACATGTTCTCGTATTTCAACATAGTGCATTTCCTCTTGGATGTCCTGGTCACCAGGGAATTTCACAAACCATGGCAATATCTAAATCAATGATTGCATTTTTATGAAAGATATAATATATATCTATAAATATATATATATATTATATATTATATATTATATATATATTATAATATATATATATATATATATTTTTTTTTTTTTAATGAAAGGCTTCGCTAAACAAGTCCCTAGATGGCATAGAGCAGTGGTTCTCAACGTTTCTAAAGCGACGACCCTTTAATACAGTTCCTCATGTTGTGCCCCCCGCCCTCCAACCGTAAAATTATTTTCGTTGTTACTTCATAACTTCAATGAATATGTGTTTTCCGATGGTCTTAGACGACCGGAAAAAGTCGTTCGAACCCCCCAAAACGGGCCGCCACCCACAGGTTGAGAATCGCTGTCACAGAGGATGCTTTTTTATGAAGCTTTTTTTTTGGGTCAAGTTTGACTGCAAACAGTGGGACCGGAACCTCCCTCCTAAGTCACATTAAACCTCCCACCTTCAGCCAGTTAATATTTAATGGAGGCTTACTGCTGCATGCTTTCCTAGAACATTTGCAAGAGCCTTCAGTGGTTTCCTAACCGTAGAGATACATTCTTTCTTGATTAAAGTCTTGCCCGGCTACTATTTTTAGCGCGTTGGTGTAGCGGCTAGATGCTCGCTTGCGGATCAGAAGGTCACAAATGACTTTGGCTCCCATGTGACAGAACTACCTTGTGGTCCGGGTTCACTTCCCCGGGTAGGCAGCAGAAAAGTAAAACATTTATCCCGATGCATTTTTTACTCCATATTTACACTGGGAATCAAGGCCGAAAGCTTGCGATATTCATGGTTGTAATACCGTGCCTAAGGGTTAACATGTTTTTCATGGCTTCTGGATACTAAAACAAATGGCGCAAACAAACAAACTGTGATTAAGGTCTGTGGGTTATACTTCTTCATATCAATTTTTGAACTGCATTTCCGCCGTTTGTGTAGCATTCGGATAGACCGCTGCGAGTGTATGCGGATCAGTGAGGTCAGCAGTCTGTCAACTTTTGGCTGTGATAAACCGTGTGTCGTTGGACCCAGCATTAAATGGGTATCAGGTAGAGTTCTGGGAAGTTAATAAAAACGGCCGGCGTGATGCTGACCACATCACCCACCCAGTGCCGATTGGTCTATAAAACGTAGGTCTTACCCTATATACCCATTATGCCTGAAAGCGTTTAAAAGGGTCCTGTACTGACTATTTCAGATACATTATTATAGTTATTTAAGAGAAAGAAATGGCACCCAAAAACCGACATAAAAACGAACGATGGAAAGGGAAGTGAGTGCTGCATCCCTTACATGGAAAACTGCACTGAAGATTGCACAGGACATGAAAGCAATGAAAGTCCTCTCTGAAGCCTCGTGTGCCACTAGGCGTAAAGAGAATTGATGATTGATGAATATTGCAGTTATTTGCAGGAAGCACATAATAATAATAATAATAATAATCATAATAATTGCATTGTTATTTTTTTTTCTTGCAACTCAAACAAGGCGTATGCGTCACCCCTCCCCCACCATCTTGTCATTCTACCAATTGCCCTGAATACAGGCATTAAACAGAATTTGTGCGTGTGTGTGTGTGTGTGTGTGTGTGTGTGTTTGAACATTGCTAAATTTACCGTGCGTTTATTAGCCGGGTGTTTTAGCTCACATTTGCATAACTTTATTTGGGTGAAATAGAACAAACTATTTTGCTACCTGCTAGAGATTTTCTTTGTTTGTTTGTTTGTTTGTTTGTTTGTTTGTTTGTTTGTTTGTTTGTTTGTTTGTTTCTTTCTTTCTTTCTTTCTTTCTTTCTTTCTTTCTTTCTTTCTTTGCTTATTTCTTTCTTTCTGTTAAGCATGTTTCCTTGTAATGGTGTACGGTTTTCTAGCGCTTAAAAAAAAACTCTATTAGGTAATATTTAGTGCAATTATTTTTTTTAAAATTTATCCTCTTTCACTGATTCTTTCCTACTTTCTTTACTTTTTCTTTTTAAAACCACGTTTCTTTGTAATGGCGTTCAGTTTTTATATTCTATTAAATTTATTTTTAATTATGTTTGTGATTATTAAATTTTTTTTTTTTTTACATTTTTGTTTGCTTATCCAGTGCAATTGCGGCGTCCGTGGCTAAGGCGTTGCGAGTCCGACTCGTAAGCCAGCATACCGCGATCGAAACCTGCGGGGCTGCGTGGATTTTTATCCGTGGTATGGGACGTCCGCAGGTCGACCCTTCCTAAAATGGGTTACCAGGATGGGCTGTCCTGGGAAAGTAAAGACAGCCGGCTTAATCTTTCCTGACCTACATTACCCACAGAGTGCTGATTCTTTCTGTAAAAATATGGGACGCTCTGCCCATATGCCCGATGCGCCGAAAGGCGTGAAAAGGGATCTTTACTTTACTTTTTTTTTTTATCCAGTGCAATTATTTACTAGTTATCATCCTTAAGTGATTCGTCTGCATCGTTTATTGGTACGTAACATCGAATCATAATAATATTAACTTTCTTTCTTTTTTTTTTCTCTGATTTCTTCTTTCTTGTTTCTCTATTTCTTTCTTTCTTTCTTTCTTTCTTTCTTTCTTTCTTTCTTTCTTTCTTTCTTTCTTTCTTTCTTTCTTTCTTTCTTTCTTTCTTTTCTTTCTTTTCTTTCTTTCTTTCTTTCCTTTTTTCTTTCTTTCTTTCTCTTCTTTCTTTTCTTCTTTCTTTCTTTCTTCTCCTTTCTTTTCTTTCTTTCTTCTTTCGCTTCTTTTCTTTCTTTCTTTCTTTCTTTCTTTCTTTCTTTTTCTTTCTTTCTTTCTTTCTTTCTTTCTTTCTTATCTTTCTTTCTTTCTTTCTTTCTTTCTTTCTTTCTTTCTTTCTTTCTTTCTTTCTTTCTTTCTTTCTTTCTTTTCGTTCTTTCTTTCTTTCTTTTTCTTTCTTTCTTTCTTTTTCTTTCTTTCTTTCTTTCTTGTTTACATTTAAAAAATTATTATGGAAGTCGCTCTCTTCCATGCTGCTAGTAATTTCTCTGACTCTCTAGAAAGCATTATAGCCATTCGTTCTCTCTTGGGGTTGGGGGGCTGGGGTGGTGGGGAGAGGGGGTGCGAGGATCCGAGGGACATTTTCTAGTTTTTTAACATATTTAATCTCCTCATGGATATCTCAGTCCCCAGGGGAATTTCATTTCCGTGGCAATGTAGCAATGTAGCAATGTAGCAATCAGTAGTTGCATTTTTTATTAAAGGTAATATTTAAATGTAAGCTCTCAGAGAACAAAGAACTTGTTTTCACCAAGGATGCTATTTTATGAGAACTCTTGTTAGGTCAAGATTAATTAATTACAAATTACCAAATATATTTTTTTGAGTAAAAAGCGCACATTATACACTTTGCTCTTATTCGTGCAATGGTTTGCATAATATCAGCGATAAAAAAAAAGTTTTAAAAACTTATGTAATTGGTATAAATCATATTTTTCGCAAAGGCTGTTGCATATTTGCATAGTCTTTGACAATGTCAGCACAATCTATTCAGCACTTAAGCTGATTCTTTCTTTCTTTCTTTCTTTCTTTCTTTCTTTCTTTCTTTCTTTCTTTCTTTCTTTCTTTCTTTCTTTCTTTCTTTCTTTCTTTCTTTCTTTCTTTCTTTCTTTCTTTCTTTCTTTCTTTCTTTCTTTCTTTCTTTCTTTCTTTCTGTTAATCACTATTCAATACCAATAGTGTTAAGTTTTTGTGATGTTTAATTTGTATTTATTGTCATGACTGACGTTTTTTGTATTTTTTTTTTATTTTGTTGTCTTTTTGATTGAGCGAAAGCCACACTAGCTTTAATGGCTACTGCAATCTACCCCCGATGGAGCACAGGCTCACAACCAACTCATGCCAAGTCAATTAATCCTTCGCAATCGCACGGAGTGCACCCCATGTCCAGCCTATCTTTTCTTAACTTCTGGTCGTGATGGTAGTCGGCTTAATTTGCTACAGCAGCGACAATATATATATATATATATATATCTTATATATATATATATATATATATATATATATATATAACATATATATATATATAATCGAATCTCACCATACCTGTTAAAAAGTCACCATTTCGTCTTGACCCTGTCCGAACGTCCGATTGTTTGTTTGTTTGTTTTAGTATCCAGAAGCCATGAGTTGTTAACCCTTAGGCTCGGTATTATGGATGTCGCAACCTTTCGGCCTTGATTCAATTGTAAATACCGTAAATCTGGGAGAAAATGTGGCTTTCCTGCCTACCCCTGTATTGAACCGGGACCACAAGGAGTTCGTCACCCGGTCTTCGCGCAATCCGGTTTAGCCAGCTACGCTAGGGAGCCGGGCGAACGTCCAATTAAGTGAAGCAGGTAAAGATCGAGGCCTTTATAAACCAGTCGGTCCACATTCTGAGATTGTCTAGGAATGGTAACGGGCCGAAACAATCGTCGACGAGGGATCTTTCTACTGATGATCGGTGGACCCGCTGCTGTGCATGCTTCCCTGTGTAGTTCTTCTGCTTATAACTTTCTTACCTTTATTTCTACGCCTCTGTAGTGTCCAGTGCAAAGGCGGAAAGTTGCGGGTCTGAGGAAAAGCACACTAAATGTATGTGACAGCAACAACGGTACTGAAATTCCACGCCTCAAATGTGGAAGACTTTTCTTAGCGCATTCGGGTCTTGCTAGACACACTCATTGTAGCCACGGGCTGTGAATCCCGTGCCTCCCCATTCCACATTATAACACTAACACCTGTCTGCTTCTGTTTATACAACATATCAACATCATGGCACACAGGTGGTAACCCATAAGTGTTCCGTTCTCAAGTCTGAGTCCGAAGAATCTCAGCGCAGTGCACGAGCTCTGAAGCACCGGCAAGGATCCTGAAATCCTTTTGTAAATTTGTAATCCCAAATTTTGCCCCTGCATCGCTATCGTGTATTGTTACACTAACGCCTAGAAAGACAGAAAAGAGCCAACGGAGATTGGTGTTTTAGCTGTATCGTTTATTTTCAATGCTTAGCTTAGGATGAGCTACAAGATTACACGTTTTTCTTCCAGTATTCTTGTTATGACACCAGTTGTCCCTGTGAACGGTGAACGATCATGGATTACATTCGAACGGACGCGATCAGCGATAAGTGCACAGATGAGGATATCAGCGAGGGCTTCTCAGAACCCCAAGGCTCGGTACTGTGGTCAAAGAGGTGAGATTATCATATACATTATTATATGTCCAAACGATGTACTTATAATCTATGTCTTTGACATGTATGTCATATAACATACCCTTACCATATATGTAATAGCACATAATACACCTTCACAATATGTCATAAGGTACACTGCTATATAAAACAATCACTTTAGTATTTAAAGAGCCAATGAAGCAAGGGCTTGGTGAAGCAAGGGTACACACGGGCATTCATGATGTGTTAAATGGTTGTGAATGTAAACACTTGATCCAGTTAAAGTTGTGAAGTAAGGCGTGCTGGATATTTACAGGTGGGCTGTGAAAGTAGGTGTTGGAGAAACAAGTGAGATCCAAGCAGAATTGACAGCACGTTGGTTAATCCGGTTGTAGCTTGAGTCATTTGTTTTCAGTCAGTCAGAGTGTGTGGACTTTGTTGTGGGACAGTTTTAACAATATATTTTTTTTTGTTGGAGCTCCGAGTGAACTGTCCGGAAGAAGTGGTGGATTATGAGTTGGACATCAGAATGCCTTCGGAGTCATTTTCTAGAACGGACTTGTGTCAACCCGTGTATGTGTGTGTGTGTGTGTGGGGGGGGGGGGGGGGGGAAGGTTGGGGCAAAGTTGCTACTATGTGGCACGCGGGTTAACGGGGTGTCTTTAATTGCTACAGAAGGTGATGTGGTCACGTTGTGTGTGTGTTGGCCAACGTGAAGTTGTGATGGGCAGGTTGATCAGTGATACTCCAGTTTTTGTAATGTGTTTGTACAAAATAAAGAGATTGATCGCACTAAAAGATCATAGTTGGCGTGGTGTAGCGTATTACAGTATTCGTAGATAATGTTAGGGGTTACGATTACGAGAGGCATGTGTAACCTGTGCAAGATATATGGTTGTTAACTTGTGCCGGGCTTATTGTGGTGTTCATATTGTTGTTGGCATCTCTTTTGCTGAATGAATCAGACAGTTGTTTTGTCGTCAGAGGAAGCTCTTGTATGTGACCAAAGACTGTTATACACCCTGGACACTTAGTAGGATGCGTTACATCTCAAAGAACGCATCTAGCATAAACCTTATTTTTAAAATTTTAACTTCGGTTGCGTATTCTGCGTACGATGCCACACTAACAATATATAGATCAATCAGCATTCAATGTATGATGGGGTCAAAATCACATCGGCCACCTTTACTTCCCAGGACATTACCTGGTACTCGTTTAGACTGGATCGATCTGTGAGTCAAGTTTAAATTTTAAAAATCTGTTTGTCGTGCGTTCAAATCCTAATAGAGGTGGATTTTGAAAACTCAATTAGTTCCAGTTTCGGCACACCATAAAATATTTACCTGGAAATGTTCTTGGAAATAAATGCAGCCCATTTATTACTGGTTATTTCACTCTTCAATTGACGATTGGTCTAAACAATATGGAATCAGCATAATGTAACCAATAAGTCTTAGGGCTTGAAAACAGATACTTAATTATTTTATTTTTATACAGTGACAAGGTGTCAGTGTAGTGCAGTGATTAGTACGATTGCCTGTCCAACATGTGGTAGCGAGTTCGAATCCATTCTGAGGGATATTCACTATCATCAATCAGTAGGTCCTTAACAGAACGTCGTTCTCGTCACGGCACGCCTGAAAGTCTCTCTTTCTCTAGCTATTTCCTAAGCCCTATGTGCTTTCAGAGCCAATGCATCTTCAATGTCTTCTCTCCACGCTCGCGAAGTTCTGCCTCTGTGTCATTTTTCCAGACACAACCTTTAATCGCCGTTCTCTCTAGGCCACCATGACGTTCAACAGGGCCAGAACACATCGGGACAGGATGCTGTTTACGTGCCAAGTCTCCTCGACGTTCAAATCTCATAGGACGTCAGTATTTTTATTCTCCTTGGTCCGTGGTATTGTAAGAATTTTTCTGTGGCATTTCAGTTCCAAAGCTCCGACATATTTCTTTAGGTCTACGTGGCCTTAAATAGGTGCAAGAAAATGGTCTGAGAAGTAAATGCGGTCGAGATCATATTAATTACGTTTGTCCTAAACAGACATAGTATTAAAAATCAGTACAAGTCTATTTTCCAGGGCACCATTTGGATTGGGGAAGAGGGTGGAGGGATAATGAATCCACTGTCTTCTAATAAGCATGTCGTATGTCGCCGTCTAGCTGTAAACCGCAGTCTAGTACGAAAACTACTTTTTTAATGGCAAACACACAAAAAAGAAGAAAAAGAAGAAGAAGAAGAAGAAGAAGAAGAAAAAGAAGAAGAAGAAGAAGAAGAAGAAGAAGAAGAAGAAGAAGAAGAAGAAGAAGAAGAAGAAGAAGAAGAAGAAGAAGAAGAAGAAGAAGCAAAAGAAGAAGAAGAAGAAGAAGAAGAAGAAGAAGAAGAAGAAGAAGAAGAAGAAGAAGAAGAAGAAGAAGAAGAAGAAGAAGAAGAAGAAAAAGAATGAGGAGAAGGAGAAAAGGAAAAAAAAACTGATTTTATCAAGCTAATAAAATTGCTCCAGACTTGATTTCCCCATTTTCTTTTTTCGGACAGCTTGACACTATATTTTTTACAGCAAATGTTTTTATCTTCTACAGGTCCCTTTTATACCGTTTCAGTTTTCTAGCTTTACTGCCATTGTTCGCTGTCTTTCTTCTGGGATTCAGCAGTCCGTTTTGGATGAAGAAGCATCAGGTAAATACTGATAATGTTTGTCAGCTTTGCTCAAAGACGAAAGCAGACCAATTTATTATTATAAAACAAATCATAAAACAAATCATTTACAAACAAGCAGTATTACTAGTCAGCTTCCGAATAAAATACAGCAAGGAAAGACAAAATGAACGTTTTAGCCTGAAAGCATTTACTAGTATACAAAAACACTGATAATGATTCATCCACAAAAAATACTACATGTAATATTGTTCGTTCATCACGAGTTCTGAAGACCACTTTCATCCAAAGTATTAATGATCAATGATTATGAGTACGAAGGTGGCTGATTAGTCCAGTATGAGCAAGGAAAGTTCTTGGTCAGTGCGGACAACAGATGGAAGCCGCGGTAAGTGTGAGATTAACAGTACGATTCTTGCTAGTCTACCTCCGTTTCTTTGCCTGTGCAATCTCCGCTTCCTGGCAGGCCAATGCACCATGCATTAACGCCATCTGAAACGGTCTTGCGCAGCAGCCTCCCACGTCGCTGTGTTGATACCAAAAGAATTTAGAGCAGCCTCAAGAGTGTCCTTATAGCGCCTTTTTTGTTCTTGCTGGGACCTCCTCCCTTGGTGGGGCTCGCCATAAAATACTCTCTTTCCCAGGCGATATTCTGGCATGCGGGTTAGGTGACCAGCCCAACGCAGCTGATAATTCTTCAGTATCGTATGGATGCTAGTCAGGTGTGCCCTATTAAGAACCACAGTCATAGGAACTACATGTAATATAACTTACAGGGAGGCAGAGGTAGCAGGGAAGAGAATATGCCGTACGGTTTGACATGATGTCATGGAAGATCATCTGTGTCAGAAGTGATTGAAAGTACAGGAGACAGACGGTTGTGAAAAGACAAAACGACCAACGCCACACGGCATGGACTTTGCGAAGAAGAGGAAGAAGAAGAAGAAGAAGAAGAAGAAGAAGAAGAAGAAGAAGAAGAAGAAGAAGAAGAAGAAGAAGAAGAAGAAGAAGAAGAAGAAGAAAAAGAAAAAGAAAAAGAAAAAGAAAAAGAAAAAGAAAAAAAGAACAAAGAACAAAGAACAAAGAACAAAGAACAAAGAACAAAGAACAAAGAAAAAAAAAGAAAAAGAAAAAGAAGAAGAAGAAGAAGGGGAACGAACGAAAGAACGAACGAACAAACTTTATTTTTAAAGGGTTGAGAATTGGGCGTGCAGGCCAGTCTAACATTCCCCCTTCGAGGTCTCCCTCCATTCTTACATCATTTCATTCACACATCAAGTAATAAACATTATCAAAAGCATTAAAATATTCAGTACAAGCACTGGAATGTCTACATTTCTAACTACAACAAACCGTAGTGGTTGTTATAAATCTAGGGAAAATGGGCGCTATTTAAAAATATAGGGAAGGAGAAGAAGAAGCTGAACATAGCTTTTTGGATAAGGTTAGCTGGCTGTCATTACGACAGCAGGCTGCTGGCCGTAGCCTTCAGTAGTCAATCAAATGTAGTCAATCTTAGGCATTACATTATCTTCCAGGTATATTACATAATCTTAAGTCTCTCGCCCCCTCACCTCGTCTCGAATATATATATATATATATATGTGTGTGTGTGTGTTTGTGTGTGTGTGTATATATATATATATATATATATATATATATATATATATATATATATATATATATATATATATATATATATATATATAAGATTAGCATCTCTAGGTTTTGATAGGAAGAAAACATGGTCGTAAAAATGTTACTTTAATTATGTTTCAATGCTCTGGGGTATTGACAGGTGGACAAATATCGAGGCTACTACAACATTCGGGAAAAAGTTGACGTCAGCATCGGAATATGGCGCGTCTGCGAGGGGTCAGATTTCTGGGACATCACAGACTGCACGGACATCCCAGACATAACCAATTGTAAGTTGCCGCTGATGAATGAGAAAGTAATCCCTGCACTTTCTTTTTTTTTTTTTCCTTAAATTGTTTATGAAAAATGTATTAAATTTACTGAAAATATAGCTCATTATGTCCTTTAAAAATTCTTATTTTCAATATAATCGCCGCCAACTTTTATGGCCTTACGCCAACGCCAAACAATCGCTCGCAAAATTCTCGCCCTTGTTTGTATCAAGTTCTGCATCTTTAACTCACTGAACCCGGTGACGATACGTGCTCCTGTCAACTGCAGAGCTTCCATACACTGCACTTAAATATTTATGAGTTTCTTTTATGCAAACCGAAGTAATTCGCTATATCGTCTTTATTTAAAAAATCTGAACATCGAAGAAGATTGGCCAATAAACAGTATCTTGTCTCAGAGGCTGAAATATTTAGGTCATATCAATGGCGGAATGGCAAAAAATAATAGCATAAATATACCATTTCTTAGGCATTTTTCAGCGCTACTGTAGCGTGGACACTGTAATGTGTACAGGTACCTTATTTAGACACATTTGAAAGAGAAAGAAATAAAGAGAGAAAGAGAGAGAGAGAGAGAGAGAGAGAGAGAGAGACCTGATGGTATCTATTTTTTTTTATTAATAATCTATTAATTATATGATCCATTGACCATCTAATAAAAACTACTTCAGCTGTAAGGTTTTCTTCTCTTCGCTCAGATATCGTGATTTGCCAGGTGATGCTATGTCTGTGCCTGATATTCATCGTCTCATCCCTTATCTTTGGTTTCTACGAGAACTGTGCTACACGATATGATATTGACGAAGGCAGCGAAGTACGAACAAAGCGACCAGAAATGAACGCCGTCATAGCAGGTTAGTGTGTACTGATATGTAAATAACCAGGGCTGTCAGTCTGTAGCATGTCCTATGCACAATTTTGCTCCCATATCAACCCTCCGGAAAACTTCTCGATCACAAGCAAGATGTCCCACGTCCGATACACCCACCTGGAGATCATCCACCACAGCCTGCACCCATCTTCTCTTTGGCTTTCCTCTTCCTCTGTTTCCCGGCATATACCTCTCCATTAATGTTCTCTCTGAACTTTCAAAACATTTTAAATGACCAAAATATTATAATTTTCTGTGATTTATCGTCTTTAATAGCCAACTTTCTTCAATATTCATTTCTTTAAGTACGGTTGCATTTGTTCTTTTCTTTACCGGTGATATTTTAGAACCCTTCTATAACATTTGTATTCAAAGACATTTATGTATGCACTGTTCAGCTTGTTTAGTAAGTGTAGCGAGGTCACAAACAATGTATTACACAACATATTCCCTGACCTATTTTGATGATATCGCCAGACGCATTACTGATGCAGCGAAATATGACAGGCAATAAACTAGGCAAAACATTCTTTGTGACGTCATTGTTTTAATTTACGAAAGAAAACAATCTCTCTCTCTCTCTCTCTCTCTCTCTCTCTCTCTCTCTCTCTCTCTCTCTCTCTCTCTCTCTCTCTTTAGAGCGATAATAAATTCATTACTGTCGCAACTTCTTATTCTTTTTCCTGGCTCTTCTTTGCGTTCACCGCCTGTAAACTCTATCGGAAAGTTCTGGTAGTTCATCCACTTCTGGACTGCAGTCCTGTTCCAGAACCTGAGTGTTGAGTGTGCATCCGTTTTACAGATCTGACTTATTTGTATGCAGACTGTTGGTACCTTGCCTCTCAAGCAGATGCACTCCCACTTCTAAGGAGAACGCAACGTTTAATGGGGCCTTTTGGACAGAGCGTGTCAGAGGGACCCAGGATAAGCTTCGTGACTACCGTAACGGTTCTATGCACAAGGCCATACCATACTTCGCCAAAACATACCAGTCTCTTTGTATAACACACACACACACACACACACACACAGAGAGAGAGAGAGAGAGAGAGAGAGAGAGAGAGAGAGAGAGAGAGAATGGGAGAAGCCAACACCTGTCATAAATTTCGGTTAAACAAACGTTAGTCTTCCCAAACAAAGTAGGTCACGTTCCATTCATAATTTTGTTAGGCTGCTCTACCTTCATGCAGGCTACGGGTGCGCTGCTCTGTGTTTGCTTTCTTACTTGTCTTGCATTTACATTTTTATTCCGAGAAAGAGAATGCCTGTGACATAGGGTTCATCACTCTCTAAAAGGGTTTTGTGTTAGACCCAGTTTGTCGATGTTTTTATAGCATTAAAAGCTCTTGCGTGCTGAAATATGCAGCAGGCAATATCAAAGGCATTGTGGGAAACCCGTTATTTTGTGGCAAGTAACGTGGCTCAAGGTCGACCAATCAGAAGTTAGCTAGGATGAAGTTCAATCAATCAAAAATGAGCTAGTAAGTAACACTGAGTAAATGGTGAGACTAACGTTTGCTTTACTAACATTTCTTTCTCTTACAGGTCTGTTTGGTTTGACCGGAATCTGTATGTACGGAACGTCAATCATTGAGGCCATGAGAAACGGCGAGGGGTCGGTTCACTGGGCTTTTCTCGTGACAACTGGATCAGTTCTAGGGGTCATCGTCTGTGGGATCATCATGGCCATTGTCAACCCAGTACATTCGGTATGTCTTGACATTGTTCCAGAATCTTCTATGTTAATCATGTATATTCAATATCACTACTAACAATTTTTTTTTAAAACAAATTTATCGTCATCATGAATTAGCAGGTACTTTACAGACTTTCACTGTCTCTTTCTATAGCCAGTTCTGCAGCTCTATGTGCTTTCATAGCCAGTGGATCTTCAAACTCATGCACATTTGCCTTCAGCTTTTCCCTGAAGTATAGTTTTTGTAAGAGACATTTCACCATTGTACCTATCTGGGATGAAGACTCCTCAATACTGACGCTAGGATATGTCTCAGCTGTGTCTTTTAACGTGGCCAAAATATTTCACTAGTCTCTTGTCTATTTCATTCAGCAGATTTGTGTGTGTGTCTGTGTGTCTGTGTGTGTGTGTGTGTGTGTGTGTGTGTGTGTGTGTGTGTGTGTGTGTGTGTGTGTCTGTGTTTGATTTTTAAAGAACCTATATAATTTATTGTTTGTTAGTTCTTGGTATGCTTTGATATATTTTTCTACAATATTCTTCTTTAAACCAATGTAAACTCCTAGTTACTATGGCATTTACGTCTAACTTACGCCCAGTGATAATACTGTACCAAAACTCGCTTTCGTGCAGCGATTAACATTCTTATCTAGCCAGCCTGGTAGTAATTAGTTCACGGAAGTATACAGAGCTGCAGTAGTTCAGGTGATGCTGTACGTTTGTGAAACATGGACTGCGTACAGACGTCAGGCAAGGAAGCTTAACTCACTTACAGTCTGAGAAAGATTCTTAACATCAAGTAGCACAAGATAGGGTCCCAAAAACTGTCGTAGTGGATAGAGCTGTCATTCCAGCATCGATACTATCCTGATGAGGTCACATATTCGATGGGTAAGTCACCTAAATCTCTTGTCGGACGATCAGCTCCCAAAAATATTATTTTATGGTGAGATACAAGAAAGTAGACGATCTCATTGGCAGAAACGAAAGGAAAAAAAAAAGGCTTCAAGGACACGCTCAAGGTATCTTTAAAAGACAAACCCGGACACTTGGAAGGCTAGCGTCCAAACGAAAAGGCACAGCTACTTGGGAGGTATGTAGAAAAAGGGCAGTGAACGGCGAGGACAGGCTAGAGAAACCCCAATCGCAGGCCATTTATCTACAGGGAGCTGCGGTGGTGTTGCGGTTAGAGGCTCACCTGTGGATCTGAAGGATGTGGGATCAGGGTGCTGTACTGAGGGTGCTGTACTGAGGGTGCTGTACTGAGGGTGCTGTACTGAGGGTGCTGTACTGAGGGTGCTGTACTGAGGGTGCTGTACTGAGGGTGCTGTACTGAGGGTGCTGTACTGAGGGTGCTGTACTGAGGGTGCTATACTGAGGGTCCTGTACTGAGGGTGCTGTACTGAGGGTGCTGGACTTGTGTGTGTGTGTGTGTGTGTGTGTGTGTGTGCGTGCGTGCAAAATGACCTTGAAGTCGGATATTTGATTTTACCGCGGTGCCCAGCCCACAAAACTCGTATTTAACATACATGAACGTTTCCCTAAAGGCACAAGATGTCTGATAGTACTTTTGACTACTATTTACCATCACCGTGGTGTAGCGACTAGAAGCACGGATATGAATCCGAAGGTCGTGGGTTAGAATCCGAATATAGCTGGACTTGTTTTTTCTTCCCTTAAAACATTACCTTGGCTCTCGTGTCGATTCAGTCTTTAAAAAATACCAGGTAAGGTCCCAAGAAGTATAGATAACTGGTGTGATGCTGACCATATCACCTATCGAGTACCGATGGTCTATCAAATATAGGTCTATCCCTATATGCCCAATATTGAAGGCGTAGGAAAAGGTCCTCCACTTTACCATGTGCCCAGTACGTCTGAAAGCGTAGAAAAAGGTTTTGTCGCTAAAGATCAATTAGGGTACTCTTCTTACTAAAGGTTGTACTCAACTAACAAACTGTCACTGTCATTGATGTTTATTCCTAATAATTATTATTCTACTTGTATTACTCATATTTTCATTTTGTTTATTTCTGGTAGACTGTAGAGACGTTTCCAGGACAGGTCATCAGTCTTTCCCGCCAGAATTCACTGAAAAACAAACCACCTACCATTCAAGATCGGCTTGTGTCTTCTGGAGAGTGTGTCATTCAAATCAACGGTACCCAGACTTCCGGTACAACCTATGGAGTCACTGACAGTAATTTTGACTTAAAAGAGGTAGCTCTTCTGCAGGGAAGCGAATCTAGTCTGACTTCAAACGTATCCACACCAGATAAGTTGCCAGCCGCTTCCCGCGAGTTAGATCCTTGCAGTAGTAACACAGGGACACATGTTGTTGACACAAGGGATATTCATGCGCGTTTGCATGATATGTCGCTGAAAGTCGAGCTGATGCAGCAACAGAAGAGAGCAGCTAACAGCCGTTCTCGGCAATGTGACGCTAGTCTTGACCCTCATATTGTCAATGACTTGTTTGATAACACCTTCGATGATATTTTGACTTCTGATGCTAGTTCCTACAGCGATAATGAAAACTTTAAGTTACTTGAACATCCACGGAAGGATGAACATGTATTGCTAATGAATTCCGATGGCCGATTAATAAGCCAAGCTCCGAAGTTTAGACCTACTGAACCGGTTGATTTGATGATTCTTGAGGAGTTTCTTGAAAAGGCAACAGCCAACGAACCCATACCTGGGGCAGTGGCTGAAGAGACGTTATTAGGAAGGAGAACGTTTAATAATTTTCTTGAAGACAGCGCAATTGCCATGCCGCGTGTTTTAAATGAGTTTCAGCGTAGTACAATTAGTAATAGTTCATGGGAAAGTCAGCCGTGGCCAGAACCACCACCAGAAAACGAAATACTAGATCAGCCATTACTCATTGTGCCTACAAATAGAAGTTCAACTCCCGACGCCTCAGCTTCCAGTTGCTCAGATACTCGGTTAAAAACCTCAACAGAAAGGCTCCAGTGTCAACCCCAGACTCTTACAGCTCATTATAGAAAACTCACTTCAGACGAGGACTCGAATCTTTCCTTAAATACTCAGAAGTCGACTGGTTCCAAATCGAATTCTTCTAAAGGCAACCAGATGACTCCACACCAAAAACCTACAGATAAAAAATCCTCACCCAGTAAGACACAAGCTACTGCGAGGAAGGATTACGATAACCCTCTCTTTGAATCCCAGCAACCTGATGGGAGCAAATCGGACAGTAAAGCAAAGAATCTTTCTGTTCAAATATGTCAGCCTTCAACACTTGTTCATCAACCATCAGACAAAACTTCCATTCCAAGTTCTACTGCTACAGAGACAACTCAAGGGAAGACAGAATCTCGAAATTACAGCCCAACTCTAGATACTGCCCGTCAAACAAAAGAAGCTTCTGAAGGTAGGAAAAGCGATTCTAATCGCCCACCCCAAGCTGAAAGTAAAATCTCTTCTCCAAAGTTAAATCGATTTACTAGTAAAAAGAGTAAAGACGATCTCACGAGCTCACTGCTGAAGGAAACTCCAAGTGCTAACAAAGATCAGTACCATCTCGTAAATGGCATTGTAAAGTCGCGCCTACTACACTTAAAGGATGAACTACAGCAGAAGCGATCTGGACAGATAAGTTCTGAACGGCCCCAACAACCATCACCACCACCACCGTCCAAAAAACAAGAACAGAAGGACACGAGTCCTCAGACTGCCAGCAAATTGCCTAGACTCAATCCGCCCAAGAAAACAACGCCTGAAAGTAAAGATAATTCAAAACGTAGTAAAGATGAGACGAAAGGGCAGGGTAAGACTTTGATTCCTGACAAACACAAACAGCGGGACAGTAAAAGCAGCAAACAGTTCAAGAAGAAATAGATGTTGATATTAATTTCCAACATAAAACACGCACCAATAATTTTTCCTACCGGGATTTTATGTGAGTCGGTTCATATACAGGGATCCATGTTCTGTTATTGGAGTTTTTTTAAGGTTTTGAAACGCTTCAAACTGACAAGTGGCCTTGGTTCTGAGTAAAGTACAACGTATTGTAAATGAGAACGTCTCTCTCTCTCTCTCTCTCTCTCTCTCTCTCTCTCTCTCTCTCTCTGTGTCTCTCTCTCTCTCTCTCTCTCTCTCTCTCTCTCTCTCTCTCTCTCTCTCTCTCTCTCTCTGTATATGTGTGTGTGTGCGCGCGTGCGTGTTTGAGTACGTTTATAGTGTATACAAAGCTCGTAGGACCTGAAAGCAGAACCGTCTAGGCCGACCAGCGTACAGGAGTTCCCTACAGCAACCACTCAAGGAATGAAATGTAAATGGTCGATAATATTAAACGTAGAAACAGATTAGCATAGAGCATCTATGCTCTTGAGCCCGCCCCCCCCCATACCCCCTCCCCAGGCAAGTCCCCAGTGGGTCCATGCCTTAAGACAGCCCTGCCTGAGAGGTCTCAGTTCTGTTTTAAATATAATAATGTCTTCTTCTTCTTCTTAGCGTTTACCGGCTGTAAACTCCGGTGAGAGAGTTCTGGTTGTTCGTCCATGTCTGGACGTCAGTTATGTAACAAAACTAGGGTTTTGCATGCCCATCTATTTTACAAGGCCTGGTTTACTTGTATCCAGGCTGTTCGTTGCTTGCCTGTCAGGCAGATGCACTCCGACTGTAAAGAAAATACCCCTAAAGATTAGGCTTTTACGACATGCTTGTAAGAAGCCAGTGGACCTGTTTTTTTTCCCCACCAACAATGGAGCTCTGGAACCCACACAAGGAGATAAGGATTTGATCACACTAGCACCAAGCTGGCCGCGTGCTCGTCCCTGAACTGCCTCGGCTCCCAAAGAAAATCTAACCATCTACATATCCTTGTCATATGACACACCACGAGGCGTAGAACATAATTCAACAGTCCATACAATTTCTGGAATCTGTATCATGCTACCGCGTTGAAATCCACATCGATCGACTGTTTATAATTAATACCACCATCGGAGGTCGACCCAGTCTCAAATGGGTACTGGGAAATTACCTAGGAAGTAAAGATGACCATTGTGATGTTTATACTGTATCCAACGACTTCCTGTTTATTTACAAAAAACATGGTCTAGCGCCCTATGCCGAAGTGTCAGGTGCGTGAAAAGGAAGCTACCTGTCCCAATACTTGCTTTGTTTGTGCATTGGATATTAATTTCCACATCCATTTTGCTATAATCGGTGAATGTTGTTGCCATATTTTTAAACGTTGGTTCCTGTTTAATACCTTTGAATGTTGAGTTATGTTGTGTTATATTATCACAATCGACGTCACTGCACATTGGACTTTCCCATGCGTGCTCAATCCCCTGACGCAGCAGCCACTCCAACGTACCCCTGCTTATTGGTGCCACAAGATGCTGGTCATGTCTCCTAACTCGGCCTCCAAGGAGGTATAGAAGTGCTTCACCACGCTTTACTCCCATGACCTTAAGTACTTTTTGTTTTTGTTTTTTTATGTAGCTTTATCGGTGTGTTTCTGTGTTGCCTGCTGATGTCCGCGGTTTTTGCCGCAAAAAATATTCTGCCACTTTTGATTGTCTTCTGGTAAAACTGTCCAGTTTTATGTTTATTCTTTTCCCCTCACAGGAAGTTTCACAGTACAAATATTAGGCTGGATCGATCTTGGAGGCAAGGCACAATTTTAAATTTGGGATCGAACCAATGAACACAATGCATACGTGTAAGCGAGCTAATCACTGCCCTACAACACCCAGTTTATTTTTTTTTTTTTATTTGAGGATTGGTTGGCCCAGTGGTAGAGCTGGGCTATCATCGGTAGACTCGGGTTTGGATCCTTTTTATTATCAGTGACCTCATTTTCTGTTGGTGTGAAAAACAAAAATTCACTGAAAACAAAGACGGACATGGTCTGGCCATTCACTGAGAATGAATTCAATGATGCAAGCACCAAGAGCCTACAGTATGCTAGTCAAAACACCACGAGGTAGGGGACCACCAAGAAGAATATAGTTTGGAGGAATCACTGATGAATGAATGAATGAGATTCAACCCCACCAGGACATCCACCAAGCGATAAAAAAAAAAAAAAAAAAAAAAAACAGAGGCTCAAAGTGCCACCATGCGGATGAGGATAACCCAGGAGAGGTCACAGTAACCCTTTTAAACCGTTAGCTTATATTGGGGCAAACTGATTTTTTTAATTTCCAACTCCTTTTAAGAAAAAAAAAAAAAAAATCAAAAAACTCAACCACGTTCAACCTGCTGCTAGTTAGCCGAAGCTGACAACAGCCTCCGACTATATCTGTGGTCTTGTTTATTTGTACCAATTTCGTAGCTAAGGTTCTAGTATCACTTGAGAGTGCACAACATCACAGCATAGCCGACGACCAAGCGGGCTCTAGATGCGCCACCGATAGTCTGTTAATCTGCTACAAAGAGCAGAATATGGACAAAAGAATGATAGAAAGAGGTCATTATAACTGCCCTAACCTGCGATGTGGCCCTACACACACAGATATGCTCTTTGATTCGAGTAATTGTGGGAAACGGTTAACGCTAACATTTATCGCCACAGCGCGATGTTGATATTATATTAAGCCTTCCCAGACAATTCGCATCTGTGGCTTAGACGTTGCGAACGCGCTTCCTAATGCCGGGTTCGATCCCAGCTGCAGACGGTTTTGTCTTGCGTTGGTTTCGACATAGGTCCAGAAAGCAACTGCAAACTACTGGACGTAAATTTGCCTTAGAAACCACAACACCCACAAATTGTTAGGGTTGGTTCTGCAACGTCCTATAAAGGATACGCAACTAGCTGACAAACAATTCAGACAAAATAAAAACATATAAGGGAAATAATTTCTGCGTAGCTCTCATCAGAACTAAAATAACGAATACTACATGTTGGTGTCCCCTTGTTTCCTATTTCTTTTACAAATTCTATTTGTGGAAAATAATTACTATTCCTTGAACATGTCTTGTGACAAATTATTCGGTCTTAACATATAATTTGCTGTTTAAGTTTCTAAAGGTAAGGGTGAATGGCTGTGTGGTTAATGGTTGTGTGTTTTCGTATGTAATGTATATTCCATGTATTATTATATGTTTATATGGTTGCAATTGCTCGGTATATGTATTTCAACCTTTTTTTTTTAATTGATTGTGTCCAGTTTGTATATGCCTTATCGTTTGGTCGCGTTATACTTGAAAACAAAAGATAGTTTCCAGTTTGACTGTTTTCCCTCAACGTCGTGGCTTAGGGGTTTCGAAAAGGGAGTTGGCAACTGCTGCTAAATCTTTTGCCATTAAGACAGAAACATAGACTGATCTAAATAGGCATATAGTATTCAGGCATGGTGCATCAGCCTGTCAGACAAGCGGTGGTTGCACCGGCAGAGAAACGGAGGCAGACAGAAAAGAACCTTGTGGCAAATCCAATCCCTACTGTGCTTCCATCGGCTGTCCGCACTGCTCAAGAACCTTTCAGGCTCAAACGGGACTGACTCTTTACGTATCTTCATACTCATAATCATTGATCATTATTTCTTATTGGATGCTGTCTTCGAAACCTTTAAAGGTTTTTATTGTCAACTGTCTCCTGCATGTGGGATGTAATTTTTCGTTATTTGAAGCCCTATCCTGGCTTTTGCCGGCGGCCCTGAATATAGCTGGGCCACAATTGTGGCCATAACGGTTGAAAGGGGTTTCGGGGACCTCTCCACGGGTGATACTCGTCCGCATCGTGGCACTTTATGTCACAAGCAAGCAGCAGCAAGCAACATTAGGTGTTATGAGCACAGAAGCACAATCACGAGTTGCCAAGGTTCGAAATGAGCTACAAGTGATTTAATACCAGATCACTTCACATTGTGTTGCGTTTAACAACGGTATGAGCGCCCTACGTTTCTGAAAGAAAAGGCAAACAGCTAAAATTGTGTGGTGACACCACACAACAGCCAACAAATGCCGAAGCTGGTTTGCCATGATTATGAACATACTACGAAAAGCCTGTTGCCAGAGAACTGGTAAGGCCTTATGCGATTAATTGCGTGTATAACTACTGATCTTCTGTAACTGCTGCTTTAATCGACATTAACTGCATTTCTAGTGTCGGACAATTTGTGTTGGCACTTCTGACAGTTGAGTTTTGCATTTAATTGGTGTTTCTGCTGTTGGCTTTGCTGAGACAACAGGACAAGAGACAGTGTTGGACATTCTCTGTGATTTTTGTTGGCACAGAAACGGAGCAACTGTGGGTTGACCCGTTTGCTATGAAGATGGAACTACGCAAACTTGATGATCTAATTATTTTTAGAGTTGCGTTAGGCATAGTGGCTAGATGCCTGCCAGCTGGTCCGGGAGTCTTAGGTTTAAATCTGCACCTTGGCTGCCAGGTCGACCCAGCTGGAAAATGGACATCAGGAAATGTCTTGAGGGTAGTCAAGGCGCTTGCTATGATGTTGACCCAGTCAGTCATCACTGGTTAAAAGCCCATAGAAAATGTATCAAGCACCATATACGCGAAGGAACAATAACATGAAAAAAAAGGTCTTTTGCTTACTTTACTTATTATTTTGTTTATGTTTCTTTCTGGTTTGTTTTTTTATTACTTTGTTGTAATAGATTATACATCTCAAGAGTCGTATGTAGCACATATGTTGTTCTATTTAATCTTTCAGTTTTTGTTCCCTTCATTTTTGTAATGCATAACACGTCTTGTTAGAGATTATACTTGACTGTCTTTATATCCTTACCACTATATCTAGTAGTTCGCACATAAAAAGCCATTTGCCCCAAGTTTTGAAAGCTGTTGCTTCGTTTCACAGGCGCATCCGTAATTTCAGGAGTGTATTTTTATGGACTTCACCGGGGAGCCTCTCTGGAGCTACGGAGTTCATGCTTCGTGTGATACTCTCGGCATGCTGGCCAATTCTGGGGAGAAAGTCAGAACCATATGGGATTATCAGTGGCAAAGAAGAGGATCTTCTGGACTTTCAACTTTTATTTTTACAAAGGACTGCTGGGCACACTATAATAAATCTTCATATAAGCATGTCGGCTGCTTTAGTTAAAATTCTTTTAACCAGGTTTAACCAGGCCTTCTGAGATTTGCCCTCTTTGATTGCCAATCAAGATGCGATTATCTGAGTACTAGTGGTGACTACACCAGCATGCTGCAAAGTGGAGGGAGGAAATGTTCAGCCAGTGGATACCATACCCGCACAGGTCTGCATTGCACAACAAAACAGTATTATTAAGTACAGTCGTTACCGGCGCATCTGAGAGTTGCCTTCTTTGCTTGACATTCAAGATGAAACTATTTGAGTGATAGTGGTGACCAAACCAGCATATATGACAAGAATAGTATCACTGAGTACAGTCGTTACCTGTGCTCTGGTTATAAATGTCTAGAATAGAACTAATAAGCTAAATTTTGTCAGGGGTCAAACTGTTGAAAATGGGGAACATCAGCGGACAGAGCCCAAGGACACCAGCGTATAAAGATCATTAATACAGTACAACTGCAATAATCTACAGGTCACTGCAAGACCTTTGCGGGCTGATTCGAAATTAGCTGAAAAGCCCTGGCCTAGGAGGTTGAGAGGGGTATCTGGATTTGCCTTGTTGGAGTGACATCATGGAAGCGACTCTTGGGTGGCAGAAGAGATCAAACCTTCAGACAACAGACCGCAGGGTGAAAAACGGATTTTTTTTAAAGTCCTTAATCCCATAGGTCTGCAGGGTTACACCTGGCTGGTGTGAACTTCACAGGTACCTTCATTGAAACGTCTTTACAAGTTAAAGAGGGTATCTGGAGATCTGCCATGTTAGTCTGAGTCGGCGTCTGTGGCTTAGGCGTTGCGAACGTGATTTGTAATACCGGGATACTGGGTTCGATCCCAGCTGCGGACGGTTTGTCTTGCGTTGGTTTCGACAGTGGTATCAAGAGCTTGCTCGTTCAGGGTCAATGGCAATCTAATGAACGTAAAATTAGCCTAGAAAAACCGCAAACAGCCAAAAAATATTGGTTCTGCAACGTCCTGTAAAGATGTGCGAAACTAACTTTTAAAACTTGTTAGTCTGCCATTCAGGTGAGATTTTGTTTTTAAAGAATCTCCTTATAGTATGCTAAACCTTTAGATAGTAGCCTGAGTAGAGAAACCTATCACTCACTCAATAGATTTTATATGTCAAGGGACGTGTTAAAGTAGGTCAAATGAAGAACCCTTATCAGGTCTGTAGTCGCATCGGGCATATTAGAAGAGAACCCATATTTTTACAGACCAGTCGGCATTAGGTGGATAATGTGGTCAGCATTACGCCGGCCGTCTTTACTTCCTCGTGACATAAATTCTGATACACGTTTTAGGCTGGGTCGAAATGCGACGCCTATACCATGATGCAAATCCACGCAGCCAGCAGTCGGTTTTGATCGCGGTAAGTTGGAAATACGAGCCACGGACGCCACAACAGACGTGAAATCCTAATATTATTATTTTTAAATGTTTCACTGTTTACCTTTCCTTCTTGTTTGTTAATGTATAACATTTATTGTTATAGATTTATACATATCAAGAATGGTCCATATTCCAGTATTGTTTTATTTGCTGTTCATTGTTGAATTTCATTCTAGTAGGGTAATTAAGCGAATGTGTACGAGGTCGGAAACAAAATTATGATGTCATTTAAACGTTTAGGTAAGATAATAATGAAGACGGAGAGCTACCCTGGTGTAGCCGCTAGACGCTCGCCTGTGGATCGGAAGGTTGATGAGTTCGGATCCTGAAGGAGCCGCATTTTTTTTCAAAATAGACCTTGGCTCTAAGGTTCAACCCAGCCTTGAGTGGGTACCACGAATAGTCCTGTGAAGTAAAGGCGATCAACAGGATGTTGACCACAAAATCTCACCCAGTGCTTATTGTTCTACAAAAATAGATCTAGCCCTATATGCCCAAATACGCCTAAAGGTGTGGAAGGGTGTCCTTTACTTTACATTTACATGTGATGATGTGATGATAGGTACAAGTGAAATAGGATAACCTCTTCCCACGTGGATTCCGTGACCCATGTTGGAAAGGGGGAGGGGAATAGACCTCCTTAACAGATATGTCGTAATTAATGACTAATTGAGGATTTGCTGAAATCAGATATGGTGCACTGAAATGCGCAGGTTTCCTAGCCTAGCTGTAAACTACAACACAACGTGCCAATCGCCATTTTAAGTGCGAATACAAAAAGAAGAAGAAGACGAAAAAAGAAAAACAAGAAGGAAAGAAGAAGAAGAAGAAGAAGAAGAAGAAGAAGAAGAAGAAGAAGAAGAAGAAGAAGAAGAAGAAGAAGAAGAAGAAGAAGAAGAAGAAGAAGAAGAAGAAGAAGAAGAAGAAGAAGAAGAAGAAGAAGAAGAAGAAGAAGAAGAAGAAGAAGAAGAAGAAGAAGAAGAAGAAGAAGAAGAAGAAGAAGAAGAAGAAGAAGAAGAAGAAGAAGAAGACGGCTAAGGAGGAGGAGAACTATGAGAACTATGAGTGTGTACAAATTAAGTAAGATAATTATGAGGATATGTACAATTTCAGTTGGATATTAATGATGATAAGTACAAACTCAGTTGGATATTACTTATGATATTTTAACATTCAGTATGATCTTTTTAGGGATATTTAAATATTCAGAAACAAAGTTATGAAAGTGTATACATACTCATTAAGTTAATTATGAGAATATGTTTACAGCCATTCATACAGTTATGAAAATGTGTATAAGTTCAGAAAGATATTCATGATCATATGTACAAGTCCAGAAAGAAAACTATGAAGACATATACAAGTTAGTGAAAATAATTATGATGAAATGTACACATTCAGTGGAATAATTAGGAGAATATATACACGTGAGGATATATTCATATCTAGTGTAATAATTATGACAATGTTAACACTTTCTGTGGAATAACTATGAGGATATGTACACATTTAATATGATATATGAAAATTTATTCAGGTACAGTGGAAAAGAGGAGTCGCCGTGGCGGTGCGGCAAGATGCGCCGAGGATCTGAAGGTCGAGGGTTCGCTCCCTGGCAGAGCCGGACTTTTCTTCACAAATGACTTTGGCTCCCAGGTCGACCCAGCCTTGAGTGGGTACCGGGTGCAGTCCCGGGAAGTAGAGGCGGTTAGCGTAATGCTGACCACATAACCCATCTTGTACCGTTAGTCTATAAAATATAGGTCTAGCCCTATATGGAAAAGGGTCCTTTACTTTAATTTTATTTTACAGTGGAAAAATTATGAGGATGTGTACACATTCAGAAACAAAAATTCTGAGGATGTGTACACATTCAGAAACAAAAATTATGAGGATGTGTACACATTCAGAAACAAAAATTATGAGGATGTGTACACATTCAGAAACAAAAATTATGAGGATGTGTACACATTCAGAAACAAAATGAGGATGTGTACACATTCAGAAACAAAAATTATGAGGATGTGTACAATTAGAAACAAAAATTTGAGGATGTGTACACATTGAACAAAAAATAGGATGAGAAAACAAAAATTATGAGGATGTGTACACATTCAGAAACAAAAATTATGAGGATGTGTACACATTCAGAAACAAAATTATGGGATGCCAAGTTTAGTTTAATTACAACAATTGTTCATTTGAACAATAATGAGGATATGTTTAGGCACAGATAAATAATTATGAGGATATATTCAAGATTACTAGGATAATTATGAGGATATTTTCAAAATTACTAGGATAATTATTAGGATATGTGCAAGTAGAGTAGACTAATTATGAAGACACATTCAAGATTAGTATGATAACTGTGTGGTTATATTTAAGTTCAGTAAAATAATTATGAGAATATATTCAAGCTCAGAAAGGTATTTGTGAGGATTTGTACAAATACTTGTTTATACTCAAACTTTACACATGTATCATAAGTCTATGTTAAGAAATGATGTGTCCCGAGTGCATTTTTTCTGTAATTTTTTATTCCGTTTATTAAACGGCTATTAAAACTGTGATATAATTTGTAACCAGATTGTTAATGTTTAAAGCATTCTTGTTATTTTTTTTTTTTTCGTTCGTTATTTTTATTTTGACATTCATATATGGTATATGAATATATGTAGGTATGCAAGCAAGGGTAGTTGTTTAGCAGAAGGCATGGTACCAGGAAGGAGGGGCAGGAGCCGATCAACACGAAGATGGGCACAGGATATAAGTGACTCCTTGAGTTTGAAAGTACATGAAGCGAGCGAGATGGCGAGAGACCGAGTTTCTTTCAGGCAGACCGTGGTGACAGCGACGTTCTGCAAAGGACCTGCGACATGATGATGGTATGTTTTAATAGTAGTGTCCTTCGTAAAACTAAAATTTTCTTCTTCTTCTTCGCATTCACCAGCTGTAGACTTTGGGGGAAAGTTCAATTCCGGACTTTAATCTTGCTCGAAAACCTGACTACTGAGTGCACATTCGTTTCACCGATCTGGCTTATTTGTATGCAGACTCGTGGTTCCTTGCCTCTCAGACAGATGCACTCCGACTTAGAATGATGCCCCCAATTAGCCGACTCCTACGACATGCTTTCTGATGACATCCTGCCGAAGCTGCTACTTTCTTACAATTTTTTTTTAACTATTTGACCCTTGCCGAGCAAAACTGTTCTTCTGTTACCACACCTGATCATTTTGGATGTTTCCGAAATTGTACATTAACATTTTAAATGTTGACATTGTACACTAGTTAGTCAGTTAGTTAGTTAGTTAGTCACTCAGTTAGTTAGTCAGTTAGTTAGTTACTTAGTCAGTTAGTTAGTCAGTTAGTTAGTCAGTCTGTTAGTTAGTTAGTTAGTTAGTCAGTCAGTCAGTTAGTTAGTTAGTTAGCCTGTTAGTTAGTCTGTTAGTTAGTTAGTTAGTTAGTTAGTTAGTTAGTTAGTTAGTCAGTCAGTCAGTTAGTTAGTTAGTCAGTCAGTCAGTCAGTCAGTTAGTTAGTTAATTAGTTAGTTAGTTTGTTTGTTTGTCTGTTAGTTAGTTAGTTAGTTAGTTAGTTAGTCAGTCAGTCAGTCAGTCAGTCAGTCAGTCAGTCAGTCAGTCAGTCAGTCAGTCAGTCAGTCAGTTAGTTAGTCAGTTAGTTAGTTAGTTAGCCAGTCAGTTAGTTAGTTAGTCAGTTAGGTAATTAGTTAGTCAGTTAGTTAGTTAGTTAGTTAGTTAGTTAGTTAGTTAGTTAGTTAGTTAGTTAGTTAGTTAGTTAGTTAGTCAGTCAGTTAGTCAGTCAGTCAGTTAGTTAGTTAGTTAGTTAGTTAGTTAGTTAGTTAGTTAGTTAGTTAGTTAGTTAGTTAGTTAGTTAGTTAGTTAGTTAGTTAGTTAGTTAGTTAGTTAGTTAGTTAGTTAGTCAGTCAGTCAGTCAGTCAGTTAGTCAGTTAGTTAGTCAGTTAGTCAGTTAGTTAGTCAGTTAGTTAGTTAGTTAGTCAGTCAGTTAGTTAGTCAGTCAGTTAGTTAGTCAGTCAATTAGTTTGTGAGTTAGTTAGTTAGTTAGTTAGTCAGTCAGTTAGCTAGTCAGTTAGTTAGTTAGTCAGTTAGTTAATTAGTTAGTTAGTTAGTCAGTCGGTTATTTAGTAAGTTAGTTAGTTAGTCAGTTAGTTAGTAAGTCGACAGATTATGCTCATTGCACGTCGAACCATTCAGTCCATAAGTGCTCTGATCCCCTCCTCAGTAAATCCTGCAGCGTGTAGCGGCTAACGACACCAGTTCTGTGTTGGTTTATTATTATTCTTTGACCACCCGAGTAGTGTTCTTGTTTGGCGACACCTCGTTTAACATGTTGTTCTTGCAGTCTGACCATGACTGCAGATTCACAGTTCCCAGTTGGTTCATGAAAACGTCTTAACTCTCTTAGAGCATTCAGTATATCAGCCTGGTCCATGGCTTGTCCGGCTTTCACAGTAGCCTTACCTGCAAGCGTACCAGTTTGCTCATTTCCATGCACCCCCACATATTCTGGCACGAAAATGAAACGCTAGATCCAGTAAGTGTTTTCAGTTATGCTACATCCAGTAAGTGTTATTAGTTACGCCGCTGGTCACGTTATTTCCCAGCCCTGTTTAAGAAGAATAATATTAACAAATAAATAAAGAATAGAAGGAACCAAGAGTGGAAAATGAGCCAACTAATTATTAAAAAATAAAAAAAAAAATGTCGATTTACAATTTCAGAAGAAAATGGGGAGATGAGAATCGCTTTCCATTTTGGCATTACCTTCTTCATCTGCAGCTGAAGAAAGATATTTATCTCTGCCTAACCTTATGATTTGATTTGATTCAAGAACCGACATCACAGCACTTGGGGCTTTAAAATAAGCGCTTCGTCCCCATCTTCAGCAGCCAGCGAAGAGTTCCGATACTAATGGTGCGAGAAGCATTCTGATTAAAGGTCCGTCTTGCCTTTCCTTTGAGCCTCGAGCATCTGCCAGAACCTCTCATCACTCCCCGCTGCATCAATCTCACCAGAATGGTGATCCATCTGCTCCTCCGAACTGTACACGCTCTCCCACAAGGCAATAACCACGTCTGCCTTATCATGTATCAAAATACCACCAAGTTGTGCAGAGCCAGCCAGTCTATCCACCTGTTCATTTACCAACACACCGGCGAGCCCCGGTGAAAAAATCCACACTATACTCCTCACCCGTGCCCTCCGCAGCGAAGCATGCCACTCTGCACGAAGCTGCTGCTTAACCTTATTATAACACCTACCCCTACCCCCCCCCGCCCCTATTTAAAACTGCTCTTCTTTAAAGACTTGAACAATAAAGATAAACAGATCAAGGTTATTGTTCCATAATATTAAATGCACCCACTAGAAGCCACAACAGCAGCTTTGTAACAAACTAAGCGGGGGAAAAAAAATGGTACACCTATGATGTAATGGACGAAGAATTTCAACTCTGATAAAATTTAAGGTAAGCCGGTTTTACGCGCGCGCGCGCGCACGCACGCACGCACGCGCGCATACACACACACGCACGCACATTAAATGTAAAACCTGTCAGGCAGCGGAGGTTTCACAGGCAGAGAAACGGAGGCAGACTGGAAAGAACCGTATTGCTAAACCCATACTTACTGCAGCTTCCACCTGTTGTCTTCCGCACTGCTCAAGAAATGTTCAGACTCACATTGGACTAATCAGCCACCTTCGTACTCATAATCATTGATCATTACTACTTTGGATGAAAAGTGGTCTTCAAAACTCTTGATGGACAAACAACAACACAGCATCACCTGCACAGGGTTTATGAAGAAGAAAAGTGACCAAGCACGAATGGAAACGTCCCGAGTGCAACGATGACAATTCTCATTTATTCATACGTTATTTCTCAACTTTCGCGTACATCTAATCGAATTGCCTAGAGATCTGGTCATCTCTGCCTTCGCGTTCAATTTCCTTATTAATTCCTGTTTTACTGTGCAGCTGGGAACTCTGTTCTTTGCAAAGGAGAATCGGGGTTTACTTTTATTTGTTGATGTTCTGTAATTACATGTTGATGCCACTGCAGTTTCTTCGGTCAATATTAATTTCGTTATACAGAAAACATCAAAGACGTTTCGCAAAATATAAAGTACATAAAAAGGAATATTTTCTCGATGTAAACAGCAAAACAACATTTTATATGTTTGAAAAGGCACCCGTTAAACTAATTAAATATGGCGGCGGTGTATTTTGAGCAGCGGTTCTTAAAGTCAGTGGTCTAGCCTCCCAATTCCTTGCAACGAGGTAGGTGGTCAACAGATCTAAGTGTTGGTACATAATAATATTTACAGTGGCATTGTCATCCTATGTCAGGTTTTTCGGTTCCTAAACACATTCGTCTATTCTGTACGTCTGACGTGTTCATACGACGGTATTTAATTTTTGTAAAGCTGGTGTTATCTGTTTCTCTTGCCCTTCACAATAATCATATAGTCACAATACTACTAAAAGGCGATCTTCTTATTGTGTGTTACGTAACTACACATTAGGTGTTCCCACGCTTGCTCAGTCCTCTGATGCAGCAGCCACTCCCAATGAGCCTCTACTGATTTTCCCATGAGGAGCTGGTCATAATGTCTAAATGTCTACTATCTCGGCTTTGAAAGCGTTATAGACGTGCTTCACCATGCTTCATTCACATGTCAAGCAATCGTGTTAGTGTCAAAAATTCGACATTATCCATAAGCTTAGCTCGTACAGCAAAGGAGATATCAGCTGTGCCCATGCTTCTCCTCGTGTAGATTGGTGCTTTGCTTGCAGTTTGTATCTTCGTTCATTACATTTTACCCTGGCATTCCCAGGTGCGTAGATCCAGCTGATGGTATGGGTATATACCTGGAGGCAATAAAACCACATAATTAAAAATGAAAAACAAAAAGAGGTACGAACAGCTGATATGTAGTGTTATGCGTTGTTTACCATTACTGGATATTTTTACAGTCTACACCGAAGGTGTTTGTCAGCATATTGGTCCACAGCCTTATGTCACGTATACTGTCAGTCAGTTATTGTCTCGTACATGTGTTCTCCCATATGTTTATGGAACCACAGCATACCTATACGACACCACATCATCTAAGTAAAAGGAGGTGTGACAGTCACAACAGCCTTTCCCTGGCCTGCGAACCAGCTACACAAACATGATGTGAGTGTAGGTAAAGTCAAAGACACTTTCCCACACCTTTAGGGGTATATGGCATATGGGTCTAGACCTTTATTTTTACCGACCAATTGGCACAAGATGGGTGATGTGATCAGCAACACACCGGGTGCCTTTACTTTCCAGGACTGCACCTGTTACCGACTCAAGGCTGGGTTTACCTGGCAGTCAAGGTCATTTTAAAACAAAATTATGGCTCCGTCAGGTAGCGAACCTACGATCTTCTGATCCACAGGCGAGCGTCTAGCCGCTACGCCAAGGCGACTCCTGATGTAATTGTAGCACTCAAAAAGCATGCCGAGAAAGCTAGCGAAAGAAATGTAACGTTCAGGGTGGCAAGCACCGCTTCAGAGGTCTCCGGCAGTGAGCGTCCTTTGAATATTTTCGCCAGAGGATGCAGATATGTTGGAATAACTTACAGAGCGCCGATAGAGACGCCAAGCGCACCTCCCCCTATGCCATCCAAGCAAGCGCCGATGCTAAAGAAGAGTTGAGTTGAGTAGAGTTGAGTGGAGTCAAAAATTGACATCACAGCACTCTGGGCATTCCTATACGCGCTCCGTCTCCATCCTCAGCAGCCAGCACAGAGTTCTAATACTAATGGTGCCGGCAGTAGTCTGGTTGTAAGTCCGTCTTGCCTTTCTTATGAGCGTAGTGTGCCGGCCGACCCCTTTGGTCACACCCAAGTGCATCACTCTCTCCAGGCCATAATAATCAAGTTTCTCTTCTGACTTCGTTACTTGTTCCCAAAGGGCTCTGACCATATCTGCCCTGTCACGAATCAATTCACCACCCAGCGGTGCAGATCCAGCCAATCTGTCTGTCTGTTCAATCCTTATCACGCCGGCACAGATTGGAGAAAAGACACATAGTATGCTCACTACCCGTGACCTTGCAAGTGAAGCTTGCCACTCTGCCCGAAACAATTCTGACTTCACCTTATTCATCATGTTTTCAGAGTCCGTTAAAATTACGATATGTGTATGTATTTTGTTCTTTAGCCACCGGCAAGCTGCAGTGATCGCGTTCATTCTCATGCTAGATGTTGTGGTATCATATGCCAGGCTGTCCTGCACTAAAGATTTTCCATTGGCTTTCGCTACGAAACCCCATGCACATCTCTGAAGAAGTTAATATGCAAGATACTCAGATTTCTTTAAAATATTACCGGCCATCCTATAATTGCTCCATGTCTGTGTCATTAAACACTATACAAATTGCTCAAAACAGTCCTAGGTCAACAATGACGCAGTCGGTAGTCCCGATAAGAGCAGTAACATGCATTATTAAAAGCATCAGGCAATCACCAGTTTGTAAACACAGTGCGTTAGTATAATACAAAGTACTGAGGCACTTAAGAAACTGCAACAGAACATTCCGGTGGTAAATACGTGAAGCAGCATAAAAGAGTGTTATTGTTGTTAAATAATCATTGCAAGTGAATTACCCCTTTTACGCTTTTTGGCATATGGTGCTTGAACCATATTTTTAGACCAACCGACACTCGATCAACAAAGCGATCAGCATCATATCAACCGATCGCTTCTCAGTAAATTTCTCAGAGCTCATTTTATGCAAATTTATCTGGGACTCAGGTCAGTCGTAACAACTGGTCTAAAAAAAAAAAAAAATTTCAGGTTGAAACCAAGTGATTGGGAACGGCCAATTCAAACGTCTGTATTCTGAGAGACTACTGGTAAAACTGCTTGTGACATAGTAAATGCTTTTCTGACATGTTTATCGATTCGGTTGCCTGAGCATACCAAGAAATCCAACTCAGATTTGCAATGCTGAAAAAGAAATGTAAGTATCTAAACACTTGGATAATATCACAAAGACAAAGTACAGAACTGGACAGGCTAAAACTGCATATTCTGTAAATAAAGAACACTTTATGCAATTATTCAAATGTCACTATAGATTAGAAAAAAGAATGCTCGCATGCTATAAACACAGTAGTGAATTCTGGACAAGTGATATTATGTCGATTCCTAATTCAACATTCAACGTTCAACATTTATCTCCCGCTAACTAAAAAAATTGCAGACTTTTTGCATGGAGAAGACATGGAATTGCGAGGGATTATCTAAATTAGTTATTTAATTTTTAAGTCATTATACACACTCTAATACACAATCTAATATTTTTAAAATTCATAATTGTTAGCATGTATAATACAATTTGAAATAAATTTCCCTTAAATAACACTTCATAAGAGCATTGGATATATTTAATAACTCCTCCCGACCGGAAGCAACACGTAGGCTGTTTGCCTACTCAGTGCTGATTGAGAGAACGACTGCAAGATGGGCAAGTCTTAGCTTTATTTTACGTTGACTGTGATTGTTTTAGTAATGGTTTGACAGTGTATCATTAGTTTATTAACACAACGGACTTTCAGTAGTGACAAAGATATCTAAGCCGGCTTGTAATTATTTTATTGAGGAATGCAATTTAGTTGGTGGTCCCAAATTATCCGCATCGGATCGTATCGTATGAACGTATGGTCGTGGCACTTGATTAGTAGCACTAGGGCTAGTGAAATTTATGTATTAATTTTTACTTATGAAACTGTCACATCATTGTAGTGTAAACACTAAAAAAAAAATGGGCCCTGAGCTTCGTCTCAGTAAAATGAAGGGTTGAAATGACTAAAATTTAGTTTGCATTCAACATGTTGGATTGCAAAAAAATAACTAACTTGTGTCTTCATTTCACGAATCCCTTAGCCGGCTAGGCAAGTATAAATTAACTGGGCCATTATCAACTGAATAACGGTCCCAAATTATCAAGGCCGAAAATATACCTTAACAGGGCCTCAGTCACATGTAAATTGTGGACCTCTTTCCGGTGACTACAGACTAGCATACCACGGAAAAGCTTCCTCCGAGTTAAAGTCTCCACTGAGAGTATCTCCCACGGCGCTGAGTCTGAGCGGGGCTAAACTAGATGGCTAAGACTCAGGAGAAGCAGCTACCGCATCTCCTGCAGCTTCCTTAATTTTAATTTGCTCGTGAGTCCCAGCCATCTAGTTTAGCCCCATTCTGCTGCGGCGGTGCGGGAGATACTCTCTGCGATGGCGGTATAGTCGCCGGAAATAGATTCGCAATTTACATGTGACTGAGGCCCTGTTAGGGTATATTTTTGGCCTCGTTAGTTTGGGACTGTTATTCGGAGGATAGCCCAATATGGACCTAATTATAGAGTAGCAGGTTGCCACTTCCGGCATCTGCACACGACCTTATTGCATCCATGAAAAAAAATCTGAAATGAACTTCTTTTATATGATACTATATATATTATATATATATATATATATATATATATATATATATATATATATATATATATATATAAATATAGTTTATTTAGTACACTTGACATTTAAATGGGTTGATGCTCCCCTTTTTTCACAGTCACAATACGTTCAAATAAGCATGCCGGGGGAGGAAGATTTAATGGCTGCCCAGTGGTCTCAACATCCGCATTACTGTACTACACTGACAGTCAGTCAGTCAGAATGCTTAGTTTAGTTTACTCCTTATCTTAGTCTTAACAATTGCTCTTTTTTTTTTTTTTTGTTTTGTTAAAGTGAATTTAGTTTAGTAGTGCATTTTACCAAACAAAACATGTATGATGGGCATTAATTATAGTTATTAAAACATTTATTGCAATTGATATATTTATTATTCACATACTGAACTGCAAGATTTAACTTTAAACAGCATATGATAAAAATTAATAATTATTAAATAACTAAAGGTTTGTCCCTTTGTAAGCCAATACAGTATACAATTTGTTATAACACATAGAGCAAACTTCTAAGCATTGTTTTTGCTCCCAAAGATCCAGTTTAGCAAACCAGTATAAAAAAAAGTAGCAGCCCTGACTCGACTAAATCATTAAAAATAAAATACAAATGAAACCACAATTTCATAATCATCAACTGTACAAGAGTTGTTTCCATAATGGGTGGATTATTTAAGAAAAAAATGTCTTGGGACCACCAAGACAGGTACAAAGGGTACAGTTAGGATTTGAATCCATGACCTGCGGATCCTCAGGCAAGCATCTAGCCACTACACCATAGCTGCTCCTATTCATTGTGTAGACGGTACACAGTTTAATTTTAAAAAAAAGATTAAACAGGATACAAACACCACCGGCAAAGCATGATAGCAAAACTTTGAAACTAGCTTGTGGATAAAAAGAAACAAAACAAATTGTTTGTAGGATACTAAACTATTTCATTCTTTGTTTTTTGTCCCTCAGCTTTGTCAACTGCCCCTTCTGCTGTAGTGTCTTTACTGCTAAGCATCACCATATTTGCTCTTTTGCAAATATTCAAGTCAGACATTGCTTCCAAAGAGTACTTAACAGTGGCTGGCGGTTTTATTGGCTCTTTGTTTTTTATAACTTTGCTCACCGTATCCTTTTCTTAGTTTTACTGACAGTATTAATTATAGAATGGACACTTACTTAACTAATGAGGACACACTTATAACAGAAGGAAGGTGTCTTAGAAGAGCTGCCAGAGTCAGAAGAAGAGATGAAAATATAGAAATTAGGAAAAAAGGACTAGAGTGATAGTTTTACAGTTTATCAAAGAGTAACAGATTAGATGATTTGGCCATCTGTTGAGAATGCCCTGGTGCCTGTTGCCACAGAGAAGCTCACTGAAGCAAGGGGGAGACACACACATAAGATGGAATGACAGAATCAATAACAACCCTAAATGAAGGTAAACTTAAATTACACATTACAAAAAGAACACACATTACATCTTCCAACACTTCTGGAGGTAAAAAAGAAGTTAATTGTAAAATTCTTAGTAGTAGTTTTCTGTAGTAAGTTTTTGTTTGCTTTCTTTTATTTTACTATTAATGGTAACATCATTGCAAACTTGGTATGAAATGGTAAGATGTTTTGCTGAATATTTTTACTGTTTATTTTGAACATTTATAATGCATCTGTTGCCATAGGAAATGGTTGGTTAGTGAAGGATATTTTAATTTTCAGTCGTATGTTCACTTGTGTAATAATGTATTGACTTTGATCTTCTTTTAGTCCATGCCATATGACCTTGTTATTCATGTTAATCCCCAGCCTTCTGCCTATTCTATTTTCAATCATTTCTGTCACAAACTATCTTCCATAACATGCTGTTAAATTGGTCAGCATCCTCTCTCTTGGTACCCCTCTGCCCTTTTCCTTGCTAACACTCTAACCAGTACTATGTATTCCAGTTTTCTCTTTTTCTTGACATGATCACAGAATGTAGATCGTCTCATTCTGATGCAAGCAATCAGTTCTGTTTGAAAGTTAACATCTTTCAAGACATCTTCATTACTCCTATTTTCTGTCCAGCATGTTCTTATCATTCATCTCTAAAACCACACCTCTGCTACATCCACATAATTTTTCACTATTTTCATTTCCATATGTCAGGATTGGAACTAATTGTTTTTGGGCACTCATTGCGATTTCCTGGCAATAAATACATTAATTCTGAACATATTTGTGAACTCTCCATGCAAGGGTATGCAGCATTTAGGTGCTCAATATTTACAATCCATTAAAACTTGTTGAGAATCCCTTCCATTCCCAGTGAATATAAAGTTTGTATTGACAAGCTTCCCGACAGTGAGAGTTAAAGTTGATCCTCTGTCTGTTATTGCATTAATATATCTTACAGGACATCCAGCAGGGAGGTTTTGAACAACACAGCCAGCTCGAGATATAAGGCCATACAGCTGAAACAGAAATTCCTGTTTTTGTGAGGCTGGCGTGGCTGGTTGGTAGTAACAATTGTATCATGTAGATGTATACACAAATTGAACTATAGTTTAATTAATTTGCAAAATGTTTTATTGAATGAATTATAATTTTGAGGATAAATATTTTCTAATAGCCCATTTATTTATCTGCAAAATGATAATTTATTCAGTAAAACATGTTACAAATTAATTAAACTATAGACTATAAACTGCTGACTTGAAGGTCTCGGTTTCAAATCCGCACCTAGTGGGATTGGTTTTCAAAATTTGGCTGCCAAGTCAGCCCAGCTCAACATGGGTACTAGGTAAGGAAAGGTGGCTAGTGTGATGTTGACATCATTCATTGAGAGATTAAACGCTGTGAGGCTTTCAGTTTTGTTGAAAATGATTTTTCACTGAATAGGCTGCATACCCTGAGTATACCAAATGGAGCGGCGAGACAGGAAAACCATGCGGGAGCTACCCGTTATCACATCAGTCAGAACAGAATGGGAGTTGTTAGCCTTAAAAACACTTGGTGACATACTCAGGAGGAGATCGGAGCACTTATGGTTATGTCCGGTGTGCGATGAAGACGATCTCAAAAATTAACAATGATTAGTTTATAAAAATTTAGGTCTAGCACTACATGCCTAATGCACTGAAGGCATGAAACAAGTCTTTTACCTAACTAACATTTAAGAATGAATAAAATAGATTATTGAAGGAAACTAATTCACTTGAACCTTAACCATGCCAAAGTTTACCAGCAACATTGAAACATTAGCATTTGGAAAAGGATTCCAGACACAACTCTTTCCAGAAGGTTGAGTTTTTGTGTGTTTTGAGCTCTGTATTATGTGAAGTCTGAACCTGACATCTTATATTTGAAGAAGTTTTACCATTATTTATCATAGACTGGCTGTATTCTTTAATATTGATCTTGCATAGTTAGTCACTGTCCTGCTGGTAGAAATATTGCAGCGATTAAAGCATGTATAGATGTTCTTCTACCGTTTTTTGAATGGGACAGTTATTCAGGAAACAAATGAACGCTGAGCTGATTAGATACTTTAACCTTAGTGAAGATTTTTGCTGAACATGTTATGACGGGAGAGTAACTTGAAGACTTGGTGATAACTGACAAACGTAATGAGAAAAGACTAGGACTGAGAGATAATTACCATGGTGACTTGGACCACATAGGCTAAAAGAAAGAATACAAGTCTGATCCATGATTTGTGATAGTTATAGGCATGGTACTTGATGATGTACATGTCTGGAGTGCATGATGATTGTAGTGAAAGGTGTTGCTGAGATAATAAAGTGTCCGCTTCAAGCTCACAACCTATATGGTTTGAATTCCAAAAGAAAGGCTGATAATTTTTTTTAGTGACTGTATTAGTTTAAGTTTAGTCAACAGATCAATATCATGGCACATGGGTGTAAACTACTTCTAAGTCAAGCCTGAGCCTGAAGAATTTCAGCGCAGTGCACGAACTCCGTTCTGCAGCGGCGAGGATCCTGAAATACTTTTTGGGTAGATTTTAAACTCAAAATTTTGTTTTGATTTCCTACTGCCAAGGGATTTTTTCTTAATGTGCACAACAGTGCACACGGGCATCCAGTCTTACTTCCCAGACCAGGAAAAATAACTAGGAGTCAACTTGAAAAAATCCCAGCTTTGACCGGTGTTTGAACCTGGACCTCCAGCACTTGAGACGGATGCCATACATTGAGACCACATTCCCCTTTTTATTCGGTGACTGTTGGTTGCTAATTACATGCCTCAATAAATCTCTTGGGTAATTCAGTCATTTTAAAATAATCTCTAATAGGGTGAAAAAAAAATATAGAAGTTGGTTGAATTTATTGGTAAAACCTGTTTATTTTTTATTTTTTTTTAAACCATTACATTTTGTGTTTTTCCACAGTAATTCTGTGTTTGTTTACTGCACTTTTTGCATCTGCATTAGTACACAGAGTGTGTGTAACCACTTGGTAAGTCCCTCTCTGTGTGCATGATGGTTTTATTAATATACTGCTCTCAAAATCAATCACAATTTTCGTGAATCTGTTGCAGCAAAGATAAACTGTAATTTAGCCTTATAGTAGACGTCATTCACATACACACACATGGGAATGGACAGTCATGATAATTATGTGGCTGAAAGAGTCTACATCACAACTGAAATAGTTTTTACAGTTCTTTTTCTTCTTCTTAGCATTCACCAGCTGTATAACCCTGGCAGAAAGTTCTTGTTGTTCACCCACTTCTGGACTGTGGTTGGAACTCTTCGCTTGCTGCTGAAGATAGGGACTGAACATTTATGGGAGTGTCATGAGTGCTGTAATGTCAATTCTTAATTTAACAGTCAACCTTCTAGACTGTGGTCTTGTTCTAGAACTTGAGTTTTGCATGCACATCCGTTTTACAGATGAGGTTTATTTGTAATATGTAGACTGTTGGTTTCTTACGTCTCAGGCAGATGTTTCTGACTTTGAGGGGGAAAAATACCACTAATTAGTCAGCTCTTGGGACTTTCTTGTTAGGAGGGCAGTGGGTCTATCCCCTCTTCCCCCACCCCTCTCCAAGGGATTGTGGAATCTATTACCACTGAAATGTCACACATTAGAACTGAAATGTACCTGGATTACAAAAAATCACCAGTTTGCCAGTGATGTTTTCTGTTAAGGACTGCTTCAGTTATACCTGTCTATTAAGTGCCTAGGTATTACTTTTAACAAGTGTAAGAAGACACAACAGGCAGTGAGGGTAAGAAGACACAACAGGCAGTGGATATGTAATAAGGTCTGCTGCCTCTACGAAATGGTGTTGCAGGGCTCAGTGTAAGGGGAGAGGAGAAAGCCTGAATGGAAAATTTGGCTGCCTGGTTGGGCTTCAAATACAAAAAGAAGATTAAGTCCAACACATATAGGCGCTAGAAGTTAAATACAAATACAACATATTAAGGCAGAACTTTTGGCCAAGAGAAACATCGGTGCAAGTCAAACTTTTTAGGTCGCTGAGTGAATTACAAAAGACAGTGAAGTTCAAACTAGAGACAAAATCTATTTCAGGCGAAGGAAAAAAGAAGAAGAGGTTGAAAGATCTGATCAAGCAGTCAACAGTGACTTAGTTCCCTAATTGACACACAGTGTTATGTGACTATAGGTAGGTAGAAATTACATGAAGGCCAAGTTAATCACCAGCTACCAGATTAGGGCTCGGAATGCTGAAAAGAAGAAGTTCAACCACAGTTGCGTCTATAAATTCAGCTGCAGTCTGTCTCACTTTAGACAGTGTTTCTTCTTCCTCCTCTTCCTCATGCTATCCCACCTTTGGCCAGGGATGCCACTAAGGGTATATATACACACTATTTTTAATTATATGTCTTCAAATGAAAACCCTTAAAATGTGATACGAATGTTGAATTAAGAATCGACGTCACAGCACTCAGGAAACTCCCATAAGCGCTCAGTCCCCATCTTCAGCAGCCAGTGAAGAGTTCCAATTCCGGTGGTACCAGTAACCGTCTGATTGTATATCCGTCTTGTCCTTCCTCTGAGTGCTGAGCGTCGGCCAGATCCCCTGGTAACTCCTCGCAGTGGCCGTTCTCCTTAGACTGTGTGATAGAAACTACAGTAACCTTGACATTGTCTGGTCACTTGTCCATATTGTTGTTAAGGATGTGAAGAGTGTTAAGCACATGACATTACAGTGCAGATGAACATGGTTCCCTGGTGAATTTCTAAAGGTTTCATCCCAAAACGGATATCAGGATGCTTCTACTCTCTGGTGCATATCCAAAGTAGGTGACCTTTTTTAACCTGTCATTATGACATCATACATTTTTGTCTGCACCATGATGTGTCATGCTTAACCCTCTTGACATCATCAACAACAGTCCACTTCTTAACAACAATATTGACAGGTTACAAGACTGTGCCATGGTTTTTACAATGTCTATTTTCCTTTTAAGGTGTTAATCTGAAGCACACACAAAAAAAGCAAAGATCCCTTTTCACGCCTTAGGTGCATCAGGTATATGGGAGGGGCGTCCTATATTTTTACAGACCAATCAGCGCTGGATGGGTAATGTGGTCAGCATTACGCCGGCCGTCTTTACTTTCCCAGGAAAGCCATCCTGGTACCCATTTTAGGCTGGGTCCACCTTTGATGCCCCAAACCATGATAAAAATCCATGCAGCCAACAGTGGGTTTCGATCGCGGTACGTTGGATTACGAGTCGGACTCGCAACGACTAAGCCACAGACGCCGCTTTCATCTGAAGCCCGCTGATATAAAAGATTTTGTTTACACCTTATTGCTGGTTCATCGGTATGAAAGCATTTACATACAGTGATTGATCCACGTCGCTAATAAGATGTTGCCTTTTATTTCAGCCTGATATTTTCTCTTGTGGCTCTTTACTACATCAATCGCATTTCCCAGACCATATATGCACCACCAGTAACTGCCACAAGTGCTGGCATCTCCAAGAAAAGGAAGTAGCCAGAATAAATCTTAATTACAGTTTTAATGAAATATAGTTTCATTGTCTCAGTCCTTGTTCTGTGAATTTATAACAGTTATCATAGTGGAAAAAAAAACTATTTAGTGTTTGTGATTGTGTTATGATTGTGCTGTATTTAAAACAAAAATGATTAAGCAAAAGTAAGAATGAGTTAGATTGTGCATGTTTATTAAGGAATGCCAGATTTTTGAACATTTGCAAGAAGACACTTCAACACCACCATATGGAGTGACATATGATCATGACAAGTAAATCTGAATAAATGATCAGTCTGTAGTGTATTTTTTTTTCCTGTTTCATTAGTTCATCATTAAATGTATGCATTTTCTGAGGCGAGAATGCTTGATATGTGTTCCTTAGAAGTGAAATAAATAAATTTATAACAAACGCTGCTGTAAAACATTACATTTTTTGCACTAAAGAAAGGGTAAACAACCATTGATATAAACAGTTTTAGACAAAGAAGATGCCGATATATTGGGCACATCCTGAAAAATAGGGACAAAGAATCATGAAGGAGGCACTAAAATAGGAAATGGAGGTAATGAAGAAATGGGCACATAGAAGAAAAACATAGATGAGAGACCAAGAGTTGCTGGTCTGAAGTACATCTATGATACTGAAAAGATTGCACGTGAAAGAACGGAAGAGAGGAATAGGATGAGATATCTGTGTGATGTTTTAATGGCGGAACAGGGTGATGATGATGCTGCTGTAAGATTGTTAACTTGGCATTCCCCAGAGACTAAGTTATAAACATTGGTCAGTTGTACATGTCTGCCTCTCTTGGAATATATGAATTAGGTACTTGTGAACTCATTGTTTTAGTTATATTCTCTATATATATCTCCCTTTTGCTTTTTAGAACCACACCAAGTATATGATGTAATGTTGTTTTTAGTTATATGAGTCGTGAAGTTGTATGAAAATAAAAATGTAACCACTTTAAAGTACTTTTGTCTTTCTGATTGTTTAATTTCGAGTTAAGATGTTTAAGTCTTGTTGAAAATTATTTCTCTTGTGTCTAGATTCAAACAAGTGTACCATCTCCACAATGAAGGATGGCTACAGTGCACTGATTGCTATCCTAAGTGGTGATCAAAGAACTTTCAGAAACCATGTTTTTGGTCCTTTTAAAAAATAAATTAACGATAGACATTGAACCATGGTACTTTGCATATGGGTCTTCAGGAGAGACCCTATGTATACCAGTTGGAGTAGCAGGACAGGAAAACCATGTGGGAGCCATCCATCGTTTCATCAACCAGAACAGAATATGAGTTGTTAGCCTAAAAGCACTTGTGACCATACTCAGGAGGTGATCGGAGCACTTATGGTCATGTTCGGTGTGCAATGTCAAAAATGAACAGAGAACAATGAACAAGCATACAATTAAATTTGACAAGTAAGGGTTTTGCTGAAATCATTTGTGTTGAGTTGAAAGGAACAGATGTCATGGCCTAGCTGTAAACCACGATTTATTGTTCAAGAGTGAACCCAGACAAAGGACTTCCAGAGTTGCGAAAAATCTAGTTACCCTGAAGCTTAAGAATGTTTAATTTGTTGGTAGACTTCTGAAATTTCAGAAAAGATTTACTCTTCAAGTCTTTGCCCTGGGCATAATGTTAAAGTTCGTATAAAATGAAACACGAACAATCTGTAAGCAGCGTTGCAGTTGCGTAGTTGTAAACCTAGCCAGTCTTATTTATTCTGCTGCTTCAAGACATTCTGTTTTGAGAAAATAGGTCCATTCATGTCTTGATACTGTGCTGCATCAAGACACTGTGCTGCTTCAAGACATTCTGTGTTAAGGAAATGGGTCCATTCATGTCTTGATACTGTACTGCATCAAGACATTCTGTGTTGAGGAAATGGGTCCATTCATGTCTTGATACTGTACTGCATCAAGACATTCTGTGTTGAGGAAATGGGTCCATTCATGTCTTGATACTGTGCTGCTTCAAGACATTCTGTGTTGAGGAAATGGGTCCATTCATGTCTTGATACTGTACTGCTTCAAGACATTCTGTGTTGAGGAAATGGGTCCATTCATGTCTTGATACTGTGCTGCATCAAGACATTCTGTGTTGAGGAAATGGGTTCATTCATGTCTTGATACTGTGTTGCATCAAGACATTCTGTGTTGAAGAAATGGGTCCATTTATTTCTTGATACTGTGCTGCATCAAGACATTCTGTGTTGAGAAAATGGGTCCATTCATGTCTTGATACTGTGCTACATCAAGACATTCTGTGTTGAAGAAATGGGTCCATTCATTTCTTGATACTGTGCTGCATCAAGACATTCTGTGTTGAGGAAATGGGTCCATTCATGTCTTGATACTGTGTTGCATCAAGACATTCTGTGTTGAAGAAATGGGTCCATTCATTTCTTGATACTGTGCTGCATCAAGACATTCTGTGTTGAGGAAATGGGTCCATTCATGTCTTGATACTGTGCTACATCAAGATACTGTGTTGCCTGTCGGGACAGTATTTGGGTCTGTCTCCTTAGATTGCATTTTTAGGCTACCGGATGGCAAGCAATATGGCGCACATAACCTAGTCACAATTATAATCTAAAGCCCCCACTTTTGGGGATGCTGGTTGAACATGACGATTTTGTTGTTGCCAAGCAAGCCAAAGACGGAAAGGTGCCAACTACATCAAGACACAGTTCTACAATAATGAGCTTCCCTTAAGATAGGGAGTTCCAAATACTGACACTGTAAACCCTGCTGCTTGCTTTGTTTAGAGAAGACAAGACAGGGTTATTCAAATGGTGGCCCATGGGCCAAATCTGGCACATGAAGGCCTGGAAAGAGGCCCGCAGATCACTGCCAGCTGTATTGTTCTAATGGTCTTTCTATTTTGGCGCCCGGCTCTCTGGCCCTTGACAATACCCATTTGGAAAATGTTGGCCCCTGAATAAACTCAGTTGAATAGCTCTACTCTACGATGTTTACTTCTCGCTGACATCATCAGACAGTAGATCTTTTACAGAATAGCATTCTCTTCACTGCATGCCTGAAAGTCTCAAAACTGCACCCCGCATCATCATTCTCTGCAGGCTACTGTGACGTTTAATGTGGCCGAAATACCTCAGCTTTCAAGAGATGATGCTGTTTATGAGCCAGTTCTCCTCACTGTTCAAATCATGCAGGATGTTTCTGTAGCATTTCAGTTCAAAAGCTGATTTTCTTCTTTAAAGATTGAATAAGAGTCCATGACTCACAACCATAAGTTGCCATGGGGAAGATGCATGATCTCACGATTATTACTTAACTCTCTTGTAGGTCCTGCGAGGAGCCGCTGGCCGAGCGGTTGGAATGCTGGGCTCTTAAGCGGGAGACCTGGGTTTGAATTCTCGGTAAGGCTGGGGATTTTTTCTTTTGGGGTTAAAATAAAATCCTCACCTGCACAGTCATGGCGACAGCACTAGCCATGTGGCCATAAATCCTCAAGTTCAAAGACCCCTCCTGCTTACACCGCAAAAGTCATATAATAAAGGCAGTAAACAGCCGTATATTTTTTTGGGGTGCAGGTGCTGTGCCATAGGTTCTTCATGCTTCTTGACAAGCACGTAGTAAAAGGGCACTTCTTTCTTTTCATTTCACTGATACAAGGTTGTTGCCCATTGAAATGGTTTTCTGTATATGTCTTGCACTTCTTGGGTGGATTTATTCATCTGGTTTTTTTTTTCTTCTTTGCAAGTTTCAGCTAAACTATTTATCCTCTCATTTTCAGACTTCTCATCTTCCTCTCAGATAATCTACTTTAAAAAAAAATCTCATGCATTTTAGCCTGGCTGCATTCTCACTAGATGACTGAACCATTTCATTCTTTGTCTACATAATTCAAATGTTATAATGCTGGTTTGTATCTAACTCTGCCCCTTCTTGTGATGTCAGTGACTTTGCAAAGACAGCACATTTCAAGGGAAGTAATTTTCTGATATAGTGCCATATTCAATGTAAAAAATGACTAAAGATTTACTGAAAGTAAATCTGTTGAGCTGAAAGCCACAGATATCACAGTCTAGCTGTAAACAAACCAGCCACATTTTTAAGGGTGAACGCAGAAGAAAAAGACAGGAAAATAGTCACACAGAGTAAAAGAACATTAGGTATTTAATTTTAATATAACTGAGGAACATCTGTAGTTTCCAAAATAAACCAGGTGTTCAGGGTAATAAGCAGGCTGAAAATTTGCTGCTGCCGCCCCTCTGGGTCGTGGGCTACTTTATGATAAAGTGGACATGGTGAAGGCTGTCTGAAATCAGATGAACAGTGCAACAGAATAGACAGAGAATTCATACATTGAAAGACTAATTTAACAAAGGATGGTAGAGGTTCTAGAAATATTCAACACTGAGAGTTAAACATAGGCAGACTTTTAATCAGGTTGCAACTGGTACTATAAGCATGTCAACTTGTTGTTGGCTTCTTCTTCTTCTTGTTCACCGGCTGTAAACTCTGGTGGAGAGTTCTGGTTGTTCGTCCACTTCTGGACTGCAGCCCTGTTTCAGAACATGAGTAGTGTGTGCATCTGTTTGACAGATCTGACTCATTTGTGTGCAGACTGTTGGTTCCTTGCCTCTCAGGCAGATGCACTCCAACTTCAAAGGAAGCTCCCAATTAGTCGACTCTTACTACATGCCTTTGGATAGGCAGTGGGTCTATTCTCGTTTTTCCTATAATACGGCCCCGGACCCCACACGGGGTCGTTGGCTACTGCAGAAGGAGACAAGCATGTATGGAAATGTTTTGAGTGGGGTGATGTCAAATCTTGATCCATTTTTTTTTAAAAATTCATAAACCTTTTACATTAGTTAGTTGGGTTATCGTCATTGCACTCCGGACATGTCCATAGGTGCTCAGATCCTCCCCTCAGTATGAACCCCAACGTCCGATGGCTAATAGTACCAGTTCTATGTTGATTAACAAGTCTTCTGACGTGTCCGGTGTGCGTCTCGTTTTTTTGCTGTGCCGATCTTAATTCCCAAGTCTGCCATTCTGGCGATTGATGTGGATTCACTGCCACCAAAGTCCTCTATCCTTCCCATTTCTCTGAGGGCATTGATAATATCAGCGTGATCCATAGGCCGACCGTCGGTAGTGATAGCGGATCCAGCCAACCTGTCAGCTCTTTCATTTCCATCGACGCCTGCGTATCCCGGAACAAAAATAAAGGTGACTCCACGCACAGTGGACTTCTGTAACGATTCAAGCCATTGTCTTCGCACTGAACCTGCCTGAACCCTCCGGATCATACTCATTGAATCACTGAGTATACATATGAGGGTGTATTTTTGTGTTTCAAGCCAGGCAAACGCTTGCGTCACTGCCATCACCTCCATCGTCATGCTGCTGGTTGTCATGGAAAAGGCGCTTCTTTGACTGTTCTGCCCGCTGAGCGTGCTGTAAATGCCCATGCGATTCTTCTTTGGCGTATAACGGACCCGTCTGTATAGATTAGTGCATCTGCTTCGTCTGAATTTTCACCGATGAGAGCGTTGACCTCTGCATTAACAGCAACAGGATTCTCTTATCTACATCGCCTGTTAAGTGTGACAATACAGGAAAATGTACAAATAAACGCCTGAGGCACAGGTATCCATTCTGCACCAGGTATGATGTCGGTTAGGCTGCATATTTGCCTAATAACATCTTCTGCCCGACCTAGCCACGATTTTCCCCTCTTCAGTCTGTCGCCCTTTTCACAAAAAAGCGCTTGATGCAGTGGGTGTTTCTTATCAGCACATATTTTGAGGTATGCCCGAGCCCTCCACATCCCGATCCTTTGGTTCATTGTTGGAAAGTCAAGTAGATACCTCATTGCTTCACAGGATGTGTCTCTCTTGTACATCCCAAAATAATGCGCATGGCTTCATTTTGCACCTTTTCGAGTCTTTCAATCTAGCACTGACAGTGAGGATGGCCAGAGCGTATTCAATGGGTGAAAGGACCAGACCGTAGAATAGAAGTATTAGTAGTCTTTGCTCGATATTGGAAGCAGCCATAATCCTCAATGCAGATAGACCTTTTGCGTGCTTTTTGTTATCACATGGTCAACTTGTTCCCTGAATGACAAGCTGCGATCGAACCTCACCCCGAGAAACGTCATAACGTTTGGTTCTGATCAATATATTATCACGCATTTTCACTTCTGGTAAGTCCGACTTGACAATGTGATTGTTCAAAGAGAACTCTTGGACACTGATGCCTTCGAAGGATTGACATAGGCATTGGAACCATCACACCAGGCGGCAATTCGATCGAGTTCTTTGTGCATTGTGCTGGCGATCTCCTGTCTATCACGCCCTCGTCGATAAATCAAAATGTCATCAGCAAATGACAAAGTCCTTCCCTTTCCATACTGCTGCTCAGTGATCATCACCGTATAAACGTTGAATAAGACTGGTGATAGATCCCTGTGGCAAGCCTGGAAATATCGTTTGCGGTTCTGAGGACCAGCTACCACATCTTGTACCGTCTTTCTCTGGAACAGGACCGCAGCAATCCAGCGGATCAGAATAGGATTGACTTCTAGTTTAATAACTCTTATTCATATTAAAGGTCAATTGTTATTCCACTCTTCCACTGAAAAACAATCATTGGGTGATGTGTGAATTTCATTCCATTCTGTTTTTGTCCCTTACAGCCGCTTCCTGAATGCCAGTGTATATGCTTGCATCTCTCTCAGAAGTTCAAGAACACGGATGCTTCTAGTTCTGATTAAATTTGTTATGCGCAATCCTGCTTCACCCACTACCATTATCCTTCCTGCTAGTGGTGAACTGGATTCATGAATCCATCAATTGTGTCAGCATGTAGTCATCAGTTTGTTTCCTTATATGCCAAGCAACAGCATTATAGCTTCTTTTTTCATGTTCAGTGCCATTGGCTTACTATTACTAGCCCATGGCGATGGCATGTGGGAGTAGCAAAATCAGCACTGGTGGCGATGGGGAGATAAGTTTTCACAATTAAAGAACAGAATTTCAGAACCATTTTTGGATCGCAACAATGTATTTATCTTGCTTTTAACGTATATGACAGCAAAATATTGTGGAACCTCAGGTTTTGAGTTTTCCAGGATACGAGGTCAGTCTTCGCAGTTTTGTTTTTCCCATTAAAATGAGGCAAAATCCAGAAGGCAAAGCTTGAAAGATGAGAACTCATCATCAGATGAGAACATTAGCTGACAGCATTTCAATAACTTTTAAGTAGATTTATTAAGTAATATTGGCAAAGGAGGATATCCATTTAAGTTTGGGTTTGGAGGCCAAAGTCAAATTTTTCTTGGAATTCACCAGGTGCTCACTTGCTTACTGCATATTCTTCTTTTTCCTATTCTGCCTTTTATCTTCCAATGGAGCATAGGCCTTCAGGCATGCCCCTGTGAGTTCCACTGGATAGACATTCTAGCTATTTTTTCTCAGATGAGATGTTAATGTGTGTCGGAGTCCTGTCCAAAGCCAGCATCTCTTCTCCACCTCTTGATTCACTAGAATTTGTTTGGTTTTCTCCCATTGCTCAACATTAGTGACTACCATTTATTTCCTCCTCTTCTTTGCAGGCACCATTTGATTTAATGTTTGCAATTTACTGATGATTGTTTAAGCTATTCTCCATGTTTCTGCCCCATAAAGCAATACCATGTTTGGAAAATGATGGGGTATTGCCATCTCACCATACCAAATGTTTTTCTAGTGCACCCAAAGGTAATGACTGTTTCATATGTCAGGTTAATGAGGGCGGTGTTTTCCTTTAAATGGAGAAAATATTCATTTTATTTAATGTGGCCGCATAGGCCAGACTGGTTCCCACACATCTGTGAATATAATAGAACAATCAAATGACTCCATAATCAGTGATGTTAAAACTAGGGCTGTACCAAATAGTGATTTTTACTATTATTTGGCCGAATATGAATAGCGGGACCAACTATTCGAATGAATACGAATAGTGTGTCATCATCATCATCAGGTGCCTTGCTGACTAGCGTGGGTGATTATGCCTTGCCACAATCTGCGATCTCTGCAGCATGTGTTAGTTCGTGTGCTGACACACCTCCATGCCATGCAACAAGATTGTCAAGAATCTTCTCTCATTGTCTTCCTCTATAACTCCTTCCACAGATCTTTCCAGTGGTCACCACTTGTTCCATTTTCCCTCTTCTCATAACATGGCTGAAAAATGATGACTGTCTCCTTCTGATTCTGTGATTAGTTGTCTTCGGTCTCCCGCCTCTTTTAAAACCTCTTGGTTGCTTTTTTTTTTAGCTGTCCGGGGTATTTTAAGCATTGTTCTGTAAAACCACATCTCTGAGGCCTCAAGAAATTGTTTGGCCTGCCTACCGATTGTCCAGGACTCACAACGCATTGCTTTTAAATAGAAGTGCTTACTTAATGAGGCTAACAGTTACTATTGTACAGATCACATTTTGCACATTAAAATTTTAGTCAAAATGTAATCACAACCTTACTTATCCACTGCACCTTCACGAATACATATGGAGGATCGGTCGCACCTCGAGATAAATACAAAGACAATTTTTAGCATGCTACGGTTGGTATTTTATGCAGTATGATACACTTTGAGTGTGAAACAAGGAAAAAAAAACTTTTTCACAGTGGCGAGGAAAGTCAATTTAAATTTTAACTTCTAAGTATCTTCATGCCTTCTTTAATAACGTCACTTTGAGAACCTCTGCCTTGTCAGCTGCTGTACCACGCAACCAGGTCAGAGCTTCCCCCGCTACGACAGACTTAGGCAACAGCAACTATTGTGTTAATGAGAGATTCCATCGCAGTGTATGCAGAAACGGGTGTAGGGTAAGCCACTATTCGTATTCGGCCTGACTGCAAGTATTTGGCTGAATACCGAATAGTTATTAGGTCCACTATTCGGCCCCGAAGCGAATATTCGGTACAGCCCGAGTTAAAACAAAACAATAAAATTACCTTTTCAGCATTTATTCAAACAAAAAACTTAATTTTAATAAGAAATTTTATTACACAACATGTACAGCACTAGTAAATAAAATTTAAAAATCTTATTTAAAAAAACAAATCAATATTTGCAAATTTGCAAAATAATATTCATAGAATTTACATACAAATTGTACATCTTTATTGTAATTAACAGAAAAATGTCATACCAACCTATTTTGTATGAATAATATGATTAAATATTTTGAATGACATTAATAATGTTATTTTATTCTGCAAAGGCCATACATTTAGTTAAATAACGTTTCATAAACTGAAATTCATTCGGTATTAGAATTTAATGGTGTTTAGTTAACATTTGATTCTCCGTAAGTAAATTTTCGTCTATCCTCCGACTAACGGTCGGTAAAGATGGCGGCCGTAAAATGTCCTTTCGAGCCACAGTAACGTGACTCAATTTGTGGTTCTCCGGCCGCCATCTTTACTGACCGTTAGTTGGAGGATAGCCAAATTTTCTATTAGCTTATACATTTTTATACATAATTTTTTTTTTTTTTAAACTGCGTTTGGCTGATTAAAATCTTTCAATTTGTTTTTCTTTTCCAAGTTTTCATAACTTCACCTCCAAATCAGTCCATCCAATTTCTCTCTAACATAAGTCTGCTTCTATTATTGTAAATCTTATAGTCAAACAACTCACCATATGTTGATTTGTTACTCCTTACAAAAGGGTTTCTTCACTCCTTATGTTCCATTCAGTTGTTTCATTGGCCAATTCAATTCTGATTGTTTCTTCTCTTTACCTCACCTATCTCATCATTTTCCCAAATGTGATTGCTTTAATCCTGTCCCGAAAGTTGAAGTATTTTGGCCATATCATGCGTCATGGTGGCTTAGAAAAGACGGTGATGGAAGGTGCAGTTTGTGGAAGGCAAGGCAGGGGTCGACCACCCCGAAGATGGATACAAGACATTGAAGATGCATTAGCATTGAAATCATATGGGGGCTAGGAAAAGGATACTTTCAGGCGTGCCGTGTAAAAGGTCTTGCTGATTGATGTTGATTGCTTTAATAATTGATCCTAATTCTTTCTGCCCCAGACAGTTATAAATCTAATTCATTCAATCCCTAAGAGATGTACTTGAAGGTATTAAATACCAGAGAACCTGGAAGGCTAATAATGTCAACAAATGCCTGTAGAAGCGGGATGTGTTGGCCAAAAGGAGCAAATATTGCAGCCATGCTGTAAACAAGCACAATGTAATTACATCTTTGGATGAATGCATAAGAAGAAAAAATACCAGAATCTAAGATATTATTATAGGGACACTACCAGATAAAAGACATTTACAAAAAAATTCAATAAAGTATGTTAATATAACAACTCTCTGTGTTAGAATAGAGCAAGAACAATGTACTATTTTTTGTTTTACCAAGAAATACTGTGTGTTATTTACTACTCAAAGAATTAGATGCTGAATTGTTGCTAAATATGTCTGTTCTATTCTCCATGTAATTAATTTGTAACTTTCTGCAACATTTATATTCATCATACATATGTATTTTTCAGGTGATTTGACGAATTTTCAAATTTCGTGTAGACTTTTGTGAGGCTGCAGGAAATCATATGTTGATGAGTAGTTCCAACAACAGTGCACAGTTTTGACTCTTTGGGGGCAGGGGGGAGGGGGGGGGGATTCTTAAACATCAGATACTTCAAGTTGGAACTTCTCTCTCTATTTATATAAAATATATATATATATATATGCTATATATATATATATATATATATATATATATATATATATATATATATATATATATATATATATATATATATATATATATGTGTGTATATATATATAATATATATTATATATATATATACAAATTATTTAAAACTGTAGGCTGGTAGAGTTAATACTTCGACTTCTGTGTTATTTATATTATTCAAATGCCAACATGCTATCACCTTTCCCATGCACAGCAAAAGTAGTAAATACAAGCAGTAATGGCAGTGTTGTTTTGGTAACAACTTCTAAGAACAGAATTAGTTTAACAAATCAATTTCTGCTTGATGCTTAAATAGTTAAAGAAATTCCCCAAGAAATAGACATCCGTTGCTTTTGAAAATAGTAACAATTCTATGTTGAGTACAATGACAATTTCAGTCATCGCACTGTCATTATTTATAAACCTCTACTCACAGTACACATAAATATGTAGTAATAACTCATTACTCGCATGTTAATAACAATCTTACATTTTAATTTGTAATTTTTTTTGTGTCAATCATTTATAATTTGAATATTTTTTTGTAAAGTTTAAAGCAAGAAACATGTTTCAGTTAACAAAATTTATTCTTAATTTCAAATAATTATTAAAATTCAGTAAATCTGCTAAGTTACATTATGTAAGCAAGTTTTTGCTCTGGTTAATTTAATTTTAAAATAAGTAGTATTCACCATTAAATACAATGTTTAGAATTTTATCCTTGTCAACAGTATAATAAATGTTTATAAGCACATTACAACTGTCCACTTTGTTATGAACAAGACTTTCTAAATTTGCGCACTTGTTTCTCAATTTTTTTATCTGCTATGAGAACTAATGATGTGCTGTCCAGGTTGAGAATTCTGTCGGCTGACACTGCATCATGAACAAGCATCAGGACTCGCTTCACTACAAAATAAGAAATGATAGAGAATACAAATTAGGGCCTAGAAAAGATACAAAAAGAAAGATTAAACTGAGAATTAAAGCAAAAAATACAATTTATTATAAAATAACAGTGACAGGAACAAAAAGTATAAAGTAAGAAATAAATTAAACGTGCTAATCAATGTAAGGTTTTGTTATCACAGTTGATATCGCAGTTATCATGCTTGCTCAGTCCTCCAGTGCAGCAGCCACACCAAGGTACCTCTACTGATTTTGTTCCCATGAGAAATTTATTTAATATCTCATACACTGACCTCAAAGATATCACAGCTGTACTTCACCAGGCTTCACACCCAGGTCATGTAATTGTGTTAGTCGAGTACGTATTTTATTGATATAAGAGCTCTGTATGTACATCTTCCTGCATACAGTGGTGCAATACTTACCAGCTCATAATCAGTAAAAGTTAGTTGCAAGTTAGCCGCAGTATTTGTTGGCAGTCTGAGTTTTTCTCGGGCAAAATTTACATCCAGTAGTTTGCTATTCATTGATGTCTGAACGGTTCCACACTCACACCATTGTCAAAATAAATACAAAGCGGTCTGCTGCCAAAGAGTATGCAGCTAAATTTAACACAGCATGTCAGAAGTATGAAACACTTTCAAAACCACTAAGACACATACTAACTGGAGACCAATAAGATGTATAATTTACTTGGTAATAAAAATAATGGAAAAACAAATGAAACAAAGACTGGGATTTCACAATGGAGCTTAAGTTGTTATATGTTACATTTTTTTAAAATATATTAAATGGCTGAACTGTTAACAAATGTATAGATGCTCAGTCGCCCTTTACAACATGGAAATTCAACTAAGTTTATTCAGGGGCCAAATTTTTTAATATGAGGATTATCACAGGTCTGCTGTTTGGGTCGCAGCATAGAAAGATCATTAATACAAAACGGCTGGATAGCCCTGCTTTACCTAATGTGGAAAAAAGTAAGCTTTCTAGTATTCATCATAACTATACAAAGGTTCTGCATTCCGGTTACAGAAAAAAGATGTAGACCACTAAGATATTTGGGGCATGTTGTATGTAAGGCAAAGACTTAACTGGAAAAAAGAGAGAGAGAGAGAGAGAGGAAGACAAAGAACAAACCTGGATGGCTTGACCAACTAGCATAACTGAGAAAATAACTAACCCATATGGGTTCCAGTGCCCTTAAAAAAAAAAACACTTACCGCTCCCCCTAACAGCATGCTGTAAAAACTGACTAATTATAAATTTGCCAAAATTGATATTTTGGGTCAAAAGGTGTGGATATCACAGCCTAGCTATAAACCACAACACAACACGTCAACCACCCTTTTATGATGGAATACTGAAGCAAAAGAAGATGTAGAAACAGAGAAAAACAACAACTCATACCTCATCTGAGAATCTGATGATCTCAACGGATAGCCAAAAAAAAAAAAAAAATTTATTTTCACTTGTCAGCATGAAATAAGAGGTTAATTAATGAACAACTGAAACAAATATTGCTTTTATCTAACAAACATAAAACAAACCTGGTGGTTCTAAAACTGTACAGTCGCATCCACTATGCATCTTATAGCTTGAGAATATGTTGAGTTTGTCCTTCTTTTCAGACTTCAAATTCTGAATTAGCTTAAGTGGCTTAGCTCCCTTTCTTCCAGCAATCACTTTATAGACTGCAAATTATTGAATATAAATTTTGATGAAAAACTTGTGCTGGCTAATATAATATGAAATAAAATTATTGAGAAACAATAAACACTTGAAAAAATATATGTGTGAAATAGTGTACATGTGTGTTATGTGTGGGTACTCGGGGAGTGCACTTGCGTATATGTGTCTGTGTGTGTCTCCCTGTTTGTGAATATGTCTGTCAGTGCATTTGTCTCCTTTTCTACCTGTGTGTGTATGTATATGTGTGTTAAATTACATGTGCCACAACAATATGTACAAAACAATGTAGACATAAATAAATATGTTCTGGACACAATGTACACTATAAAAAATGTCTTAATTTTATTCTTTGCTTTCCCATTTAATTTGCCAATTGTCATTATATTTTCAGTATTATTTCTTATCAAACAAGTCTCAGGTGCTCAATCATGTTTCACGGAATGTTTGGTGAGGATAGTTTGTCACTGCTCTCCTTCTTGGTTGAGCCAATACTACCTGGTGACTGTTGCAAGTGTCACAGTATGATCCTTTGTCTACTGTTTAAGGAACTAGACTATGATCTAATTGCAGTATAACTGGGTGACACTAAAGAAGTTTGGTCATTTACAGCTTAGGTGTGACATCCAATAAGTATATAGTGTTTTTATAGACTCTAAGAAAAAACATAAGCTTAAGCAGATTTTTTTTTTTAAATTGGCATTTGCACTGATTTTGATAAATGTATAATCAACCATTCAGAAAGCAATGGCAAACTACTGGGTGTAAAAATTGCCTAATAAAACCACAAACAGCTAACAAATGATAATGTTGGTTTGCTTTCTTCTTTAAAAAAAAAAAACAGCAGTTTTCCTAATAGGATCAATGTTTTTCAACTGTGGCCTGTGTGTATCCAACAATACATAGTGGGTTTGTTTCTATTTTGCATTTGATCTGATCATACTAAAAATATTATGGCTAAATATTTAATACTCAACAGTGTTCCCTTTGTCGGTTCTGGGACCCCATTTTAGGTTGGGGAGAAACACACCCCCCCCTCCCCCCTCCCCCCACCTCCTCAACAAGTATGTCGATCAAGATGATTAATTAAAAGTTTGCTGAAACTGAATTTGTTGGACTGAAAAGTGCAGAAATATTGCAGCCTAGCAGCAAACTACATTATAGTGTGCCAGTACTTTTTTTAGGGTAAACACAGACGAAGAAAGCACAGTGTATACTTCTTTGAAAGTAATAGACATGGGTTTTCTCACTGTAGTTTAACAGTACTAGTTATTTGTTTCAAAAACCTGGCACTTAGAGTTAATAAGCACTTCCTTCCCTACAAATTAATATAAACTGCACTAAAATACAACTTACCGAAAGTTGAGTTACACACCAGCTCTTTCAGATTTTTGGGCTCATATTTGATTGGAACGCACTTTGGACACACATTAGAACCATCATTCTGGAATAAAAGGGGTGATTATTTTTAATAAGCTCTGAGTGAACTCAGTGGAAGGGAAACATAATGTTTTCCCGCTGTAACCTTAAATAATGCAGACACAAACAATACACTGCCTGATTTATAGCCTGGTGGTATTTCACTGTAAAAAAAAAAAAAAAGCAAACAGTTGTGATATTCTGGGCACATCTGAGTATATTTGAACAATTCATCATTAAATAGGCACATAAATGGGAAACACATAGTTTGAGAAAGTGAGGAAATCCAGGATAATCTCTATGACAAAAATAGACGAAAGAGATCCGAGGTGCTGGACCAGATTTTTTCTCGATATGAAAAAAAAAATTGCACATGGTAGATCAGAATAAAGGCAGTGACTTCAAGCACAAATAATACATAAATGACCCAACAAGATGATGATAGTGATGAATGATTTAATTTATTGATAGACTGATTGCGATTCCAGTCAGATACTGAGTTTTAACTCATTAGTCGAGATTCAAACCTCACTACAGATGGTTCACCTCATAACTACTCTATTCCTGTGCCAGTAAAAATCAAAAAAATGTCTTTCACTGTCTTATTTGAAAACTAGTGGAAAAACCTGATGGCAGTATCTAGAAGCTTGCACAGGCAAAGTGAAAATGCATAAGACAGCTGTCAGATGTGCCAACACCAACAGTTTCATACAAGAATTGCAGCTCCCTGTTGGTACAAATAATCAATAACAGCTTGCATTGCATCCAGAAAATTACAAGGCCATCTGATCATAATTAGCCTCACGCCATGAAATCCACAGCTGACAGTGTCACATCAAGCACTCAACACAGTAGCTGGGCGATAGAACCTTTATAATCATCATCATTCAGCAAGTCCTTTACAGAACATCGCTCTCTTCACGGCACGCCTAAAAGTATCCCTTTCCCTAGCCAGCTCTCCAGCCCTATGTGCTTTCAGTGCCAATGCATCTTTAATATCTTGTATCCATCTTCGCTGTGGTAGCCGTGCCTTGCCTTCCACAAACTGCACCTTTCATCACCGTCTTTTACAAGCCACCATGACGCTTGATGTTTCCAAATACCTCAACTTTCATTACAGGATGCTGTATATGAGCCAGTGCTCCTTGATGTTTAACTCGTTCAGAATGTTGATGTTTTTACTCTTCCTAATCCATGGTATTCTAAAATTTTTTCTATAACATTCAATTCAAAAGCTCCAATCTTTTTTTCTGAGTGACTGAGTGAGAGTCCAAGACTCACAACCGTAAGTTGCCACAGGAAAAATGCATGATTTCAAGATTTTTACTTCAACCAATTTACTAGACCTTTATAATACCAGTCCTGAAATAAGGTATTTGCATCAACATTTTAGAGCATCAGGGGTCAGAAAGCTATCAGCCATTTTGGCAGTGGATCTTTTCTTGTTTTACCCACAATGGGGCCCTGGAACACACACAGGGAACATCTGTCTAAAAACTGATTGACAGTACATGTGACAGAAGGCTGTGTACATTCAGTATTACCAACACCACAAGGCATAGGCACTAAGATTATTTTAAATAATACAAATTACTAAAGGATTTTACATTAATCTTTGTCAACTAGAATAAGCATACATACATTTCTTCCTTCTGCTGGGATAAGACTCAGATCTGAAAACACACAGTTTACAAATCAGCCAATTTGAAGCAAAATAATCTAATGTCTGTCTTACAAGAATAATTAATCACCAAGATTGCTTATCATGGGTTTTATTCATAAATAAATAACTGCTGGTCATTTCTGTGTTTCTTATTTCTTATAAAATATGCAGTAAAATTATTGTTAGGCTAAGGCACTAACACTGTAATTATTAACCTTTCACCCTGGAAGATTGAAAGGAAAACAAACAAAAGAAGTCCAACTAAATGACATATAAATGGCCCAACAGGATGTTTATGTCAATGAATTTTATAATTAATTGGTTGAGATTCCCACGAGAGATTGATTTGTGTTTCTCATTAATCTTGTTAGCTGAGGCTCCAACATCACTGAAGATGGGAGACCCAATAACTGCTCTATTCCTGTGCCAGCGGATTCATACAAAATGTCAATCGCCAGCTAAATCTTGAAGTTTATTAGTTATTTACTTGACAAATTTTCTCCATTGCACATCAGTCCATTAGTATTTGGATACCCTCCTCAGTAAATCCTGCAGAGTTTAGCAGCTAATAAGTTCTTTAGTTTCTTTTTTCTTCCTTTGCTTCCTGCATGTACTCTTATCTGGCCACACCTTTTAACTTACTGTTCTTGCAGGCGAATCAGTGTTGTAGATTCAGTTACTTGGTTCTAGCAAATGTCTTACTTCTCGTAAAGCATTCTATATACATATGCATGGTCCATGGCTCACCTGCCTTGAAGCTTGCACACAAAAAGTTAAAATGCATAAGGCAGCTGTCAGATATGCCAACACTAATGGTCTCACATTCACAAAAATAAGAGATCCAATATAAAATCTCCAAAAGCACCCTTTGTTAGGATAATCAAGATGGACAGAGGGTATTTATAATATGGGAAATAAATGATAACTTGATGCATGGTGTCACACCTGTTGATAAATGTTCTCTTCTTCTTCTTCTGCTTGTACTCCATGTCAGCAGTTTTCAGATGAGAGGTCACAGGCCTCTATGAAGGTTGTGGTGCAATGCATATCCTCCACTGATCCATACAGATTGGTTTCTACTGGAATGCCACCTGGCCAGGTCCTGGACCTCTCTACTGTATGAAGAGAGCACTTATTCTGTATTCTGTATATGTAGTAGTAATTTTTCAAGAATATCCTGTTCAACTCTCAGGGTTATAATTAAGATACATAATGTTAATTTAGTTTTCAGAGTATATATTTGTTATATTACATTTATATATCAAGTAATTACTTATATGACCAAAATGCAGTTTGTATAGTTTCACATTTTGCTTTGATTTCTGTACATGGACAGCTTTGAGTACCCTATCTGGATTTAAAAAAATATATATATTGCTGTGGAACCTGTTGTGTTATTCACAATCTAAAAACAATGGTCTGTTGCTTTCATGTGAGGAGGTTGGGTCTTCAGGATTGGTTATAGATGGGAAGGGTTCTAATGAGTTCCAACGGCTGCCTTGATATGAGGATAAGAAGAAAGTCAGCACCGACGCAAACTTATGCTGGAAAAGACTGAGCACATGCAAGCTTGTCATGAGCAGTGATGTTAACTTCTGATCATAAATTATTATGTTAAGTTTCCTATTATGATATGAAACTCACCAATTCTTCTCTGAAGAAGTGGATTGTCCTCCTCATTTACATTAGGAAGTATTGGAATCTCAGCTTTGGTGCCACAGATGGTCTTTAACTCATATGACTCAATCGCAGAAACATCTGGATAAAAGTATAACCATGAAAGTTACACATTTTTAATTATAATGTATTTTCAGTTTTAATATATGCAAGCGAAATTTGAAGAACTACTAGAGTTTTGAAACAAAAGTTAAATGCATTCAAAAAGCATAACCATGAAAGTTACACATTTTTAATTATAATGTATTTTCAGTTTTAATATATGCAAGCGAAATTTGAAGAACCACTAGAGTTATGGAACAAAAGTTAAATGCATTCAAAAAGCAATGCCTGATGAAAATGATAAACATAAAATGGGGTGAATTCAAGAAGAGTTAAAAAATAAGAGGAATGTCTGGGCAACCATTAGTATTGACAATTAACTATAAGATAGAGAAGATTTATGGTGCTACATTGGAAACATTCTGAGAAGAAAACCACAGAGAATCACCAAACAGGCACTAAAATTGGATATAAAGGGATTGAGGACATCCTAGAGAAACTCTAGGACAAACATGGATGAGAGAGGTCAAAGGTGCTGGATAGGATTCAACCCATGAGATCAAACTGATTGCACAGGATAGAAGGGAATGGAGAACATGACTGCAAGCCCTAAGTGACAGACAATGGCACAGCAGGACAACAAATGAATGGAAGTTTTACTTAAACCAGACTACCTTCCTTGAGTGATACAATGTTAATCTTCTTCTTCTTTGCATTCACCAGCTGTAAACTCTGATGGAAAATTATGGCTCTTGGTCCACTTCTGGGTTGCATGTGCATGTGTTTGACAGATCTGACACATTTGTGTGCATACTGTTGGTTCCTTGCACTCCGACTTCGAAGGAAGCTCACAATTAATTGACTCTTACGGCAATCTTTTGGGCAGGTAAAGGATCTATTCTTGTTTTCCCTAGAATAGGGCTCCGGAACCCACACGGGGGAAAATGTTAATGTCTAATAAACTGTTTGTGTGATAGATTTGTATTCTTTATTTTTACTAAAGCAAAACTCTTTCTCTCTCTCTCTCTCTCTCTCTCTTTCTCTCACACACACACTCATACAAACACACATGTACAGACAGTCACACATAGACATACAGATGCATACACAGACACAAACATGCAAATTCATTATGATTTTATGGCAGCTGAAGAAAATTGCTGAAAGAATTAAATAGGAACACATTTCTGCTACATTAAAAGACAACTCAAACATTCTACATTAGAGGGATTTTAAAAATAGATTTTCTCAAATCTAAACTAGAAGTAAACAGTGACATATCTGTGCCACATTAAAAGACATAACTCATAAAATCTCTATTAGGGCGATTTTAAAAATAAATTTAAAAAAATCTAAACTAAATGGATAAAAATTAATAGATTTTCTCAAATCTAAACTAGAAGTAAACAGTGCGGAGGAACAAGTGTAAACAGTGTGGAGGAACAAGTGTAAACAGTTTGGAGGAACAAGTGTAAACAGTGTGGAGGAACAAGTGTAAACAGTGTGGAGGAACAAGTGTAAACAGTGTGGAGGAACAAGTGTAAACAGTGTGGAGGAACAAGTGTAAACAGTGTGGAGGAACAAGTGTAAACAGTGCGGAGGAACAAGTGTAAACAGTGTGGAGGAACAAGTAGATCATCACAGTTTTAAGAGGATGTTGCAGTGAAGAGTGAGCAGGGGATGAGGCTAAGATTCAACTCCTACTGGTACCACCAGAACTGAATTCTCCACTGGCTGCTGAAGATGGGGACAGAGCACTTATGGGAATGTCCCTAGTGCTGGGATGTCAGCTCTTAACGTTCTGGCCAGACTGAAAGTCTATCTTTCTCTAGCAAATGCGTATTCAGTGTCTTGTATCCACATTTAGGAAGATCTGCTACTGCCACATTTTTCAGATGACCCAGCCTAAAATGGGTACCAGGATGGGCTGTCCTGGGAAAGTAAAGACAGCCGGTGTAATGCTGACCACATTACCCACAGAGTGCCGATGGTCTGTAAAAAAATGGGACGCTCTGCCCATATGCCTGATGCGCCGAAAGGCGTGAAAAGGGATCTTTACTTTACTTTACTTACTGCACATTATAATTAACAAAATTCATATTTAATGTAGTAGACACAAACCTGTTTCATAATACTGAAATATTTTCACTTCAGCAGGTTTAGGAGCTGATACAGCTAGATCTCTGTCTTGCTCTACATCAATGCTGAATTCTTTTGGCTTCCTAGAGAGCTACAATAAATAAGTAAATAAAAATTATTTGTACTAAATGCACCATGATTTAAAACAAAATCAAGTTTTGTTTCTTATTATCACAATTTTAAGTTATAAACATTCTCAGGAAATATTTAATTAATTTACTAATATCTGGCTTATTCTAATTATGAAGACTATATAAAATAGTTTTCCCTAAAGGTGTCCTCACCTTGCCATGGTAGGGTAGCTTGTGTTTCTCAATGACCCTGAGAGCTATGACGGCAGTAGCTTAGCCACCAGCAGGGACTCCAAAGCCAGAAAAGTCGAAGGGTAGAGAACAGACAAAGAGAGACCCCCTGGTTCTCCAGGTTGGGAGTTGAAGTTTGGGGGCCGACAACTCCCACCTTCGTAAAACTTCTTGTCACGAAACATATATCTAAGCCTCGATTTTGGATGGATTTAAATGGACAATTAAACTGCAACATTAAAGGACTTTTAAGATTTGGAACATGGAATGTATGAGCTCTTTATTGAGCTGGAGCAGTTGAATAACTGACCAGTGAGTTATCAGATGAAAATCAAATGAGCAGAAACATATAAGTACTTGGGTGTAAACTTCAACTGCTCCAACATGCTGAGAGAAGAAATACAATTACAATCTAGAATACAATCTGGAAATAAAGTATACTATGCCCTTCAACATCTGCTAAAGTCAAAGTCTCTATCTCGCAACACCAAGATCAAAATATAAAGAACGTTGATAAGACCAGTCAGTCATCTTTTATGACTCTGAAACTTGGAGCATAGCTAAAAGAGATGAACCCTTATTTACTAATTTTTGAAAACAGAGTGTTACGACAAATCATTCGACCTATCAAAGATGCAAACAGCAGGGAATGGAGAGTTGGAAGCAACAAAGATATTTATATCATCATCATCAGGTGTCTTGCCGACTGATGTGGGCAATAATGCCTCTCCACAATCGGCGATCTTCTGCAGCACCTATTAGTTCGTGTGCTGACATGATATTGTGTGCTGCAGGATATTCATAATCTGTTTAAATCACCACTGATCACTGGCATCATGAGAGCTAATAGACTTAAATGGGTGGGGCATATTGAGAGAATGTCAGATGACAGAGAGGTAAAAACTGTTTACACAAGGGATCTGAATGGTCACTGACCAGGAGGCTGCCACGAAGACAATGGAGAATTAATGTCCAGACTGACCTACAAAAACTTGGTGTCACCAACTGGAGAGAGAAAAGAACAAGAGAGATGAGTGGAGGCAGTGGATATTTGCAGCAATGAACCTCGGAATGCTGAGGAGAAGGAAGATATAGAATAAACCTTCACAGCCAAACATCAAAGTGGTAAGATTAAGATTCTTCAGCTTTATTAAACTGAAGAAAGAGACAGACAACAGAGAGTAATGGAAGGGCAACAGAACATACTGGCACTTAGTGTTCAGTTTTAAACTACTAAATCTAGGCCATGACTTGTGAGGTAGTCTGGCCAGTTCATTTCTTTATGAAATCTTTCTTTCCCCTCAAATTTTCCAGAAATTCTAGAAATTATCTGGTGTCAATGTCTATGAGACTAGGTAAGCTCCAGATCAGTAATAATAGAAACAAATCTACCACTTTGAAGGATTTAACACAGTTTGCTGTCTCAGCAGGTAAGTTTACTAACAACTATGCCACACAGTATTACACAGAGTAAATCACAATTTTACGATTAAGAAGGCATCCAAGACTTACTCGAAAGGACATTGCTGAGCTATATCTTTAAAAATGGACATTTAAGAAATATCCAGAGCAGTGTTTGTTTATTTACCTAAATATCTCTTATTTTATCTGCTTTCCAAGCTGAAAAAGTTTTAATTATTTTATTAAGAAAGTTCACAGCAAAAGCTATATTTACCTCATCAAAATAAAGTGTGAGAACTCCTTGTTCCTCTGAGTATTCCATTCTCTTTATTCCAAGAAGAGGAAAAAGGCTTCTCAACTGCAAATTTTTAGAAAAATAAAATTATTATAATAGGAAAATTTTATAAATTAATAATTGTAAACATAAAAAATTAGTAAATTAAGTAAGTAAAGTAAAGGACCCTTTCCACGCCTTTAGGCGTATAGGGCATATAGGGCTAGACCTATATTTTTATAGACCAACGGCACAAGATGGGTGATGTGGTCAGCATCACGCCGGCCGCCTCTACTTCCCGAGATTGCACCTGGTACCCACTCAAGGCTGGGTTGACCTGGGAGCCAAGGTCAATTTTGAAAAAAAGTCTGTCTCCGCCAGGGAGCGAACCCACGACCTTCCGATCCGCGGCGCGCGTCTAGCCGCTCTGCCACGGCGACTCCCAGTAAATTAAGTGCATCAACAATAAAAAGAAAAAGAAAAGAAACAAATTAGAAGAGTGGCTCATCAATCTGTTTACCAAAAGATCTAGATTTTTTTTTTTTCAGAACAATTTCTCTACATACCAAAAACCTGCTTTTGCAGGCTATGAGAAATTGCTGTGAAACGTCATAGGGAGTAACTAATTGCCAATACATTGCTTGATAGGTAGAAGTGGCTGTCGTCATTCCTTGTTGATGTAGAGTATTCAGTATCATCAGTTTTTTTCTCTTAGGGTGACCTCTTGCTTTTATATCAGCTATGTTCATGTGTAGGTAGTTGTGGCTGTATTCTAATGAGATAAATTTAGGTGTATGAAGTAACAAGCAGGCTGATAGCTTGGCTGCTGCTTCTCTGGGCAGTGAGCTACTTTATGATAAAGCAGATGTAGTGAAGGCTCTATGGGATCAAATGGACAGTGCAACAAAACATACAGGGAATCTATACATTGAAAGTAATTCAACAGAGGGTGTGAAGAGATTCTGGAAAATATTCAAAAACTAAGGGAAAACTGAAGTAGACTTTTAATCATGTTGCAACTGGTACTATTAGCATAGTGACTCTTCATTGGCTACTGAAGAAGGGGATAGAGCTAGTGTGGGAATGTCTCGAGTGCAGATTGATGGATTCATTCATTCTAATGAGATGACCAAACAATCTCATCTTCTGTTTCTCAATGAATTTGGTGCATGATGTTGTCCTCACAGTCTGTCTGAGAGTATCATTCCCCACTTTGTCTTGGATGGCTAATCTGGCAGCTTTGTTCAGGTATCTAATTTCACAGCTGTTAATTTTACATAGACTAGTCTCTGATAATGTCCAGGTTTCGCATTTGTATCACATTGTTGGTAGGCTATTTATAATCTGTTTCTTGGGGTCATATCATATTTAAGTTTGCATGTGTAAATATTGACATCAGTTGGTATATAAGGCTAAATAATTAGTACAAGTATTTAATAAAATCGTCGGTGTCTGTGGCTTTGGCGTTGCAAACTAGCTTCGTAATGCCAGGGTGCTGGGTTCGATCCCAGCTGCAGACCTTGCCCATTACATTGGTTTCGACTGTGGTATTGAGAAGCAAACGTCCAGAAAGCAAGGGCAAACTACTATACGTAAATTTGCCTAGAAAAACCACAAAAGCCAAAAAATGCTGGGGGTTGGTTCTACAATGTTCTGTAAAGGAAAGGCAACTAATTTATTTAATAAAATCAGTAATCAGTTTAATAAAAAAAAACAGATATTTAATACATACTTATTAAACTTTAAATACAAGTCTTATTATTGTATTGTTTCTCAGTTGTGGACTAGAATAGATTTTTAATGTACACAGTGGGGAACACTTTCTAACCTTTGTCAAAGATTCCGGCACAGGAGACCAGCTGGTTACCATCTTAATAGTTACAAGACTCATCCCATCTTCAAGCCCTTGCTTTCCTCTTTTCCTATAGAAACAGAGGAGGCTATGCATTTTACAGTTTAATATTTCTTATAGTAAATCATAAATTTGTCACATGCATGGGGGTTTATAGCAAAGGCAAATTGGCATCGTTTAGTGCAGCAAAGCCTAGCAAATGATATCGCAACATCTAGTTTGAGAATGGATGTGGAGGCAGTCACTGCTGCCTTACGCTGGCTTGAGAATCAGCTGTACACACATGCCACGATTGTCACTGACTCACTGAGCATGTTGAGAAAGGTGAAAACAGGTATGCTTCGTGCAGAGTGGCAAGCATCACTTTAGAGGTCCCGGGTAGTTAGTATCCTTTGGTATTCTCTCCAGGTAATGCTAGTGTGTTGAAAATGAACAGGCAGGTAGACTGGCTGGTTCAGCACCACATGGTGGTAAATTAATGTATAACAGGCTAGACGTTTTGAGTGCCCTCAGGGAGCAAGTAAACAGTGCGGAAGTGCAAATAGATCATTACGGTCTGAGGAGAATGGCATTGCAAGGAGCTACCAGGGGATCTGGCCAACACTCAACAGAAGGACGAGACAGATTTACAATCAGACAGTAATTGGTGCCATCAGAATTGAAACTCTTAATTTTCTGCTGAAGATGGGGACAGAGCACTTATGGGCGTGTCCTTAGTGCTATGATTTCGATTCTTATTTCAACATTCAACAAATTTGTGTCACATGCATGAGTGTACTTGTCTGTGTGCATCCATGGGTGCACGTGTGTTTGCATGTGGGAATAGAGTTATTTTAACCTCAGAATGACCTGATAGAGAAATAAAAGCAACAATCCAATCCCTATATTTCTTTACCGACTCAAATCACTGCCCATCTTAATGAATTAGCGGGTACTTTATAGAATGTTGCTCCTGTGATGGTATGCCAGAACGTCTCTTTTTTTTTAATAGCCACTTTCCAGCCTTATGTGCTTTCACAGCCAATGTGTCTTCAAAGTATTGCATGCACGTTCACAGAGGTCTGTCTAGTTTTACAGAAAGTGTACCCTCCATCACTGTTCTCATTAGGCCACCATGACATTTAACATGACCAAAATACCTCAGCTTTTGAGACAGGATGCTGTTTATGGGCCAATGCTCCTAAATGTTCAGATCACTGTGGATGTCGGGGGTTTTTCCCCATCTGATTCCTCTAATTCTAAGAATATTTCTGTAGCATTTTAGCTCAAAAGTTCTGATTATTCTCTTCAATGATTGAGCAAAAATCCATGACTTACATAATAAGTTGCCACAGATTTGATTTGATTCAAGAACCGACATCACAGCACTCAGGGCATTCCCATAAGCTCTCTGTTTCCATCTTCAGCAGCCAGTGAAGAGTTCCGATACTAATGGTGCCAGTAGCATTCTGATTAAACATCCGTCTTGCCTTTCCTTTGAGCCTCGAGCATCTGCCAGAACCTCTCGTCACTCCCCCCCCGTATCAATCTCACCATACTGTGGTGATCCGTCTGCTCCTCCGAACTGTACATGCTCTCCCACAAGGCACTAACCATGTCTGCTTTATCATGCATCAGTATTCTACCAAGTTGTGCAGAGCCAGCCAGTCTCTCAGCCTGTTCATACTGCTCTGCCCCGGTGAAAAAATCAAGACAATACTCCTCACCCACAGAAAAGATACGGAATATCAATAATGTTTACTTTAACTCACTTGCATGTTGTGTGCCTGTACATACATCCAAATCCATTTTCTTTAGCATGTTTGATACATAACATTAATTTAATGTGTGCCATTTGCGGATGGAATGCCAAAGAAGCTACTGACTCAAAGAAAAAGCAATGCAAGAGATTCATAAGTTAAAAAAAATTCACTATAATCGCTAGATGCTATCCGTCTCAGAAACTTTTACTGAATAAGCTGCATAATAAATATAAAATTATGTTTGCTTACCCCACAGATAATGAGATTGTTCTTCGATCACATCTGTCTATGTTATGCACATATCTCATTGTCTTGACTTTCAAGTGAAGGCTTGGTTTCTCATCGCCTTGGAGGTCTTTAGGTTGTTTATTGTAGTGGACACTAGACTGAATAAATTATAAATCAATCTATTTATGAATATGTAGTACAAAACTGACAGATGGAAGGAAAAAAACTAGTGTATAAATAAACTACACTGAATATAACAAAAATAACTATCCTCACTATATATTATTATGTTTAAGCAACAAACAAAAACTGCAGAAAGCAAAAAAACTGAGTAGGTTAAGATTTTTAAATTTAAAATTTGATTAACAGAAAGAGGTTGTTAATCCTCATAAACAAATTTTAAGAGCTTTTAAAGAACCATAACCATAGATAGAGTCTGTTAAAACAGTCAACCTTTGTTGTAAAAGGGGTGGGAAGGAGGGAGGAGGCTCAAACCCCTTTCTAGTGCCTTCAATACAGCAACCATTTCTGCAGCAAATATTGAAATGTTGCTTGTCAAGCTAAAAAATTTTTTTTTCTATTTTGGTATGTATATTTGGATTCCTAACCTATCATTTTCTCCTTTAGAACCAACTGTATAAATAGCCGCTCACTAATAGTCAATTTCTGGTCATACAATCTCCCATGGTACGATAACAGGGACGTACTATTTGAAGTCTGGGTAATAACTTATTCAGCAACTGTAGCTTAGGCATTGCTAATGTGATTTGTAAGGCTCGGTTCGATCCCAGTTGTAGGCAGTTTGGCAGTACACCTTCTTGCTTTGGAATCGACAATGGTACCAAGAACTGAACATTCAGAAAACAAAGGCAAACGACAGAACATACATTTGCCTATAAAACTACAACAGGTAAAAAATGCTGGGGTTGGTTCTGCAATATCCTGTAGAGGATACCCAACTTTTTTGTTGTTGACAAAATTTGTAGAATTCTGAATTTTTTAAAATTCTAACCTGCATCTTCACATTGTTATTAGCTTATCTTAAGTGTAAGTTGAGTTTTCAGCTGAGTTGTGTGATTGGCTGAAAGTTGCATATGCAGTATTGTCAGATATTACTTTTGTAGTATAATTTAATCTCAGCTCTTTTCTTCTAAGCTTTAGGGAAGTTACTCCCCTTGCTTCAACTGATGTTCCAGAAGTACCTGCTATTATACATAAGGCTTGGTGCTGTATTTTTATATTAGTTATATTAATTGCTTTTAGCTGATGATCCATAGAAGATGCTTTCATAAACAATTTTCCAATAAATGCAACAAAGGCAATTTATGATTTGAGTTGTTGGGTCTCCTACTCAATCACTGCAGAAAAATATCAAAGCCTTTGAACTGAAAGGTTTTAGAAAAAAAAAAATTCACACTGACATCCTACAGACCTAAACATTGAGGAAAACTGGCAAATAAACAGCATCCTGCCCCAAAAGCTGTTCAATATCATGGTGGCCTGGAAAGAATGATCATGGAGTAAAGTTTCTGTACAAGGCTGAGGCAGACCTCTGCAAATGTGGATACAGGACACTGAAGATGCATCAGCTATGGAAGACAGAAGACTGGAGAGCGCCTAGAGAAAGACATGCTGTGAGGAAAGCAATGTTCTGTAAAGGACCTATTGACTGGTGATGAGCTCTGAACTACATATTCTTTCCATTAGGAACAGTCATGAACAAAACACAAAACTGACCTGCACTAGTACACATCCCACCCCCTTCGTAGTGATTGAAAGTTTATTTGGTAGGACAGGGATAGGAGCTGACTGCAGCAGTAATGTTGTGTGCTCCTTCTCTGAGACACTGAAAGATTGGGTCATCTGGTTCCCAGTTACTGAGACCTCCAGTTCAGTACCATCCTTGTTGTAAGCCAAACTTGCAAACTCTGACAATGCTTGTAGTCCTACAACGGTATCCTTTAAACAAACAAACAAACAATAAATAACGAATACATTTAAAAGGCAAGTTAAAAAAAACAACCATTGATACATTTAACTCATTCAGTACTTTACTTTTTTTTCTTGCAGTATGCAATGGAAAGCAGTACCTGCATGTTTTTCAGGCTTTTTTTTTTTTACTTCTGTAACAGACACTTTATTGTGAGTACCGGCACCTTTCATTAGAAACTTGGAGGTGAGTACCGGCATCTTTTTTTGCCCTGCTTATATTATATACTATTCTTAACTATTTGACATCCATCCAGTTGTTTAGTTAACTCATTCTGCCCCAACTATCTCATTAGCCTATAAGCTCCGTTCTTATGGTTTTAATATTTTCACTCCTTTAGACACAAACATTTTTAGTTTAAAGTTTTAGTCAAATATATTATTATTTTCAATGACCATTCGGGATTTTATTATTGTGCATTTAAGCAAGGCTAAGACCTCTTGAGCCATACCATCCACCCAACTCCAAGTGTTAAACTTTTTCATTTTTCATTCCAGACTAGAAAATAATACAAATCTAGTCTGCATCAGTGTTCACTAGTCTAGTCAATATTTTACTTATTTACTGTGGGATGTTATTATTGTGCATTTAAGCAAGGCTAAGACCTCCTAAGCCAAACCATCCACCCAACTCCAAGTGTTAAACTTTTTCATTTTTCATTCCAGACTAGAAAATAATACAAATCTAGTCTGCATCAGTGTTTTACTAGTCTAGTCAATATTTTACTTATTTACTGCTTCAGAAATTTGTTGGACAGTATCTAAACATAATGTTGCTATCACACCAATGAAAGGAATACCTGAGTTGATGAGAAGCCACCATTAGGGTTTCTCTGTTGAGACAACCACATTGCTATGTTGTGTGAATGTTCAATTCCTCTTTCCCCATACAGGTTCAGGTAGGCCATTAAGGCATATGATGTCATTTCTACTTCTGCAGAAGGTGCTGCATAATAAAACCACGTGTTCACAGGCTTAGGCTTGGGTGTGTCTCTGCTCCAGTATTTCAGGGAACCTGATTATCAAAAGTTAAACAAGTGTAATTTCATGATGTAAATGAATGAATGAATGAATGAATGAATGAATGAATGAATGAATGAATGAATGAATGAATGAATGAATGAATCAAGAGTAACATTGTTACACTCAGAACATTTCTACATGTGCTCCATCCCTTTCTTCAGTAACCAACAAAGGGTTTACGTGCCAATAGTACCAGTCTGAACCTGATTAAAAGTCCACCTGTTTCCCCTTCAAAGTTGAATATCTTTGCCTGGCAATAAATTATTTAAGTTTACAATTGGAAAACATTGTTTTGAATATGGAAATATGTTAAAAATAGCACTTTCAAGAATGAGACTTAGTGGTAAAGCCTATGAAATGTGTATCTGTGATTGTGTTTATATGTATATTACTTATAATCTAACATGTAAAAATGGCTTTCTCTAAACTTATACGTTAAAATATGAGTTGAAATGAGTTGAGTTCAGTCAAGAATTGACATCATAGCACTTGTGGCATTCCCATGCATGCATCATCCTTATCTTCAGCAGCCAGAGCAGTTCTAATACTAATCATAATCTGGTTATATGTCTGTCTTGCCATTCCCCTGAGTGTAGTGAGCCAGCTTCTGACTCTGTTGTTTATTCCCAAAGGGCCCTTATCACATCTGCCTTGTTATACATCAATTCACCACCCAGTGGTGCAGATCCAGGGAATCTGTCTACCTGTTCATTCCCCACCATTTCAGCATGGCCTGGAGAAAAGATCTAAAGTACACTCATTACATGTGACCTTCCGACATTAAACTATGATCAATCATACAGTTCTATCAAGATATATAATATAATGGCATCCGTCAGTCCCGGGGGACTATGGAGATGTGCCGCTGGCTTTGGGAACAGCATCTGCTGTGACATCGAAACTGTTAAGCATCGCTGGAGTGACCTCTCCAGGGCACAGGCCAGGGCGTTTTGATTTGGAGTACAGACTGTTGCCCAGGCAGCAAGTACCCCCTCTCTACGTCGCCGGTGATACCAAGGGAAAGGCAAAAACCAGTACAACTTGGCACCGAGGACGTTGCAGGAATTGCCGGAATAGCACTGTATACAATGCTAAACCGCCTTAGGGATTCCAGCTCCGGATTTTTCCTCAGGGTTTACTCCCGAAGCACTTTCCCAAACATGGGTATGGCCACAAGGCAGTGGAGGTGTTTAGTCAGAGTTTACCTTCTCCTAGATGAGCTGCACTCCCGTGCTGGCGAGCCTCATCTGCCCGTGGTTTGAAATCAGAGTTTTCCTTCTCCTAGATGAGCTGCATATCAAGATATATGTTTACCATTACTTACCATTTCTATTTGCTTTGGACTCAAGAATACGCAAGACTTCATGACCGACTCTGCTGTTTGGCTGATGCAGTGAGTTGGCATATGCCACAAGTGACAGAGTATAGGGATCCATCTTTCCCTTCTTCTGTTGGAAATCACTGTTGATACATGTCATTCCACCAACAATCACAGGTTCCTGTGTGACATAAATGACCAGACTAAAAATAGCTCCTTAATAATTGAAGGACAGAGGTGATAAATAATAACTGAAAACATACATACTTCTAAATATAACTTACAAGTCAACATGGTGTACAAGTCAACATGGTGTACAAGTCAACATGGTGTACAAGTCAACATGGTGTACAAGTCAACATGGTGTACAAGTCAACATGGTGTACAAGTCAACATGGTGTACAAGTCAACATGGTGTACAAGTCAACATGGTGTACAAGTCAACATGGTGTACAAGTCAACATGGTGTACAAGTCAACATGGTGTACAAGTCAACCTCACAACATTCAGCTCAAACTTCTGAACTAGACAAATAACTATCTAATGCAATTTATACCCACTATACGAGTCATCATCTTGTTTTGGAAGTATTTTTGAATGCTTGAAAACTTGACATATTTGCTGCAGTTTACACTAAATCCTGTTATTATTGTACTAAAATCTTTGGTTTTATTTCATTAGTTTATGTAGTATTAGTTACTTCTTGCTTTCAAATTTCACTCTGCATTCAGTTACTTCAAGCATCATAGTCATAGTTTGTCTTGTGTTAGACCATGTCTTAAGCATACTAGTCACAGCTTTGTCTCATATCAAGTCATTTCTTGAGTATCCTAGTCATAGTTTTGCCTTGCATTAAATCATTTCTTGAGTATCCTAGTCATAGTTTTGCCTTGCATTAAATCATTTCTTGAGTATCCTAGTCATAGTTTTGCCTTGCATTAAATCATTTCTTGAGTATCCTAGTCATAGTTTTGCCTTGCAATAAATCATTTCTTGAGTATCCTATTCATAGTTTTGTATTGTCTTAAATCATTTCTCAAGCTTCCTGTTCATAGTTTGGCCTTGTGTTAAATCATTCTTGAGCATCCTAGTGATAGTTTTGTCTTGTGTTAAATAATTTCTTTAGCATCCTAGTCATAGTTTGTCTTGATTTAACACAAGGTAAACACCACACTAGATAGTTTTGTCTTGTATTAATTATTATGGCCTGGAGAGAATGAGGCACCTGGGTGTAACCACGGGTCTGGCCGGCTTACTACACTCAGAGGAAAGGCAAGACAGACATATAAACCAGATTTTGACCAGTACCATCAGCAGTGGAACTCTGTGCACTGGCTGCTGAAGATGAGGATGGAGTAGGCATGGGAATGCCCCGAGTGCTGTGATGTCAATTCATGACTCAACTCAACTCAGCTGTCTTGTGTTAAATCATTTCTATAAGCATCCTAGTAATAGTTTTGTCTTGTCTTAAATCATTTCTTGAACATCTTAGTCATAGTTTTGTCTTGTCTTAAATCATTTCTTGAACATCTTAGTCATAGTTTTGTCTTGTTCAAGGAGAGCATCCTAGTCATAGTTCGTCTTCTCAAAGGAACTGGGAGATGGATATACAATCAAACAGTTACTGGTACCATCAGAATTGAAAATCTTTGCTTGCTGCTGAAGATGCTGTCATGTCAATTCCTAATTCAAGATTGAAAATTTAGTTTTGTCTTGTCTTAAATCATTTCTTGAGAATCCTAGTCATAGTTTATCTTGTGTAAATCATTTCTTGAGCATCTTAGTCATAGTCTGTCTTATGCTAAATCACTTCTTGAGCATTCTAGGCATAGTTTTGTCTTGTGTTAAAGATCATTTCTTGAGCATCCTATTCATAGTTTGTATTGAGTCACTTCTAGCTCAACTGCAATAAATCACTCTTTGTGTGTGTGTCTTTGTGTGTGTAAGTGTGTGTATACATGCGCATGTGTGTGCATGTGTGTGTATGTGTGTCATATACACAATTATTTTGTACATTTAGTCACAGGACTCCAACAAATAATTTTCTTCCATTATATACAAGATAACAATATTTGGCCCTGTAAACCAATAAACTTGTCATTTTATTGTTATATTTACTGCTTACATTTAACAGCTGTTGTGTGACCCAGAGTTAATTAGGATGCATTTCTAAACAACTGATATGTGAGTAAGAAAAAACAAAAAGGTAATATTTTTAATTATCAAAAACTTGCTCCATTACTTACTGATGTATTGACATTGGCAATTAACAATGCACTCAGTACATAAGCTGTCAGGGCTGTATTGGATTCTTTGTCCTTGTCACTTCCAAGTCCACCCATCATGTAAGACTGGAACACTTTCCCTGTCTCTCTGAAACAACCAGTTTCTAGTTGGCTGAGCCGCAGGAATTTCAAGCTCAGGGTCAAATCCTTTTCATCAATGTAAATAAATGGTCTGGCTTGAGCAAAGGATTTGACAACAAAGGCTGTGAGCCAGACACTGCCCCGCGGGTCATTCTCTCCGAAAGCACTATAAGAGCCATCTTTGTGACGGTAGGTTAGTTCCCTTTGATAACCTGTGAACAAAATTATAAAAATGTTTGCAATATGAAGGCAGCTAATCTTACCTGAAATACTTTTAATAATATTAAAATTACAAATATATAATTTATAAAATATAATTTTTTAAATTATGGTCTGGAGAAAATGGAGCAGAAAACTGCCACTGATACCAACCATCCTTGTCCACACTGAATTAACTCAAGGAAAAAGCGAAACAGATATACAATCTGACAATTACTGGTACTACCGGATGTGGAACTCTTTGCTTGCTGCTGAAGATGGGAATGGAGCCCTTACTGAAGTGTCCCATGTGCTATAATGTTGATTCTTAATTCAACATTTAACACTGAATTAGCTCTCTGCAAAAGTGTCATAGGTCATCATTTTGCTTGACTGCACACTGTGTAGTTTGCAGAAGGGTGAATTCTGCTGTGTTAAAATGCGACACAGAACATCAGGGGTACCAATGGTGTCTTCTTAGAGTTCATGGTTGTGATGCTCAGCTGGTTTTTTTACTGTGCATTCTCATTGTCTCACAGTGTGCCATATGTGTAGTTTATACAGATAAACCATTTGTGTTGACAACTAATTTATTCATAACCGCAGACTTGTGTTCCTATGTCGTCATTATTAGTTCTTCAGTAGCAACTCAACTTGTTGTAGACGCTTATACAGGATTGGAGAGAAGATTGTACCTAGACACTAGCCATGTTTGTGTGGTTGTCTTTTTCTGAAATTACATCTGCAGTAATGGAAACTCAATCCACACAGCTCAAAATCTGATCATCATAAATTGTACTGATTGGGAAAGAAGTCCAAATGTCTGCATCCAGGAGCCCCACTCGTCTGAGTTTTGGGACCAAACAGATGAAAACATGACTGATGCATGATTCTCCATTCTGTCGTGCTAAGGGCACGTTGAAGATGTCTAACCTGCGACGAAAAAGAATGTACCTATTCGTGTGATCACAAAAGTACTGAACCTGCTGGCTGCTCCCCGCTGATCTCCGGAGGACGCAGCCCGTGTTGAGTAGGAGGCCTAATACGGTTGTGAGGTTAAGCAGTTATGTGCAGGATGTGACGATTCCTTGGGAGAGCTCAGAACCAGAGCGTCATGTGCTGTCTCTGCTTTTATGGAAGCCTCCTTGGATGGCAGGAAATGCCCATGATCTGTCCCTGCCTTCCCTTGAGGGCTAACCGTTCTACATAGGGCTGCTCCAAGGAGGGTACTCCAGGGCAACACATGTAGATAAAGGGACAAAGAGGACACCACACAAAAAAGGCAACATCTCGACCCACACAAAATAATAGCTACAGTCATCCTAGAGATAGGCCTGATGTCTTCCCTTGAAGACGGAGTACATCTGCCTGTGAGGCAAAAGCCATTTGTTGTACATGCAAAACCCAGGTAGAGGTAAAAGCCAACAGTCCAAATGGATGATCTACAGGGACCTTCCACCAGAATGCACAGCTAGTGAACAAAGAAGAAAAAGATGATGTGTCAGGCCTCAAACGGGAGCCTTTTTTGCATGCAATGTGTACAGACGGAGGAGGGGAAAGAACAGATATCCTAATACTCCTACAATATAGTAGAGCCCACGGGAACAGGCTTGGTATGAATGGGTTTCTGCATGAAATCTCACACACTACGGGATGTGGGCATCTTTGTGATATTTACCCAGTAAAGAAATAACAATTTTAATAAATAATTTCTATTGTACCATAACAGAACTATAAAATGATACAAGATGGCTCAAATCTCAGTGAACATACCAATTTCCATATATTTTACAGCATTTTCTTGAATGTCTTTGGTTATTTTCCCAATACTGGCCAGGTACTTTAGAACTAATATGTTTGGAACAAAGCCAATCATGTTCTGTTCACCACAGCCTGCAGGCATTCTCACCAAGTTGTTAAGATTGCTCAGTACTGGGCCCATGATGTCACCTTAAAATACAGACAAGAATGCATTTTTATTTACTATACATTCTAGAAACAGACACTGCATTACCATTGAACATATATAAATTATTCACATTATAAAAAAAAAAAATGTAGCCACTTGGTGTAGGATGTGTAAAGACAAAAGGATTTACTTTGTTAAATTAAAATTGTGTGAGGTTTCCACATTAGTGTTTGACTGCATTGCATCTACTACTGTCTTTGGAAACATTATGTGGTATTTTTTAACTTTGCATGATTGCTCACAGCAAAGTGATTTTCACCCACCTAGAGCATCATGCAAAGCATGAAGCTCTTTAGCTCCAGGGGCATCCCCCAAAGATTCTCCTAAACACCTGCAAGCATGAATAAAAGAGCAGAGTTCAAAACTGGACCCATGATCTTCAGAGAATGAGGGAAATAATTTAACTGCATCACCAAACAGATCCATTAATTTAAAAATGTGGTAACAGTGTTAAGGTCATGGTATAATAAGAAGCGATAAGGTAGAATGAGAAGTGACATGGTATAATGAGAAGTGATCAGTTCCCATTCTCTATATTTTTTCCTACATCTGTAAAAAGACAGTTCTTAAAATTTAAAATACAGAAAGTATCCAATATAATTTCATGAGGCAAGGATGTTTTCAGAGGTGGAATGGTTTGAAAAATAAAACCTGTCACTGAGATTTGTAAAAAAGTAAAGGACCCTTCCACGCCTTTAGGCGTATAGGGCATATAGGGCTAGACCTATATTTTTATAGACCAACGGCACAAGATGGGTGATGTGGTCAGCATCACGCCGGCTGCCTCTACTTCCCGGGACTGCCAAGGTCATTTTTTGAAGAAAAGTCAGGCTCCGTCAGGGAGCGAACCCATGACCTTCCGATCCACGGTGCGTGTCTTGCTGCTCTGCCACGTCGACTCCCCACTGCGATTTGAAGATGGAGTATTTATTGTCTTCCTAAAGTTAGTTGTGTATCCTTTACAGGATATTGTAAAATGACACCAACATTTGTTGAGTTTGTGGTTTTACTAGGCAATTTTACATTCAATGGTTTGCCATTTCTTTCTGAATGATAGATGCTCTATAACATTGTTGAAACAAACATGCAGTGGTCTGCTGTCATATCACCTGCAGCTGTAACTGAGCCAGGTATTTTAGTTATAAACCATGTTTATAACCCCTAAGCCACAGCTGTTGACATATTCATAAGAAAGTGTACGAACAATTTTTCCACCATTGTTCCACACAAAGGGGATTCCTATTGTGAGCTAACTCATTTTAGTATGTAAGTATGCCATAGGTCAGAGGGAGTGTGAATACAAATCAATATTTGTGAGTACACTGACAGAGGCTAGTGAAAAATTCCCAGGCCTATACCATAAATGAAACATATTTGAAATCTTAAAATTGTTTAAAGTTAAACAACAACAAAAAAAAAGTTATTTCAACACTTCCTTAAATTTTTGCTACCATCTAAATATCTCTTTAGGTGATGAATGTATGTTGTTAACTAAGTTATCACACAATTGTTCAACAAGTGAAAAAAAAAAAAAGAGAAAGATGGTTGGTTTTGTGTGTTAGTGCTTCTGCTGAAACATTTCCATGACCCTAACAGGTCAAGGGCAATGTTATTTTATGTATGTGTGTTGTTAAATGCCATTTTAACATTTTTTTTGTTAATCAATCACTTTCACTTCTACTTTTAACTTTTTATTGTTTTTTTTTTTTAAATTCATTTCCTTTTTGGGTTGTTGTTGACTTGCACAAGGCACACAAGTCATCTCCATTGCTGGTGCTTTGCTGCTTTTGTGCCCATGGTATCCTATATGAATTTACACTTTTTCATTTCCCTTTTTACTGTTGTTATGCTCCAGATTTCCTTAGGTTTTCCACATCTTTTTTTCCATCTGCCATTTGTCAGAGAGTTGTTCTTTCTAAAGTGTCAGGAGACATTCTGTAAGCATGCCTAAACCATCTCCATCTTCTTCTTTTAAAAATGTTTTATTTACTCATCAATCATCATTACTTTTTCCTCCATTATTTCTTTTACTAATAATTAGTTACTTACTTCTTTTATAAACTTGTAATTTCTCATCATTTGCAATGTTTTATTACTCACCAATCAGTTTTACTTCTCCTCTGGCAGAGTCTTTCACTATTTCTCCTTCAGTGGGTAAAGGAAGAATGACAATTTCCTGCTTTGAATCATCTCCTGAAATAAAAATAAAGCCATTTTTAACTTTATTATAACTCATTAAGAATAAGTCATTTTAAACAGATTTTTTTCCTATTGCTGTTTCTACAGGACTGAGGAAATTAAGACATAAAAAAAAACACCTAATGACAAAACACTGATAAGAAGAACCAAAGGTATTAGACAAGATTTCATCCAAGATATTGAAAAGATTTCACAAGCATGAACAGAATGAAAGGGTAGACTGCAAGCTCTATGTGATGAACATATATGTCACACCACAGGATGATGATTATGTTTTGACATGGATTAATCTCACTAAAGATGATCTTTTCTTATCAAATCAAATAATGGGAAAATGAAAAGTGCAGTGTTGAAATTAGGCTGTACCGAATATTCGCTTTGTATTCGCTTCGGGGCCGAATAGTGTACCTAATAACTATTCGGTATTTGGCCAAATAGTTGGTCCAGCTATTCCTATTCGGCTGAATAGTGAAAATCACTATTCGGTACAGCCCTAGTTGAAATACCAAACCTAATTCATTCATTCAGTAGCATGTCTCTCGCGGAACCTCGCTGCCATAACAACCCTCCGGAAAACCTTCCTATCCTGAGCAAGATGTCCTGCGTCTGATACACCCATCTGGAGATCATCTGCCACACCCATCTTCTCCTTGGCCTTCCTCTTCCTCTCTTCCCAGGCATATACCCCTCCATTATTGTTCTCTCTAGACTTCCATGACGTTTCAAGTGACCAAAATATTTCAATTTTCTTTGTTTTATTGTCTTTACTAGCCAAACCCTCTTCAATATTCAGCTCTTGAAGTATGGATGCATTTGTTCTTTTCTTTACCCAAGATATTCTTAGAACCTGTCTGTAACATTTATATTCAAATGCATTTATGCGCTGTTCCGCTTGTTAGTAAGTGTCCAGGTCTCACAGGCGTATGTTGCAATGGGAAAGATGCATGCTCTTAAAAATCTGACCTTTGTAGTTCTATCTGTACAATTCCATAATTTATTCAGTTGTTTTAGTCTTTGAAGAGCAATTGATAGTCGCCGTTTAATTTCCCTTTTAATTTCTTTCATTGTGTCACCATTGTTGGTAACCAATGACCCAAGATATTCGAATTTTCCACCACTTCCAATCTTTCCTCATTAACATATATTTCCTTCTCCATGGCAGTTTGTTTGTATGCATTATCTTTGTTTTTGCTATGTTAAGAAATAAGTTATGATTTTCACTATTTCTTTGGAGTGAGGTTAATAAGTTTTCTAAACCATTTTGTGATGTTGATAGTAATACTGTATCATCAGCATAACGAATTTCTGGTATTTCATGACCACCGATGTTTAGGGCATCATATTGTTCCTTGTTTATAACATCTCTTACATTTCTCATTATATTTTCGGCGTACAGGTTGAACAAATACGGTGACAGCACACATCCCTGACGGACTCCTTGCTTGATGCCAAACCAGTCTGATGTCTCTCCATCTATTCTGACTGCTGCTTGTTGGTCTTGATAGAGCATTTTAATGAGCTGCACTATATGTGATGGAAAGCCCATATTCCTCATGATTTCCCAAAGCTTCTGATGTTGTACACAGTCAAATGCTTTTGAATAATCCACAAAACATAAGAACAGATTTACATTAAATTCTCTACACTTCTCTATTATTAAACGCATGTTGAATATATGATCTCTTGTTCCTCTTCCCTGTCTTAATCCAGCCTGAGCTACATTAATCTCTTCTTCCATTTTCTTATGCAGTCTTCTCATTATAATTTTTAGTAGAATTTTACTTGCATGACTGATCAGGGCAATAGTTCGATAGTTTGTACATAATTTCAAGTCACCCTTTTTTGGTATTGGAATGAAGATAGTTCTCTTCCAGTCTTTTGGCCAAATACCATATTTCCATATCTTTTCACATAATGCATGATAGATTTTTATAAACCTAATTGACAAACATAAATATCCAAAAATAGAAAATAACAGAAAAGTCAAAATAATAGAAAAGTGAATATGAACACTAAAAGAACACTGTTCAACACATTATTCTTACCATTTCTATACCTTTGGAGCAAATGTATAAAGTATGGATTGGCAGAAAAATCTAGAAATAAATTAAATGCTGCAAACATTCTTTTACCTCTGGAGCAAATGTATAAAGTTTTTATTTACAGAAAAGTCTAGCAATAAATTAAACACAGCAAACGTTTCTGTACCTTTGGAACAAATGTATGAAGTATGTGTGTACTCTTGCTCAACACCTTCAGCCTGAAATTGACAAAGCAGCATATTTTATTGGCTAAGATACATATACACTTATTTTAGAGTAAATATGTTCCTCTATTATAATACATCAGATTCACTTGAACATTTTACACAAAACACAAAAATGCTATAGAAACCACTTAACTCTTTGAGTCCCGGGGGTTTAGCTTCACAGGCCCAGGGGGTAGTAAAGAAAGTTATAAAATCGGTGCATCATGCGTTCATTGGGCTTCTAGGTAGGAACCTATGAACGTATGATGTGTTCCTTGGGAATCAAAGAGTTAAGGTGGCATAAAAAAGCTTTATTATTGTATAATATTTTCAAAACATGAAATAACTTAATGCTTTTTTCTATATATTTGATTAACTCATTCAGGACATTTTTCTGAGCTTTGGACAGCATTATTTTAAGCTGTTTTTTTTTTACTACAACATGTCAAAGCTAAAACATTCGTGAAGAAAACGTTTTGGCTGTATAGTGACAGACATATATCAAATAAAGAGAAATGAATACAGAACATATCTAAAGTATTTAAAGATAAGTTTTACAACAACAAAAAATTAAAATGACACAGCATTCAAGGATGAAAGATACATTTGAACATTTTTGTTACAAATGAAAAGTTGTGCTTCCTAACTTTTTAACTTGTTCAATAACACTACTATCCATTTCTAAGAATTCACATGCCTTTTCTATTCAATTATGCATTAGCTGGTCTTTATTTAAAATTAATCTACTTTGGATTATATGACCATTTTTGTGTGATATGTCATATTTCACTACAATATAATTCCGGACACAGCTGATTGAAAGAGGGATGATCCAGTTGAAATATTTAGTTCAGCTTGATCCTTACCCATATCATTGACAATAGGTTGTGTACTTGTATTATTAATTGTAATATCAAGATTACTGACACTATTTTTCTCAGATTCATCAATAACAGCAGTAGCATAGATGGTTCTAGACTTTTTCCCTTATCATTTAGTCTGGAAATTCATACATAAATTCTTATCACAATGATTTAATTAAAAACAAATAAAATCGATCACCTCACCACTTTACCCCCCAATGTAAATAATGGCATGCACATTTTTTTTACAAAGATACAGTTTAATTGTGGGTTGTGGAGAGGCATGATCGCCCATGCTAATCAACAAGGCACCTGATGATGATGATGATGATGACAGTTTAATATATTTGGATACATTATTTGTCAAGTTAGAAAAACAAACAAAAAATTCTTCCCGAAGCCACTATCTTGTAAAGGCAGAAAATACTTGCATGCACAAGAAACTTGAATAAATAACGAAAAGAAAAAAGAAGGGTCTTACCTTTACAAAAACTTGACGTTTCACAGCATCTGAAAGTCCTACATATGTGGTGTCAACATCTATTGTGTTTCCGCACAAGCCGGGAATAATTTCAGCCTAAGAAAACAATTCAGTATGATTACCATCAAATTCCTTTGTCAGCTGTTATGAGTGATCATGTTTCTCCACATATTTTTACCTTCAGTAAATATATCAACCGTTGCACTGGCACTTTTCCCTCCAGTGACTTCTTCATTTGACCTTCTGCTTATGCTGTAAAGTGTTGCAGAGAGGAGTTGCATGTAGTTTTCTGTTTTTTTGCAAGTTGAGTAGCTTGCGTTACTGTCACATTTCATTTCTGTTTCCATGTCTCTTTTACACCCTCCACCTATATCCAATGACAAAGTTTCAGGAAACTGCCTTTGTTGTCTTCCTCTCTCTTATTATAAATTTTTCCTACTGTCACATTTTCAAAATGTTATCATCTATGACTACAGCCTAAACATGATGACCAAGCTTTGGCTTTGGATGATGCTGCAACAATGCTTCGAATCAAATATTCAAGATGTCACCTCCTGTCACTCGTGTGAGAATAGTAAACTGATATTTCAAAAGAATGCTGCTTATAATGACAAGTGGCTGGCTGAATGGTTAAGAACTATGAGCTCTCATGCAGGTGACTTGGGTTCAAATCCTCAGTAAGGTTGGCGATTTTTCTGTCGGGGGTGAAAATAAAATCCTAATCTGAACAGTGGCAACAGCAATAGCCATACATTCCATGAAAGTGGTAAATACAATCAGAAATCCCCTGCCTACACAATAAAAGTAGTAAATAAAATCAGTAATACCCTGCCTACACCATAAAAGTGGTAAATACAATCAGAAATCCCCTGCCTACACAATAAAAGTAGTAAATAAAATCAGTAATACCCTGCCTACACCATAAAAGTGGTAAATACAATCAGTAATAGAAGATTATTGTGTGGCTGACTACTATCATTTGTACTCTTCACAGATCTTCTTTATCAATCCACAAACAAAGCTAAATCTTCTTCTTCTCCATTTTTCACTGGCTGTATGCTCCGGCAGAAGGTCCTGGTTGTTTATAAATATGGACTTTGGCTGGGTGCCAGGGCTAGAGTTTTGCATTTACATTCATCTTACTGGTTTATTTGTGTGCAGAAAGTTAGCTTGGTGCCTTCAAAATATCAGTAGTCGACTGTAATCTTGCTGCTGAAGATGGGGATGGAGAGCTAATGGGGGTGAAATCTATGTCGATTCTTAATCTAACATTCAACTTTACAAAAGAGGAGTTGCTTACCTTGGCAAATACTGGCAGACTACCTATTTCATTTGCTGTAGCATAGAATTTAGCAGTGTGAGAACTACCACCACAAACACAGACAGGCTCTTGATTTTGTTTGTAGTTGTGAATTTTGAAGTTCTTTTCCAAATCCAAAGTCAGCTGAATCTGCAATATACAGCATATATCTTAGCATCCAATATTTAATAATATAAATTCTTGTTTCAAATATAATACATGCATCAAGTTTTAGTAAAAATAAAATTTGCAGAATTTGTATTCAAAACACTGATGATAATTAATATAAGCGTTGTATTCAATCATTACGTCCTTTTTAGGACGTAATTTTTTGTTATTTGAAGCCCCACTCTGGCTTTTGCCAGGGGCCGCAATATAGGCAGGTCATCATTATGGCCAAATGTCTGAACGCGGTTTCTGGGACCTCTCCACGGTGATCCTCATCCGCATGGTGGCACTTTGTGTCATCGGGTGTTTATCGCTTGTGTGATGTCCTGGTGGGGTAAAAAAGCCAAGCCAAGCCTGATGATAATGCAACTGCATGTTCATAACTGTTAACTGTAAAGTATTCATAAATTTCATTCTCTGATAATTTCCACTCAAATTTTGATGAACTATGCACACGCATTTATCCAGCTATGATTAATGAATGAAAAATAAATAAAGTTCTACATTAGATCTGTAGTGAGACCGTAGTGCTTTCTATCACCACTACTGTTCATCATGTAGGTCAACCAAATTTCAAATCAGCTACACAAGGAAATGGGGACAACATTAGAGAATTACTAAAGGAATTGCTTTGTGCTGATGACAGTCATGGCACCAACATCAAGTACACTATAAGAACATATTAATAGACTCCACTCAGAATGCGACAACTATAATTTGAAGATCAACGTAGACAAAACAGAAGTGATGACATTCTCCAGAAAAGGAAGCCTACCAATCAAAATTGATGAACACTAGTTAGGGCAAGGACAGGAATTTACATATCTGAGGAGCATTTTTTCAGAAGATAGAAGAATTAATAAAGAAATTCAGCAAAGATGCAATAAAGTCAGTCAAGTTTTAGTCCAAATGGCACCAATTTTGAAATGCAAGCATGTGAATATGAAGACTAAAAGAACACTGTTCAATATTCTTACCAATGCTTTACTATCAATGCCAAACATGGACACTGTTTACAGAAGACAGAAGGAAAATAATATCGACAGAAATCAAATGTTTAGGTACTATGCTAGGTGTAACAAGGAAAGATCGACTTAGGAATGATTATATCAGGAGGAGAATCGGCACAGAGCTAATACTAAACTTTATACATAAGAGAACAAATAAAATGGTTTGGTCATGTAACAAGACTGGCATCAGACAGGATCACATACAGCAATGTTATACAGATACAGCAGTAACAGAGCCAGAGGTCAACCATGCAGAAGATGGAACACAGAAATATCAGAGACACTTAAATGTGCTTTAAACGAAACAAACAGAAAGAAGAAGAAGAAGATTAATGACCAATATTCAGGTGCCATGTCCACAATGAAAATTGTCCAACACTTTCTGTGATTTACACTGATTGCTCACTCAGACTGCTATCTATTTCAAGCCTAGGTCTGACATTCTTTCACTCTTCGATTAGAGGTTGGTACAATATGCCTAGGTGAAGTACTGTTGTCATTCTTCTAGGTAAAACTCGAACAAAAGCAAGAGACAGAAAGTATTAAAGATCTATTGTAACCAACCTTCATGATAAAATCAGCACCTAAATGATTCTGGATTTGCCTTAAAATTATTTGTTTACCCAAACCGCAGCAACCATATCTTGAACATCTTTACAATTCAAACAAGAGCTTCATAAATATATAATGGCTCTAGGTTTTTTTCAGACAGCAAGCAACAGTACACAGTACCTGCACCTTTTACGCATCTTTTTTTCTGGTTTTACTATAATAGTCACTTTGTGTTGAGTACAGATAACCATAGCACAGGGCTACAACTGGTATCAGTAAGATGACAAAAGAAAGAAGAAGACTGGCACCTTTTTTCCTGGATAAAAACCCTGCTTTGCAGATCTATTATTTTTTGAAGAAATAAAAAACTATGTAAATTTTGCTCTGTGTTTAATTTAAATTATAAGTAAACGGAAAGGGAAAAGAAGGTGGGGGTGGGGAAGGAAGAGAGCAGATTTACTGTCCCTTAGCAAGCAGTTCAAAAAAAGTGTAAAATTAAGGCTTTTCTGATATCAGATGTGTTGGGCTCAGAGGCATAGATATCAAGCCTCACTATAAACTACACCATAACATTCCAACTGCCCTTTAAAGGGTAAATGCAGAAGACAAATAATTATCAAAGTACAGATAATGGAAAGAGATTTAAAAAATGAAATACAAATGTTGTGATAACTTCTGTAAATAAGCCTCACATGTAAGCATTTCTCCAGATAATTGTAAACTGTGAACATGATAGGCAGTCTTTCCCCTCGAACAGCAGCATATGGCAGGTGCAGCGACAGAAAGAATGGCTGGAAGGTGGTAAGACTGGTCAGCTTGGAAATGCCAAATCCTTTCTCCTGATCCAGGCACATAGCATTACCAACCCATTCTGTGATGGTATGGGGTGCTGTTTCTGTCAGTACAGTTTCGCCTGAATCACTAAGTTTTTAGAAAAGTATTAAAGAAACTATTTCAGTATTATGCACACTTCAAAATGTAATGATCTTATTTAAAAAGAACTGTTTCATTATATGTTGCAAAATTGCTAAATAACAAATTTAAATAGATCTACATTTCTCACACCAACATATACTGAATAATCAAGTTGTACTGTTTATATGCCACATAGTCCATTATGTTCTATCTTGTACAGTCCTTTGGATGTCATGTACAAAATCCAGTCTGGCACCCCTAGACACACTTTTCAAGGTTCTTCATAGGGTTTCTCTGGTAGAATCTGCCCTTTTTAGACATAGGATTTTGATGTAAAATCATGCAGGTTGTCAAAAGACACTGTATAGTATAAATGTTGTGGGATGGCACACAACCTTACCAACATAACTGACTAAAGCTTCATCCCAGAAATGACAGAAATTATGTGAAACCAGTGCGGTCTTGAAGCAATGAAATAGCAGTAATTTTTTAAAAAAATGTTCTGTTCAACCCTAGGGTTATAATTGGGATATATAGTGTTAAATGAGTTCTCAGAGTATATATTTTTTATTTTAAATTTAGGTATCATGTAATTATTTAAATGGCCAAAATGTAATTTGTATTGTTTCACATTTTGCTTTGATTTGGGTTGAGATTATGATAGAAACTGTATTATGAATAGTTGAACATTTTTCCTAATATTGTGTCATTAATGTGGTGGATGTATTGTTTCCATTATTGATTATTCTTCTCGATTTTATCTTTAGGGGAAACTTCTTCACAGATGCCATGGGTATTTTTTACCCTTTTATATAAGGATTTTAGTCCTAGTAGTAAACTCTTTGACCTTGCTCTTTGGGGCTGTTTATGTGAAGCAAGATTTCAATCGTCATAGTTACTTTACACAGATTCATGTTGTGTGTTAATGGTTTCCTTCAGTTTTCATATTTCCTACACTCCTGCAATTAGGGTTTTATAGTATTGTATTTCTGGAATCATCATCATCATTTGCAGAATGTCGCTCTCATCACAGTCTGCCTGAAAGAAACTCGGTCTCTCGCCAGTTCTCCCGCCTCATGTACTTTCATACTAAAGGAGTCACTTATATCCTGTGCCCATCTTCGTGTCGGTCAGCCCCTGCTCCTCCTTCCTGGTACCATGCCTTCTGCTATAATTTTTTCCAATCTGTTGTGGCACTTGATATGACCAAAATATTTCAGTTTCCGAGAAACGATGCTGTTTATTAGCCAAACTTCCTTGATGTTCAGATCTTTTAAAAAGTCAATATTTCTCCTCTTCTTTGTCCAAGATATTATGAGAATCTTTCTATAGCATTTCAGCTCAAAAGCCCCTATTCTTTTTCTTAAGGATTGAGAGATAGTCCATGACTCACATCCGTATGTAGCCACAGGGAAGATGCATGCTCTCAAAATTCGAATTTTTATCTCTTTGCTGGTGTTTAACCATAGACTTTTAAGGCTGTGCTATGGCCATCCTCTTTTTAATTTCTGTTGAACAGTCTCCATTGCTGTTTATTTTTGAGCCTAGATATTCAAAGTTTGTGACATTTTCAATTTCTTCATCATTTATTGTTATTTTTGGGTGACAGCCAGTTTATCTGTGGACATTTCTGGCATACATTACAGATATCTTGCTGTATTACTTGTACCAGATTTTACAAGAAAAGTATGGGCACCCAGTATAGTTCTAACTACATAACAGCTTTCACGCTCTTTTATCATGAGTATAGTCCTAGTATCATATACAAAATAAGTCTTAATAATGCATGAACTTCAGCACAGTTTCACTTACTTAAATAACAATTATATTTTACACAGACTTATGAATGATTGAATGAATGAAGAATTTTTGTCCTACAATTGTGACATTCATGTAATGATCCGTCACCCTCTTCTGAAGCCAATGAAGAGTTTCTACGCTGATGGTGCCAGCTGCAACCTGATTAGAAGTTCGTTTTTTGTGTGTTTTTTTCCTGCAAGAAGAGAATCATTGAGACCTTCTGCTCAACCCCAGCTAAATCCTTCTCTCTGAACATGGAAACCCTGTTCTGTTGCACGATTCACTTGATCTCTGACAGCCTTTCCCCCTTTTGCTTCATTATGTTGAATGTTTAATGCTGAATTAAGCATCAACATCACAGCATTTGAAACACCCCAATAAGCGCTCCATCTCCAGCTTCGGCAGCAAGCGAAGAGTTAAAATTTTGATGGTACCAGTAACAATTCGCATCATAATAAAATAGCTTACTGGTTAGAGGGGTAGCAACAACTAATCTTACTTACTCAGACGTATCTATAATGCATGCTGAATATATGCAATATGTAATACAAGGGAATGAGTTAATCATTACTGATACATAACACTTCATAAAATATTTAGTAAACAGAACATGTCAGTAGCCCTGCACAATATTGATGTAGCACTCCTGTGCCAGATTTACAATGTTTATATGGGTAGATACATTTTCTTTTTTCTGAATAAAAGATGTCATGCCAGATAAATGTATTTTGTTTTAGAATATGGTTATTTATATATAAAAACTGCTAAAGAGTTTACTTTTTAAAGTCATGCTTTTCCCATACACACACCTGTTATTCAGTCTGCTCCATTGTGATCAATATTTTTCCCCCTAATTACTTTTTTCCAACATTCAAGTTAGCTAAATATTTCTTTAAAATGGATGTTGTTGATTCTACTTAATTAAATAACTGTAAAGTGTATTTCTCCAGTCTCACACACTTAAAGCTAATTTTCTGAGACATTTTCTTGTCACTTCTAGGAGGTTAGTTCATTATTAGGGACAAGCAAACAGCCACATGTATTTGAAAGTTATTGAGTTATGATTTGGGTCATCTTCAGGCCACCCCAGAATGTCCAACAGCTGCTCAGATTTCTCCAACATGTACATCAATATTCCACAGTTTGTGCCAGTCCTATTAGGGCTGATAAAACTCTCATATTTGAGGTTAGGGAAAGGCATGAACACTATGCCAGACAGCAAGAAACTTGATGATGATTAGATTAAGATGTACAAACATATTTAACATGTTGACCGATTTAATTACTTGGGGAGCATCTTCACAGATGATGGAAGAATTGATAGGAAACTTGAGGCAAGATGTCAAAAGGCGAACGCAGTAACTTACCAACTCTCCCCACTGCTAAAACACCCAAGCATCACTATGGCACTAAAACGACAACTGATAAATTGCATATTTATACCAACCCTCTGCTACCAATGCCAAACCTGGTCCCTAACAAGAGCACAGGAGAAAAAGATCACGACGTGCGAAATGAGATGCTTACGTAAGGCTGCCAATGTCACAAGGAGAGACAGAGTTCGAAACGAGAACATTAGATCAATTGTAGGAACCACACCATGCCTGCAATACATAAAGAAGCAACAAATCGAGTGGTTTGGCCACTTGATGCGAATGCAAACCGACCAACTGCCTCTACGAGCATACAACGAACAACACTACTGCCCTAGAGCAAGAGGCAGACCGAGAGTACGATGGATAGACAATATATCAGAGATCCTGAGGCAACACGGACTAACAACAACACATGCAACACACCTGGCCCAGGATAGAAAACTGCGACTCCCCACTACGCTGTGAGGCAATTGTGGACAAGACAAGACAAGACAAGACAAGACAAGACCGATACACATGAGAAATTTCGAGTAACACATGGTGCACTCTTCTGTATATAAAGAGTTAAGAATCAATCAATATTTGAATAAAAGATAAAAGATAACTATGCACTTCATCTCAGTGTTCCCCAGCTGTAAACTTGGGAGGACAATTCTGGTTGTTTATCTACTCCTGGAAATTTAGTCTTGTTTCAAAACTCGAGTCTTTCATGCTAATCTATTTTACAGATCAGGCTTATTTCTATGACTTTGAAATAAACAACCTTAATTAGTTGACTTGTAGGACATGCATGTTAGGGGGCGTAAGTCATTTCTGTTTCCCCTATAATGGGCCCTGGAACCCACCTGAAGGATATTAACATAAAAGATGCAATAGGTTAATAAAGGAATATTTGTAAAATATAAAAAATATATTTTTTTTTTCATTGTCACATATTGTTTAATCTTACCCTGTAGTTCTCTTGTGACTTAGACAAACACCATGTTTGTCTTTCGGAGCAGAGTGATGGTAGGAAAGACCGCTTATAATTAAATTCTAAGATCAATCAATGCCATAGATGTCATTTTCCATTATAAATAAATCTCTAGGGTTAATTCTGACTAACATTACTAATGACACCTACCCAACAATATGAAGATCCCAGAGCCAGGTTTCAGGGAAATGTGAGCGAACACTAGTCTGGGGTGAACGAGGGACACTTGTTATAGGGACTGCATTCACAAGCTCTGGTCCAGGCATCATAAACTCATGTTCCATAGCAACATCTGTTAGTAGTTTTGATAAAATATTGTTACAGTTATTAATGGTAAATTTCATGCTATTAACTGAAGATAGCAATGTTTTCAAATGTGCAAAAATTTCTGCTTAAATTAAAATGATTTTATATACAGAGAAAAACAATATGTTTTATATATTTCTGTTGCACTGATCCTTTATTTTAGCATTACTTTAAAAAAATTCTCTCTTTTTATTTTATTTTTAAGTTATAGCATGAAAAGAAGTGCAGAAATTTTGAACATTAGCAAAACTCATTGCCATTGTTAACATATGTTAAACTGTGACTTCTGTGCTTTTTCAGGATGAAAATATCAGTCATAGTTGTGACTGAATAATTTGAGCTGCTAAAATTATATCTACCAGCAATTTAAAAAAAAAACTGCTTATTTTAAATGCAATTTACAGTCCTAACTCTTAGAGTCCCAAGGATTGCATCATACGTTCATAGGTTACTGCCTAGAAGCCCAATGAACACATGATGCACCGATTTTAGTCTCTTTTGACTACCCCTTGGGCCTGTGATGCTAAACCCTCTGGGACTCAAAGAGTTTAAATTGCTAAAAATTTAACTTACTACTTACTTGCTATTGTTTTTTGTTTGTTTCTACTTATATATTAGTCTTAAAGTGTCATATATATATATATATATATATATATATATATATATATATATATATATATATATATATATATATATATATATATATATATATATATATATATATATATATATATGTATGTATCCCCACACACAAATATACAAGAATGTTAATTTTGTTATGTGAACAATGACAAATGTTTTGGATGCAGACATTTCATTTCATATTTTCTAGATCAATCAGTATCATAATTTCAAATATGTGTATTATGATACAACATACCCAACTGCATTCAAATTCCACAGCCATGTTTCTGGAAAATGACTGCGGACTGCTTTTTTGGGTAAATGTTTCATTCCAAAACCTTCTTTAACTTGTACCATCTGACGTTTTACAGGAACCGCAAGAGGAATAGGATCAAGACCAGACATGACTGCCTTTTTTCTCTCTATTAGATCTCCTCTAGCTAAGATCAGAATGTTACATAAATACCTTAATATGAATTTATAACTGTTAAAATCTTTACTAAACTTAGTCCTGCAGTAAAAGGTGAAAGCAGTTGTGTAGAGGCACACAAGGAGATTTAGGGAAAATGACAATAACAATAAAATTGCAAGTAAAAAAAATAAAACAAGAAATGAATTGACCATACTAAAAATATGCATGGAAAGCTCAATGAGTGGAGAAACAGGTAACACATAGATACAACCAAACATTTAACTCTTTGAGTCCCAGGGGGTTAAGCACCACAGTCCCAAGGGGTAGTCGAGAAAGATGAAAATCGGCACATCTTGCGTTCATTAAGCTTCTAGGTAGGAATCTATGAACGCATGACGCGTTCCTTGGGACTCAAAGAGTTAAACTGAAGTCTTTATCAATGACTATAAGAACAAGAAGAAGAATCCTAAGCCCTAGACCCTAATGAGAAGTTACAATGAGAAATAAATACAACAGAAATTTGGTAAGTGGGAACAGGAAGAGCTGTTGTGAAATAAAACATAAATGACTTTGACATAAACATTTCACCTGAAGTCTCTATAAGTAAATAAAACAACAAAAATATAAAACAGTTAGTCTTGTGGAGAAAGAAATAGAATGGATATGTTAAAACTTGGAACAGAAAAGGCTGTTGAAAAAAAAAAATGAACAGTAGAAGGTGGCAGCAGTTGGGTGAGGATAAGGGAGGCTAAGAAGGTTAAGGTAAAAGACGATGCTCCTACATTTACCCCTAGAGGCTGGGGGAACCTCGGGAACCACCTGGTTTCGAACACCGACCGTGGGCTGCAGCGAGTCGCAGCTGGATTTGAAATCAAGTCTCCTATCAACTGTGCTAACGTGACCCCCGAAGGTTAAGGAGATTTAGGATAAATAACAATAACAATTACTGTAACCACCAACACCACATTAACACTTTCAGTCCCAAGGAATGCATCATACATTCTTAGGCTTCTCTATAAAAGCCCAATGCATGCAAGATGTGCCAATTTTACATCTCTCTTGACTACCCCTTGGGCCTGTAATGCTAAACCCCCATGGGACTAAAAGAGTTAACAGACTCAACACCTTTCATATAATATGACAATAAATACTGGAAAAACCCTTAGAAATAATGACAGTAAAACCCTAGTTTAACATGTCATCATTGTTGAAGGGAGACATTAAAACAAGTTAAGGAATTTAAGTAACTAGGCAGTGTTTGAAGAAGGCATGTCTGATATGTTTACAATCAACACAGGGGTGAGGCAGGGATGAATGCTATGTCCTCTCTTATTTACTATATACACAGATAAAATACCAAAAGAACCTAGGAATTTAAATATCTAGGAAGTATATTCTCAGAAGATGGAAGAATAGATCAGAAAATAGCTAATAAGCCAGTGCAAATATATACTGACACCATTATTAAGACATCCAAACAAACATATGAGCGCCAAGAAACAGATTATAAACAGCATATTCATACCAACATTGAACTACCAGTACCAGACATGGACATTATCAAAGGCTAACCTACGTAAAATTGACACCTGTGAAATAAGATGCCAGAGGAAAGCCGCCAACTTAACAATCCAAGAGAGAGTAAGAAATTATATTATCAGACAGAATGTAGGAAAAACAATATGCAGCAAATTCATTGAGGAATAGAAGATGAAAAAATTTGGTCATTTAGTAAGAATGCAGCCAGAACAACTACAAAGCAGACCCTACACTTAAAAAGATCAAAAGTGAAAGCAAGAGGCTGCCCTAGGAGAATATGGATTGATGACATTAAAGAGCCTCTACATCGATATGAAATGACAATAGCCATTGCTGCCCATCAAGCAATGGATCGCAAACTGTTCCTACCCACAACTCTTAATGGCAGAAGTGGAAATTGATGATGATGATGACGATGAGGCAGTATTTTCTCACCGAGGATGGCAGATTGGACAGAGAAAGGGAAAACAGAATACAGAAGGCCAGCAACATAAATTACTAAAATATACCCACTTTTAAAGCAGCAAAATATCAAAAAGTACACACACACAGAAAAACCAGGTGATAAATGACCTATTTGTATCAGTTTTGTGCTATCAATGTAAGACAGGGACAATCCAAGAAAACATAAACACAAAAATATATGTGAGAGGAAATGTATTAGAAATGCAACAGTAAAAAAAAAAAGAACTGAGAACAACGGTAGGTACAGCACTGGAAAATGATTTCAAAAAATATCAAAGACTCAAATGGTTTAGTTAATTGCTCAGAATGGCACAAAATCAGCCAGCAGTTAGAGAGTACTACATAAGAACAGTAGACTACAAACCAAGAGGCCGACCAAGTAAGAGAGGGGTGAATAGAGTACAAGAAAGACTTCAGAAACACAATATGACATTAACACAAGCTGCATAACTAGCAAAAGACAGGAAACTACATCTAACTCCTTTCTGTGATGAAGAAGAACAACATTGAAAAGTGGATAGTGTTTACAGGGTGACAAACATACATCATATTATATCCTACCAAGGGCCTTGCCAACTGGCATAGGCTATCATCTTCTCTGTATCTTACAATGGTCAACAGCATGTATCAAGATGTGTTCCGAAAACACTTCCATGCCATGACAGAAGAAGGTCAAGAATATTACTCACTGCCTTCCTTTGTATCTTTTTTCACATGTCAAACCAAACTCAAGTTGTTGTCAATTTGGCCAGATGTTGACAACTGCCTCTTTTTGATGTTTGTAACATGTCTTTGTGTTTTTTTTTCTTTCAAAAGATTATTCATTTTGGAAGTCAAAGAAATCAGCATTCTTTCAGTGGAACCACATCGTTTAGGTCTAAGGTGATGTACGAGTATTTTACTTCAAGAATGTTGAATGTTGAATGCTGAATTGAGAATCAACATCACAGCACATGGGGCACGCCCATGAATGCTAAATCCCCATCTTCAACAGCAAGTGAGGAGTTCCAATTCCAATGGTACCAGTAAATGACTGACTGTATATCCGTGTAGCCTCTCCCTTGAGTGTTGATTGTTGGCGACATCCCCTAATAATTTCCTGCAGCGCCATTCTCCTCAGATTGTAACAATCTATCTATGCCTCTGTACTGTTCACTACATCCCAAAGGGTCTTGACAACATTAGCTTGCCATACTCTCAATTCACCACCAAGTGGTGCAGAACCAGCCAGTCTATCTGCCTGCTCATTTCCCAACACCAACCACATCACCTGGAGAAAACATCCAAAGGACGCTTACTACCTCTGACCTCTGAAGAGATGCCTGCCATTCTTCATGGAGCATGCCTGTCTTCACCTTTCTCAACATGCTCTATGAGTCAGTTACAATTACAACATGTGTGTACAGCTGGAAAGCTAGCGGAAGGAGCAGTGACTGCTTCCACCTCCATTCTCAAACTAGATGGTGTAATATCATATGCTAGGCTTTTTTAAACTAAACGACATCCATTAGCGTTTGCTATGAACCCCAATGCACTTCATCTGCCTCTCAACACAGAGCCATTTATATAGATAATCCCACCACCTGGGTGAGAACTGTCATGAATCATTTGTTGAACTGATTCTGCAGCACTAGCTGTAAATATACAAAGTTCAAATATACACCTTAAAGTTCAAGTCAAGAGGATCTACTTTAATAATGCACCAGTGTATACCATATTATTTGATCTCTTTCTGCACAATGTCCAGGTGCCTGCTGAGAGTATCACACAAAGCATTAACATTTTTCTGAACACCTTGCATTCCATTTTTTTGTTGCACTCACTCACCTTCTCTGTTTTAGTTTGTTACACTCACCTTCTCTGCTACACTTTTTCTGAACTTCATGTGTCCCATTTAGCTTTCACTTACATTCTTAGCCATACATTTAAAAAAAAAACTCTTTGAGTTCCATTAGCTGTTAAACTCGCCTTCTCTGTTATAACTGTTACTTTAACTGCTTCTGTCCTTTAATAAGTTTATTTAACTTACTAAGACCAAAGAATGATTACAAAAAGTAGTTAGTTCATAGTTTAGAATGAGTTTAAAGTGGTAACTGGTAACTGCCTGGTACTAAATAAATTAAAGGAGTAATATATAATATGTTTATGGTCTTTGGTTATTTTCTAACCATTGTATTCAGGGTCATTAATTCATAACAAACACACACATAGTACTACAGGCATTCTATACCATCCCAAAACATGTTTTTTTGTGTGTGTATGTGTGTGTAACTTACACTGGCACAAAATGTTTATCATTCAAAGAAAGGCAGTATTTAGGCCATATTTAAAAATATTTGCTGTTCCCAGAAAAATAGGAGTAGAGAATTGATTGAATTATAGCACAGTTAACAGTATTTTTCTTATTGCACTTACCATACATGACAACAGCTTCAGTTGTACAGGGTCGTGTTTCTAAGTTTAAGTTACTGAGAACCAGGAATCCAGAACTCTGCAAAACGAAAATGGCATTTTTTGGTATTATTTCCATCTCATTGAATGTACATTTTAATTACATGCTAAACATGATCAACATCCTATTATGTGCCGTGCTAAAAAAAAAAGTATTAACTGTCATGGTATGCAGTCTCACATGATCACCAGAGTAACAGATCAGATCTGTGTTCCTATTTCAGTAAGGTAACCATTGTCTGGTACTGAAAGTGTTAACATCATACAACCTTGACTGTGTTAAGTAATGGTATTCTTTGCATTTTCTTAGAAATCAGAGACAACATTTTGATATAATTTCACGTAATCATTAATTGTAATGACATAAAAAAACAATCTGTTGAAATATAACATAAATTATTTTATTTGTTTCCTAACTGTCCAGGATTTACAACAATAGGGTAAACTTGTTCTCTGTAACATGCAAGAATTATATTTCTAGCCTCCAATGACAGTGACTATGAACATCAGTCTTAATAATGCTCTTGTCAGAGCTCATCAATGACATTACATCTCCCCCCGACACTTCACTGAGGTAAGTAAAGTAAGTAAAGGACCCTTTCACGCCTTTAGGCGTATAGGGCATATAGGGCTAGACCTATATTTTTATAGACCAGTCGGCACAAGATGGGTGATGTGGTCAGCATCACATCAGTTGCCTTTACTTCCAGGGAATGCACCCGGTACTTACTCAATGCTGGGTATACCTGGGAGCCAAGGTCATTTTTTAAAAAAGTCCAGCTCCGCCAGGGAGCGAACCCACGACCTTCCAATCCGCGGCCAGCGTCTAGCCGCTCGGCCACGGTGACTCCCATTTCACTGAGGTACAAGGGCGAAGTGAAGAAGAAGAAGAAGTTGAATGACAGTGACTTGATGTGTTATTTACTTTATAATGAAATAATGAAGAATAATAAAGTTAAATGTCACTGTACCTTGAAAGCTTGCATTGCATCCACAAAAGGTGATGTATAGGATCGATAGCTTTCTTGAGTCACTGTTAATTAAAATTGATAATTAGCCTTAAATTAATCTGCAGTTCATGAGTGAATGGCACTTTTCCATCTTTCCTGATGACATTAGTGTACAGAGCTATCGGGAATGTTAAATGTTGAATTAAAAATCAATATTACAGCACTCGGCACACACCCATAAGTGCTCCTTGCAGTGCCATTCTCCTCAGATCATAATGATCTGTCTATGCACTGTTCCCTTGCTCCCAAAGGCTTCTCACAAAATCTAGCTTGTTACACATCAGTTCACCACCAAGTGGTGCAGAACTGGTCAGTCTAACTGTCTGCTTATTTCCCAACATACCGGCGTGACCTGGATAAAATATCAAAATGACGCTAACTACCAGGGACCTCCCAAAGACCCGGGACTTCTGAAGTGATTCTTGCCACTCTGCATGAAACATACCTGTTGGCATCTCCCTGCTACAAAGTGTATAATGCTATACTGTGATATACAGATTTAATTTGAAATGTGTTTTTCTGTTGCTCATCATAGTTTGTTTGGAAAACTTCTGATTCAGTGGCATGTTATTAGAGAACTGGTAGTCCATTATGCAACTAATTGCTTGTGAAATTGCTGATTTGCTGTAACTGCTGCTTCCATCCAACGATGAGTTGCACTTCTAGTGGCGTGCAGTTTGTGTTGGCACTTCTAGCGACTGCTTTATGTTTTCAATGCTATGCATGCTATTTTCTCTGCTGAAACTGCCTTCTGCATCAATTTTATTTTACAAAGGACAGTGTTGGGCATTCTGTGTGGTTTTTCACTGGCACCTCAAGCAGTGACAATAGGGTAATCTGTTTGCTGTGATGTTGGAACTGCAGTTAACTTACCCGATCTTTATTTAACATGCTTTTAAAAAAATGTTCAGCTGTTAACCTATCTACAATACTTTCTCCCTTATCCTTTTCTGATTTTACTCCTCCCTGCAAATTGGTCCATGGCATTCTCTCCTATGAATCTACCTCAATACCTGTATCATTTTTGCCCCACTTTACACTGCTATAGGAGCTTACCTTAATATCTTCTACCTATTTGTAAATCACCTCTGCATATGATATGACTGATTATAATAAATAATGCCAATTATTGGTATCGTGTGGACTAACAGACTCACATGGTTAGAGCAAATACATTGAATGGTGGATTTTAAAAAAAAACTATATACGCAAGAAAGTTAAATTTGAGTAGGTAATGAGGTAGACCAAATGCTGGTTATAAAGTTAAAGTTAAAATACTGAAAAGAAACAGAAGATAAATAAAGCCACTACTTTCTTTCTTTCATCCATATTCTGTTTTGTGCCACTAGGCATCACAAGTTAACAGACAATCAGTATCAGAGCTACAACATGCTCGTTTACAAAGTATGGTGTGATTATGTTGAATCTCAAGATATCAGTGACCCCTTCAGTCTATCTTCTTCTCTGTCATCCTCTACCTCTTGGTGTTTCTACTTTCATGTTGTATGGTCTCGTTACAGGCATCATTTGAAATTTCTCATTAAATGGCCAAACCATTTTAGTCTTTGTTTTTCAAAGAATTTAATTATAGGTTTTGTTCCAATTGGTCTTGTAATTTTTCTTCATTTCTCACATGATCTCTTCTAGTTTTTTCATAGCCTTGCTTAAATATCTCATTTCACAGGCGGTCAGTTTTCGTTCGCCTTCTTTAGTCAATGTCCAAGTCTGACATTGATAGCTCAAGGAGGGTATAATGATTGCACTTATAGATGGTCTGTTGATTTCTATTGGGATAGCCAAATGCTTCAACTGGTGACCCAAGGACATGAGTGTTACATGGTGGTAATGATGATAATGTATTAGGCCTTCAGATACTTCAAACCATGAGTGCAGTTGCCTTTTCACTGTCTCACAGGTTTATCTTCCTAAAACAATTCATAGAAAATTATAATAATTATCCGCCACTATTTTGTATGAAGCTGGACTGATACAATGAACCATGCTAGCTGGAAAACAGCAGCATATAAACACTAGGGATGAAACATTGAATACTATCTTAGTCACACACTGAGAAAACCTTATACAAGTATAACCAGAATGGCATTGCATTGGAATCCCCAGGGTCAAAGAAATAAAGGCAGACTAAAAGCCATTCAGAGAAGGGAATCAGAGAGTGAAGTTAAAAAGGTGAGAAAGGGTTAGCTGCATGTGACAGCAAAGGAATAGGGTTGATTGATGCTCTATGTTCCATTTGAAGAATGCAGTAGAAGGAGGGGGAGGCAAAGGAGAAGGATGTAAAAGTGAAGGCGGAAAAGAGGAAAAAGGAGGCAGAGGTGGAGACAAAAAAAAGAAGGACAAGGAAGTGGAGGTGGAGGAGTAGGAGGAGAAGAAGAAGCAAATCTTAATTATGTGCCTGTTGACCAAGTGGTCATGTTTCCAGGTTCTCACTGAAGTGAATTCTTCAAATTGATTTAGGCTCTCACTCAACCCAATCTAAAATGGCGACCATGAAATTTTTTAAGAAGTAATGGCCTCAAGAGCAAAGTATGCAGAGCAAACTATGGGGAACCATGAAGGACCTGCTTCTGTCATGCGAGTTCATAGAGGCAACACACCTGATGATCTGATCTGAGTATTTTAAACCAAATGCAAAGAAGAAGAAGAAGAACAGGAAGTTAAGGTGGCAATTTGATAATAACCATATCCCTCATAGAACATCTATTGACTATTAAACATGTTTTAAGCTAGATCTATATGCCCCATTCTCCTAATAATTAATGACAAGAGATTAGTGAAGACTCTATCACAGCACTACAGGCATAATCTAAAGTCTTAACTTACCCAAGGTTTGAAAACAAATCTATGAATTTGTTATTTTCTATCTCCATAACTACAAGGGGACTAACTCCTATGTCAATCTATTTCCAAAAAATGTAATTTGAGTATACAGAAATCTGTATGCTATTAACCCATGCCCTGATTTTATTTCTTGCTCTAAACAAACATATGGTGCATGGAGAAATCAATACACACCGCCAAACTTGCGTGCACGCTGCTCACAATAGTTATCTCTTGGAAATAAAAAGGCAGCTTCGACAAACTGGTCAGCGTTAAGCTCTCCAATCTTTCTAAATACCTGCAAAACAATTAAAAAAAATATCATATATATATATATATATATATATATATATATTGTGAAAATACAATTCTATTAAAATAACTGGGAACGAAAATACATGAAGTTAAAAATTAGTGCAGTTCATGTTAAGTAACATTCATTTCGGTTCTGATTTGGGTACTGAAAATCAAAAGGATCCAATGGTGATTTAAATACTTCCTCTGTAATAAAACTGTCAGCGAAGAGTGATTTTACTGTACTGCTTTACTTATGTACATACATTGTTGATTAACTACGTACATTGTTGATTAACTACGTACATTGTTGATTATCTACGTACATTGTTGATTAACTACATACATTGTTGATTAACTACGTACATTGTTGATTAACTAAGTACATTGTTGATTAACTACGTACATTGTTGATTAACTATGTACATTGTTGATTATCTACGTACATTGTTGATTAACTAGTCTCCTTCTGTATGCTTGGTGTGCTGCGTTTTTGTGTGTGTGTGGCTGAACTGATCTTCACTAATAATAATTAAAAGAAAAAACTTTGCATTCTAACTTTTGATGATCTCCTTTCTCCTCCTCCTTCTCTTTACACTTTACACACACACACACATGCATGTATAAACATACACATACCCATATACAGATATAGAGATTTAATGACACTGAAAGAAAAATAGTCACAGTTAGAGTTGATGTTTTAACAATGAACAGCAAAACAGAAATTATGCAAATCCTATACTGTATAAAGGTCCCCCCCCCCCCCCACACCCCCTCCCCTTCCCCCAGTTAATTAGTTTACATAAAGAGAAAACAGGGAAAACAACAAAACTAATGGGAAGGCTAACCCGGTCAACAAATGCCCACAAAAGTCGGATGTGTTGACCAAAAGGTGCAGATATCGCACCATGGGGTAAACAGAAATGGGAAGGCTAACCCGGTCAACAAATGCCCGCAAAAGTCGGATGTGTTGACCAAAAGGTGCAGATATCGCAGCCATCTGTAAACAGACACAACTAATGGGAAGGCTAACCGGTCAACAAATGCCCGCAAAAGTCGGATGTGTTGACCAAAAGATATCGCAGAGACACAATAATGGGAAGGCTAACCCGGCCAAATGCAAAAGTCGGATGGTGTTGACCAAAAGGTGCAGATACACTGTAAACACAAATTACCCGGTCCCCTTCGATGAACCGCAGATATCGCAAGTAAACAGACACAACTAATGGGAAGGCTAACCCGGTCAACAAATGCCCGCAAAAGTCGGATGTGTTGACCAAAAGGTGCAGATACGCATCTAATGGGAAGGCTAACCCGGTCAACAAAAATGCCCGCAAAAGTCGGATGTGTTGACCAAAAGGTGCAGATATCGCACATGCTGTAAACAGACACAACTAATGGGAAGGCTAACCCGGTCAACAAATGCCCGCAAAAGTCGGATGTGTTGACCAAAAGGTGCAGATATCGCAGCCATGCTGTAAACAGACACAACTAATGGGAAGGCTAACCCGGTCAACAAATGCCCGCAAAAGTCGGATGTGTTGACCAAAAGGTGCAGATATCGCAGCCATGCTGTAAACAGACACAACTAATGGGAAGGCTCGGTCAACAATGCCCACAAAAGTCGGATGACCAAAAGGTGCAGATACAGCCATGCTGTAAACAGAACAACTGGGAAGGCTAACCCGGTCAACAAATGCCCACAAAAGTCGGATGTGTTGACCAAAAGGTGCAGATATTGCAGCCATGCTGTAAACAGACACAACAAAATGACATCTTCGGATGAACGCAGAAGAAGAACAACACAACTGACCTTTTCTGCAGTTATCTGGTGTTTCCCACCCAAGATGTTCACACTCCTGTCCACAACCCCTATGGCACAGACTGAACCTGGTGAAGCTGTCAGGTTGATGTCAATATTTTCTCCAGGTAACACTGTGGTTTTGTTAAATTCCATTGCTACCTGTAATAAAACAGATAAATCACTTCCCAATATGCGTATTCTGATAAGTAATTTTAGTATTAGGTTAGCTGCGTATCCTTTACAGGACGTTGCAGAACCAACCCCAGCAGCCCTTGGCTGTTGTCTGGTTTCTCTAGGCAAATTTACATCTAGTAGTTTGCCATTGCTCCTGGATGGTCGGCTCCCTGATACTACTGTCAAAACCAACACAAAGCGCATGGCCTGCAGCTGGGATCGAACCCGGCACCCCGGTATTACAAAGCATTCGCATCGACTTAGCCACAGAGAATTATAGTATACATTGTATATATTTATATATTTTCTGTTATTCAGTTTAATGCTACAATTTTTCATTTACACATCTTTTTTTCGTTCTTAAAAAAGAACATTTTTAGTTGTGTGTACCTTCAGATGTGGTTTATATACAGATAACAAGTGTAATGAAAATGTCTCAAAGACATTAACTGCAAAATACAGCTAGCTACTGGCATGAGAAGACAGACCATATTCTTCAGGCACATTATCAGGGGGAAAATGGAGTCCGTCATTGCAAGAAAGTTGGAGGCCAACTAAAGCATAGAGATACCCGGGAAAAGATATTTGCTAGACAGTTTAGTATTAGTGAAGGAACTTTACATCAGAAATGGTTGACCCCAAAGAAGGTAGAAGGCTGTAGTGATACATACACACTGAAGCACATTGACAAGGCACCACATGTATAATCAAGGATCAGAGTGTGAAATGTAAAAATAAGTGTTTACAAGTTTACATACATGGAATTTTTATTAATTTTTCTTTGCATCCATACTGGTAATTAATATGTACATTTCACTGTTATCAAATTCACTGCATTATGTATGTGCAGGCAAGGGAGAAAACCAACCAAAAAAAAGTAACCAATTAAAAACATTCGCAAACTCTTTTCCAAGTATAATACTTGTTATCCATATCAATATCCTGACACATTGATCTGGCCTATTTATGGTGGATCCTCCAATGTATGCAGCAGCCGACTCAGTGTCTCCATGCTCAAAGTACCCAGTAAAGTGTTTCCTTGAAAGTCATAGTGCAACTGTCTGAGAAGTGAAGAACCAACAGTCTGCATACAAATAAGCAAGATTTGTCAAATGGATGTGCATGTAAAACTCAAGTTCTGAAACAAGACTAAAGTCAAGAAGTGGACAAAAAAAAACTACAACTTACTGCCAGAGTTTACAACTGGTGAATGTAAAGAAGAAGAAGAAGACAGTATCTGACCAAATGTTATGCACGTGAGACTGTAATTCCTACCTCATTCTCAAAGCATGGGTTAATCTGAAACTGCATACTGTCAGCCACAACCTCTCCATCAGGCCTGATGTAGTACACCAGAAGGGTGAATTTAGGAGACATCATCGGCTTAACTGGCAAATCTAGCAAAAAGTTAGCCACCACATCGGATATATTGTCTGATCTGACGATAGGATCTTTAAATTCTGCTTCTCCATCAAAAGGATCTTCCACTGGAAAACAAAAAATTTGCACTATATATTATTGACAATATGTTATATATGTGCTTGTGTGTGTGAGTATGTGTGTAAATGTTTGCTTTTGAAAATATGGCTCTCCTTGCAATAATGGTCGCTAGTCCTATAATGGGATCTCAGAACCCATCTGGGGACGGAACCCATCTGGGGACTTTCACAATTTTAAATTCAACATCTGCTCTAATGAAATATGAAAACTGATTATTACCTTCTGTCTCACTGTCACTGATAAGACTTCGAGGATGGCGATTTGAAGACGGGGAAGTATCTTCAGACTCCACATTCCCACCATCAGTTTGTTGGGTTAGGGTGCTTGTTTCATCAGAGCCAGCAGGTGAATTTTCAGAAGTAGTAGTTGATTCAGGTGTAGCTTCTTTGTCATGTAAACAAATGTTGGAAGGAGGAAGTATCTGGTCTCTGCCAGGGTAGCTTGTGGATTGGTTGTATGAAATTTGACCTGTTGATATTACTTTGCCTTGGGTCATCACCTACAGAGAGCATACAATAAAAGTGTTTACATCCATCAGTACCAGACAATACATCATCATCATTAACCTTTTGTCCGTGTTTGAGTCTGATGCCCCATTTTTGGAAGAAAAAGAAAATATCCACTGCTTCCCTAACAAGCAAGTTGCAAGAAGTGACTTATTAAGGGCTTTTTCTTTGAAGTCACAGTGCATCTGCCCATGAGGCATGGAATCAACAATCTGCATATAAAGAATGTGCATATAAAACTTGAGTTCCGAAACAAGACTAAAGTCCATTAGTGAGTGAACTACCAGAATTTTTATCAGGAGTTTAAAGACGGTGAATGATAAGAAAATAGAAGAAGATCCTTTTGTACTGATTATGTCACATAACGCTCACAGTCTATTCTTCCATTCGTTTCTTTGCTGTGCAACTGTTTCAGGATCATGGATGGAAATCCAGTCAAGCACTTTTGGCTTCTCTCATCAGCTGAGTTGAGTTGAGCTGATGACATCACAGCACTCAGGGCATTCCCATGCGTGCTCAGTCCTCATCTTTAGCAACTAGCACAGAGTTCCAATACTGATGGTACCAGTCACAATCTGGTTAAATGTACATCAAGCTTTTCTCATCAATGGTCACCTTTGAGTTAATTTTTGGATGTACTCACCTTCTCAATCCATTTTCTCCTCACATTTAGGTGTTGGTCTGGTGATTCTCTGTTAATTTTTCCACAGGATATGCTCACTATATGGAATACTTTTTAACTGAGATTTGCACAGACTTAACATCTTTTTTGTTTTATAACTAACTGTTGATTGCTGTGGTCCAGACGTTTCTTAAATTTCTTTGCCTTTCTTGAAATATTCCATTTAATGTTCACCAATTTTCACATTCACTAGTTTTTTTTTTTTTTCATTCATTCAACTTTTTTGTTTTTTGTCTTTAGTGCCAGAAAACTCATGATATGATTAACTACTATTCAATACACAGCAAATCTACGCCTCAAATTTGGATGGATCCATCACTGATGCCAATTAGCAGAGAATAAAAAAGGTGAAGCCAAATAAAATTTCAGAATCTGTTTAAAACACTATTGATCACTGACATCATGAGGGCTAATAGACTGAAATGGCTGTGGCATACAGACAGAATGTCAGATGTAAAAACTGTGTACACACAGGAGTTGACTGTTCACAGACCACGAGGAAGACCAAGAGGATGGCGGAGAGATAATATCCAAGCAGACCCACAAACACTTAAGATCGCCAACTCAATAGAGAAGGCAAATCACAGAAATGAATGGACATGGGTGATATCTGCAGCAATTAACCTCAAGGGCTCAGAATACTGAAGACCAACATAACATGCAATTATGAATTTGTACTGGTGGATTTTTTAAATTCTGATAATCAACTGTCTTTCAGCTGCAATTTTAACATAGTCCCTTCCATAAATGCTTTATTTCAACTCACTAAGACTTGAGAAATCTGGACTTTAAATCATGCAGACTTTGTAAGATAATATGTTGAACTAACAGCTGTCTAGAAGGAAACAGCTATTTATGAGCCCAATAGACTTTTCCTAACAAATACATGACTTGTTGTAGGAGACTTATGCCAGTAGAAAACACGCTGGGCATAAATAGCTCTAGAGAACTTATAGGGAATGACTAAGCAGTACATTACAAGAACAAATGTCTACATATGAGGTGTTAATATATCGTAAGACACACTAAATGTATTCCAGATCACTTAAATAATCCAAAAGATAGATTAGACAGTATGATTTATTGCAATTATTTGAAATATAGTTTAAATATTTTACACTTAATCTATGCCATTATAATTAATACATAATCTACGCAAGATTAAATAACCAAAGGTAATTAATTGATAAGCATGAATTTATAACGCTGAAATAAAAAATTATAATCCACATGGGTTGAACGGGATTTTGTTAATGAAATTACTAGTACTACTGTAACAGTTACTACTACTGTTACTACTACTGCTGCAACAATGATGCCCAACAACAACAACAACAACAAACAACAAAAACAACAACCATTACCACCACAAAAGTAGTAGAAATAAATAAATACTGGTGACTGACCTGGTAATTAAATTCTATGTTAGTATTGATCTGTGTGGTGAACGGGATGCTGAGGGTCAAACTCTTCCCACAATGACCACTTAAATCAATACGTGGTATCTGTATGTAGCTGAGGGATGGGGAAAACCACTGCTTGATTGCTTTGTATGCCCTTGGGGTATTTAGTCCTTCAACTGAAGTATATTTTTCTGCTGCTGCCTGTGGATATTGTAAGCAATACCATGAGGTAAGTGCCTAGTTCAGATAATTGTCAGGGAATGAAGGATGAAAGCATACATTAATTTTATGATGTAAATTAATAAGGTCCTACTTGTATGTTAGCCTGTTGGTTCAACAGTCACTGATTCGAATTCACAAGAAGAATAATGAAAATGTTTTGACTGAACCAGCTCCAAGGTCGACACTGCCTAAAAGATGTTTAGGGTAATGACCTAGGAAGTTAAGGCAACTGGGATGATATTAGCTGCATTACTCGTCAGGTGCTAATTTATTTAATTAATTCACCATCCTGTTGTGCCATTATATGTCACAAAAGGCTCACAGTCTAATCCTCAACACAGTTCTATAATGTGTTATCAATTCAATATCATAAATGGAATCCAGTGCAGCATTTTGTGGGTCTTTCTCATCAATGTTCATTGTAGGGTTTCTTTTGTGTGTCCTTGCTTCTTCATTCCCTTTATTTCCCATTTTAGTGTCGACTGGTGATTTTCTGCTCATGTCTTCTCAGCATGTGTTCAATACAGCACCATTTTCTTTGTCTTATTAACTGCTGTTTCCAACTGTTGCCAAGACATTTCTCTTATTTCTTCACCTCTCTTGAATTCATACCCTTGTATATTTGTCATTTTACAAGTGCTGACTGAATCTTATTTCATCTTTTTTTTTTTAAATTTAATACTCTCTGATGTGCAGAGAGATTGAAAACATCATGTTTTACAGTGTCATTTGATATCAATGACGAAAGCAGTCTAAAAGAAAATTCAAAACTTTCCACAATGCATGGACCAGAAGACGACATCTGTCAAGCAACAGCGTATAGACAGTATAAATAATCCTATTTGTGGTTTATGACACCGCATATGCTGCTTTATAGTATTCTGAGGTGAGTTGATCTGTTCTTTTTCTCTGCATAGTTCTTTTGCAATTAATGTCAAATGCCTGTTTGACAAGAACTAGAGCTGAATATAATTGGAAAAGGTCTCCTTGGCTGGAAATGTACTATGGACTACAGTGGCAGTATATTTTATAGGCAATCTCAGCAGGTAGCGTTCATGTGGCAACATTCCCTATCCTTTCAACATCTGACTTTACTTTCTTGCTAAAATCAATGCTGCAGTCAACTCTGCAATCCAGTATGTGTCAGATAACAAATCAAAGTTTAAACAATGTTTCACTGTCCTAAATTCAAATAAGGACACAGACAATATATTACATAATTTATTGCCTGGCATGTTTTGCTGCAAATCATCAGATGCATTACAGTCAGGACTGTCATTATCTATTCACTTAATGTCTCAAGGCATTTATGTAACAAACAAAACAAAACAAAAAGCATCTTGAAAACTGAGTGGTCACCAGATGGAAGATTTTGGTAATCAGGGATCACTAGATGGAAGATTGTAGGAATCAGTAATCACCAAATTTAAGATTACACCAGAAATTAAAAGAAGACTAGGACTAAAGCAAGTAATATATTTCATTAATGAGCAAGAGATGAAATGGTTTGGCTAGCCGATAAGAATGCTACAGACAGCCATGCTGAAGAAAGATAATAAAAGCAGGAAGAAGATCATGCTAAAGATAGAATGACAGAATCAGAAACCACCTTAAAGAAGTGGAAATCAACTTATACTGTGCATTAGAAAGGGCACACATAAGAGCCTTACATCCCATCCAGTCCTAATATTTAGAAGAAAAGGAGGAGGAGGAGGAGAAAAAGAAGATACTAAATACAATTAGTCAAATTAACTTATTATCACTCTATATGATCATAAAGTAAGTAAGGAAAGATCCCTTTTCCTGCCTCTAGGCGCATCAGAAGAGCATCCATATTTTCACAGACCTATCGCACTAGGCGGGTCATGTGGTCAGCATAACACCGGCCATCTTTTCTTTCCCAGAACATCCATCCTGGTACCCATTTTAGGCTGGGTTGACCTGCAACTTCCCATCCTATGACAAAAATCTAAGCAGCAGCAATGGGTTTCGATCACTCTCTATGATCATATATAAAATAATTTTTAACTTACTTCTATTGAAATGCTTGTAGAATCCTCTGTAAAACTGCGACACAGGGAAAACTCAACAATTCCGTATCTGTCTGAGATAAAAGTCTTGGAAAATTTCAAATTATTGTTCATATCTGATGCTGTTATTGTGATAGACTCTCCCCCAGCTGGTGTTCCATCAAGATTCATAACTGTGACCTGTGAAAGAAAATTATCCTGAATCAGTAGCATAGATAAATCAGTTGTTTTCTGTGGATATAAAATGTCTGAGTGTTGCCACAAAATAATATTTCACAGTACTACAAATGTTGTATTTTTTGGTATAATTATCCATTGTATACAATGGATCCATAAAATAAATAATTTCCTAACACCATAAACTTACAAATGGTAAAAATAATTAAAAGCAATAGTTGGCCACTGTAAATTAGAATAATGACAATAAAAACAATAGACTGCAGACTGTATTGCCCGGTATATTTTGCAGTATTTTTTTTAATTATGCATGCTACATAATTAACTCAACATAAAACATGAAGCAAACCACAATGTATCTATCAAGCTGAAATCAGCAACACACACATAGACCTGTGTTTTAATGCCACATGTTAACATTCAAATTAAAATGTTGGTTGTTTTTCACTGAGACAAAAACAATCAAATCAAATACAGGAGTCATGCAGAGACTGAAAATGAAAAGAGAGATACTAGAAGAAATGTAAATAGAGACAACTGAAATATTTCACCCTTATCGAAAGGCATAACATACTTTTAATAAACCATACAGGAGTGAGACCTTGAAAGCAAGAAAGAAAGAAGTAGACAATGATTCAAGTGGGAGAACAAATCAAGGGATGGCTAAACAGCAGTAAAAGAGAGTGTATTACCACGGCAAGAGACAGAACATGTTAGAAATTTATTACAGTCAACCTTTATTGTGGTGATGACACCTGATTGATTGGGCTGTCAAAACTGTCACTACTGTCTGTATTTGCCACTTTTTTTTAAGGATGGTGCAGACAGGGGGTTGTGAGCCTGAAGATTTAGGGCTGCAGGACTAGTGCAGTCATCAAGGACTGTGAAGGTTAGGATCTTTACTTTTGCCCCAAACAAAAAAAATATCATTTTACTAGGGTCGAACACGGGCCTCCCACATGAGGTCCAGACAATGTAACTACTTGGCCAGCCACTCCTTTTTGAAACATTTATAAGAAAACCCAGAACTGTGTTTGTTGTGTAATTCAGCAGCAATAAGAGTGCACTGTTTATTGTTCCATGTTTATTGCTTCATATTTATGCTAATTTAATCCTGTGATAAATACCTGATGAAATATGGTGAATACTTCAGACAGTAAACTGGCAAACTCTTTATGACTTTTTTAAAGACGGGTATTCAAGGCAACAAGCACACAGTTTGTCTGGATGACACTGTAGTTCCTATCAATGGCCCACCCATAAATCAAACTGAAATCATCAATGCCATGTGAAAGGCATATCCCTAAGGTGATTACAGAGATGAGTTGACTGACTGACTGACTTTTAACCCCACCAGGACATCACCCAAGCGATAAACACCCGATGACACAATGTGCCACCATGTGGGTGAGGATCACCGTGGAGAGGTCCCAGCCTTTAGGTCATATTTATGGCCAGGCTATATTGCGGCCCCCGGCAAAACCTGAGTAGGGCTTCAATTAACGAAAAATTTCGTCCAAAAAGGACAGGAAGCAAAAACAGAGATGAGTTTCAAATTCTCTTTCGTTGACCACTTTCAGCTAGGTCCGCTCACATTTCTGCTCACTTTCCTTTCAGCTATATTTGTGGTGACGTTTTCTGGTCTCGATCTCATTTGGTTTTGGATTGTGTTCAAGAGATGAGTTACATGTTTGCAGCTTGTGTTTGCATGACTTTGTATCCTTACTGCCAAACATGAACACTTTACTAAGTGCAAAAGATGTTTAGTTAATCAGCGTAGAACATGCATCAGTCAGTCTTCTGCACTTGAGTAGAAAATGAGAAGATCGGAGCGCCTGTGGATTTGTCCACAGCACTGTAATAATAGTCTTCAGCAGTTTTTTTTCTTTATTTTTCTGGGGGTAGCAATTTTATGCTGTATTGTCGCCCTTTCTTAACCATCATTTTTTTCAGTGCATGGCAATTTTTTTAAACAGACATTTTGTGGTGAGTACAGGCACCTTTGTTTCTAGAAAACAAAATCACTGGTTTTCATCAATCACTAATATGTACATGTTTTATTATTTTTTAACTTGGAACACAATATTTTGCATTCTAAAGAATGAAATGGTTTGGCAATCTAGTGAGAATGCAGCCAGACCAAACTAAAGATAAGATTTTTTACAGCAGAACTTCTGGGAGCAAGTGGAGGTGTACAACTAAGAAGGAGATAGATAAATGGTGAAGGTGAAATCTCCAAAAAGATGAAAAAATCCATCACCCAAACCACTTGAGAAGCGCAAGATAAATACAGGCAGCCTTCAAGCAAGTGGAGGTGTACAACTAAGAAAGAGATAGATAAATGGTGCAGCTGAAACCTCCAAAAAGATGAAAAAAACCATCACCCGAACCACTTGAGAAGCGCAAGATAAATACAGAGAGCCTTCACACTGAGCTACAACCTGGTAACAGTGAAAAAACGAAAGAAGCAGAAAGATACAATATTTATTTACCTGTCCATAATAGGGCAGCCCTGGCTTGAAAAATCCATTGGTGTAATCATCTAGTTGCATTTTCAAAGGAATATCGGTCCATGATGGACCATTTTTAGATGCATTTACCACAGCTCCTGTTCCATCTTCAGTCACAGACGCTTTGATCTGCAGCTCATAGGCATGAAAATGGTAGCTTCGTTTAACAACATCAGCAATTGCAAATGAGAAAATGTGGCACCCAGAAATCTGTAAAAATAATAGATTAAAAATGTTATTTTCATCAGTTTAAATATTCTTGAATTTACAGACTTGCTCTAAGTTGTACTGTTCCGCAATAAAAATATTCAAATATGTTTCTATGAAATGATGAAAGGTACTTATGAATTGTATAAGCCTCTTTTTTGTTAAAAAAATTTTTTTCTTTGTATGTTAGTCTCAGTTAAAACATTAGATTACTCACTGTGAGTGTTCAAAGAATTATCAATATACTTCTGTAAAACACTATCTGGGAAGAGAGTAATTCTTGGAACAAAAATCCTTAAATAAATGACTATTTTACTGCAAAGAAATAAAATAAAAATAAAATAAAAATCCTGCTAATTTCTGTGTTTATTTACTACTTTTGCAGTCTGAACAAGGGGTCTTTGCACCTGAGATTTTAGAGACACATGGCTCGTGCTTTTACCATGGACTGTGCAAGTTAGATGTTTAGTTTTACCTGCAGCCGAAAAAAATGCCTTGACCTTACAGAGGATTCAAACCTAGGTCTTCTGCATGAGAGCCCAGCGTTTCTAACTATTTGGCCAGTTTTTCCTGACCTATTTACACAGGTAAGACAAAAGAAAATCCTAAAAATTCCATTGAGACACAAAAATCCTAACAATTCCATTTACGGACAAATAACATTTTGTATTTGCGTACAACATGAATGCAGCGGAGAATTAATAAAGTTAAATTTCTTGGAGCCATAAACAATTTATGTCACGACTGATTCAAGACCCTGTGACCTCACTGATGGGTAACCACTATGAGTAATGAGAAATTATTAGGTTCGAATATCTATAAAGAAACAGTTTTTTACACAAAAATCCCATGTAAATTTTCTAATTTTGACCCTGCATCTATAACACATAATAAATAATATATGGGATCTCTATAGTGAAGTAGTTGCTTGCCACATGCTCTGAAGATTTGTTTCACGGATGTGTCACTCAGTTTCTTCTTCTTCTTTTTTGCCTTCACCAGCTGTAAACTCTGACTGAAAGTTCTGGTTGTTGGTCCACTTTTTGACTGCAGTCCTGTTTCAGAGCCTGAGTGTTGAGTGTGCATCTGTTTTACAGATCTGACTCATTTTTATGCAGACTGCTAGTTCCTTGCCTCTTAGAAAAATGCACTCTGACTTCGAAGAAAGCTCCCAATCAGTCGACTCTTACGACATGCTTTTGGGTAAGCAGTGGGTCTAATATTTTTATCCCCATTTCATAGGGCCCCGGAACTCACATGGGGTGTCGGTTTGAGGGTGTAATTTTCCTGGAGAACCCTAGGGATAGCTGCTGAAGCTACAGTGTCTGTGCTTTATGGGATGCTCTCAGCAGGTGGCTAGAAATTCTTCAGAGAAACTGAGATATAGAGGAAGTACTCAGTGAAATGAAATCAATCTTTTTGACTTTAACTTTAATTCAGTTAACAGAAAAGCAGTTTTCAGGATATCCCTATCTCTTTCACATGTCTGATTTTCTTTTCTCCTGTATATTTTTAACACATCTTCAATGTGTCCATCACAAGTGTAGTCATTTAACACTAATTACAGTCACACTGTTTTTTTGTTTTTTTCTGCTGAGACACTTTTGCCTGTAAGACTTTAAAAAATTAAAACACAGTGTATTATAAACCACATTGTTATACCTTAACTACTTCCTTGATACAAGGCAAAGGAGGTCCATAAAATGCACTCCAGCAGACATCCACATCTAAGAATCCAGAAACATTCTTGCCATATGTGTACCTATAAACAAATATACACACATTCTGTCATAGTGCAACAAAAATATAACCTATCTCAAAACCACATAAGACATGGTAGAGTAACCAATTAAGCACCAAGCAACTCATTAACTAAGCATCATCATGTAGCAGGTCCTTTGCAGAACATCACAGCCCACATGAAAGAAACTTGGCCTTTTGTCAGATAGCCGGTTCTTCTTCTAAGCATTCACAAGTTTTAAACTGCGGCAGAAAGTTCTGATTGTCTGTCCACTTCTGGACTGATTGTTCTTCACTTTTCAGGCAGATGCATTCTGACTTTGAAGAAAATATCCCAAATCATCACCCATTTTACATGCATGTTAGATGTCAGTGGGTCTATTCTTAAGAAGTTTTAAATTGGGCATCCATTATCTGTAGACACATTTTTTCCCTGATGTACCCTGAGGTCGAGTGTAGGTTCGGACAATATTTGTTTTCTATTATAAATGAGTACAAACAATAATTATAAAACAACAATATAGTTACAGCTTACTTGGCACAAACTTTAGCTTCCGCTGACTCTTGATTAGCCAGAATATATGGTGGAGGAATGATCTCTACTTCAAAGCGAGGAAGAACTATAAATAAGATTTAAATATGGATAAAATGGATATTATATTATTATGAAGCTAGTGAATTGTAATACTGAAAAGTAAATAAATTAGTAAATGTTTTCTAACTGTCCATATTTCACATGCATGCAATAATGCCGACAACATTGCATAAACACTAATTTTCTTAAATATATAATCTCAGTTAGTTTTAAATAGATCCAATTTTTTTCTTTTTCAAATTAAAATTATATAGCTGAGCTGAGTTAATAATAACATCACTGCACTCAGATCCTTCCCACAAGCACTCTGTCTCCCATCTTCAGCACACAGTCTCCCATCTTCAGAACTCTGTCTCCCATCTTCAGAACTCTGTCTCCCATCTTCAGCACACTGTCTCCCATCTTCAGCACACTGTCTCCCATCTTCAGCGCACTATCTCCCATCTTCAGAACTCTGTCTCCCATCTTCAGCACACTGTCTCCCATCTTCAGCACACTATCTCCCATCTTCAGCACACTATCTCCCATCTTCAGCACACAGTCTCCCATCTTCAGAACTCTGTCTCCCATCTTCAGCACTCTGTCTCGCATCTTCAGCACACTGTCTCCTATCTTCAGCACACTGTCTCCCATCTTCAGCACACTATCTCCCATCTTCAGCACACTGTCTCCCATCTTCAGCACACTGTCTCCCATCTTCAGCACACTATCTCCCATCTTCAGAACTCTGTCTCCCATCTTCAGCACACTGTCTCCCATCTTCAGAACTCTGTCTCCCATCTTCAGCACACTATCTCCCATCTTCAGCACACTATCTCCCATCTTCAGCACACTATCTCCCATCTTCAGAACTCTGTCTCCCCTCTTCAGCACACTGTCTCCCATCTTCAGCACACTATCTCCCATCTTCAGAACTCTGTCTCCCATCTTCAGCACACTGTCTCCCATCTTCAGCACACTGTCTCCCATCTTCAGCACACTGTCTCCCATCTTCAGCACACTATCTCCCATCTTCAGCACACTATCGCCCATCTTCAGCACACTGTCTCCCATCTTATGCACACTCTCTCCTATCTTCAGCACTTTTGTCTAATTCATCTTCAGCTCCCTGCACAATTCCAGTTCTGATAGTGCTATTAGCAGTCTGACTCCATGCCTGTCCTGTCTTTCCTCAGAGTGTATAGTCTCTATGGGATCCTCTGGTTATTCTCCATTTTGTTATTCTCTCCAGACCATGATGTTTTATTCCCAAGGAGCTTGATGATGCCTACCTTGTCATACATCAAATCACCACCAAAGTGTGTAGAACTAGCTAGTCTGCGTTTTCCTATATCCCAGCATGCCCTATTGAAAAGATCTTAACAACACTGATTACCCAGGATGCACATTTTTTTTTTTAAACCAGATAATATTACCCTAAAACCTCATTACCATGAATTTGCACCTTATTACCATGAACTCGCACCTTATTACCATGAACTCACTTACGAAGACACTCAATTCCATGTAAACCATTTTTGTCCTAGCTGTATATAGTTTTGTTAGTCCTAGCTTGACAAAGTTTTCAGACATGAACTAGCAGTCTTTATTTAATGTATTTACCATATTCCATTACTTCAAAGTCTCCAAAAGTATATTGCCTGTGTTGCTCATCAGCTTCATCAACCAATATTTCAATTTTCCATTTGCCAAGTTTGGCTTCTGCTGCAAGTTGAAATTCTAGACTGCTGATACCTGTAAATGAGCAAGAATATTCAATTTTAATATTGCAGACCAAAACAGAAATGGACAGGCTACACAGTTAATTATAATTTTATAATTCTTGGCATTTTTCTTTAGTTGGGACGTGCTAGTGATGTAATGAGACCACTGTTTTACTTTTCTATATAGGAGAGTGTCCAGCAGACAGAGGCACACAGACACAGCAAATAGGTAGACAGCAATATGGCATTTATGTATATCACAAAACGATATCACACCAAATAAGAAGCACAACTAGTTAGCATCATTATCACAATCAAGAACAATAAGTGAGCGTTTCAGCTAGAAAGCCTTCCTCAGAGCATGAAATTAAAATTCAATGTTACAAATGGTTTGTGTTGGATTGAAAGGAAAAGTGGGCAAATAACTGAGTGGGTGAGTGTGAATGAGTCATTTTTTAAGTAATCATATTTGCATTTATATCTCTAAAATCTCAAAGCCACTTTCCTGTAGGTAGGGCTAATGATTTACAGACATACACTAGGATGGTTTGTATATAATATTCGGAAAGTAACCTTTTCAAATGACGGGAACCGCTGTGGTGTAGTGGCTAAATGCTTGTCTGTGGATCCAAAGATTGTGTGTCCAAATCCGAATGGAGCCTGACTGTTTTTTCTTCTTTCAAAAACAACCCTTGGGAAGTAAAGGTGGCTGGCATGATGATGACATCACATGGAGAGTGATGATTTGTCTGTAAAACATAGGCCTAGCACTATATGCCCAATATGCCTGAATGTGTGGAAAAGGGTCCTTTTACTCTTTGTTTCATTCAGTATTTCCAGACCTTTATATGTGATTGTTTTTATTTTCATAATATCTAACTATTCTTCTGTGTATCAACATATATTTATGAACATATCATGTCATTTTAGTGGAGTAAGCTCAATTTGTTTCATAAACTGATTTCTGAATATTTAAAATGAAAAAAAAAAAAAACCTGCATAGAAAAGTCAGCTTTACAAGAATCATTTTTCCATTCAGAACCTGCTTGTGACTTACATATTCACACTACATCATATCCCGATACAGTGATATCAGTATGTTCTTGTTAAAGATTCTGTTGCCAAAATATTAGCTCAGTAATTTGTGTCAAGATTGTCACAGAAGTGTGCACCACAGAGAGCCCTATCACTAAGACACAACTAAAGCAGAACTAGAGATTATTCATGCAAGTAATGAATAAATGGAATATTTAAAGCCACAATACCAGCATTTTCATGGCTCCCACAAGATGCCTTTTCAAAGTCTGACACTAAGAAAAGCGGGGATTTGAGAAAATAAGAAAAAAGTATATTCTATTGTATTCTTGTGCGTTTTAGATTTAGCAGTTAGGCTTAAACAGTATAACCGTTCTTATTAAAGTAAAAAAAGTAAAGGACCCTTTTCCAAGCCCTTAAGTGTATAAGGCATATAGGGCTAGACCTATATTTTTAAAGACCAATTGGCCCAATATGTGGTCAGCATCACGCTGGCCGCCTCAGCTTCCCGGGACTGCACCCGGTACCCACTCAAGGCTGGGTCGACCTGGGAGCCAAAGTCATTTAAAAAAAAAAGTCTGGCTCCTCTAGGGAGCGAACTCATGACCTTCTAATCCACGGTGAGCGTCAAGCCGCTCCACCACTGGGGAATCCCATTACCATTCCTATACTCTACCTTTTGTTTCCACATTCAAATACTGCTTCACACGGATGTCATTTGGGTCAATAACAAAGATGCTTTTAATCTGTCAAATACACAAAACACAATCTGATAAAACATCTTAGATGGTTAACACTAATATTTAAGAATATGGAAATATATAGCATGTATTAATTTTTGTGCTTTCACTTTCTAATGCCATAACAAATTTTTTTGTCAAAAATCTTTTTTTTGTTATCTCTTTTTCCATTGACATTTGTAGTTGTCACAACATTCTCTAGTTTTTCTTTTCTCATAACCTAGAAAAAAAAAATGACTACCTCTTTCCAATGTTTATAATCTGTCTTCGTGTATCAGCCTCTTTCAGAATATTTGGATTACATATTTTGGTTCTAAATTAATGTGTGTGTGTGTTTTTTGTGCTGTGTATCCTCTCCAGCTGCTACCTGACAAGTCTGACACTCTGAGATCACATGATCTGTCTGGATGGCAGACCACAAGGACCTGAAGGTCTGACAGCATAAGGTTAAAATAAAGTGTCAGTGCTTGTGGTAGACCAACAGGGCAAACCCAGATACCCTGTTCAACCTCCAGGGAATTTATAATTAGGCCATCCATAACAGCCACACCAGCTCAGTGTAACCAGCATTCAGGTGTTGGTAAGGACATGTCTAAACTAATAATTACTAATAACAATGGAATCAATAAGACTAAGCTAAGAATATTACTATTTTTGTCACCCCTTTTTGGTTAAAATGGTTAAGATTGTTTTGTTTTGTTATTTTTTTGTTAAAATTTTAATTTTGCTGTTGTTTTTTATCTTATTTTTTTTATTTTGATTTTAAAAGTAAAGATTTTAAAAATATTGTTTGTGTTTTTTGAAGTTTCCCTTTTTTAAAGGGACTCTTTTTAAAACTGTTTAATCAAATTGATTTTTTTGGAAAAGTCAAAGTATTGGGATTTTAAATTGTGCATTGGTAACTCCCCCCCAACATTGTTTTTTTGTGATTGTTTTTTTTTTCAAATTCAAAAGTCGTAGGAAACAATGATATAACAAATTATATTAAACAATACTGAATTTTTTTCAGGAAAGAAAAAAATTTCCAGGTTTTTTGTTTTGCAAAAGATGTCTCCCTTTTATAAAAATGCAGTTTTGTTCTTGTTCTGTTTTTGTTTTTTTTTTTTTCTCAGTTTTTGCATTTCTTGATGTTATCCCTGTGGGGCNTTCACTTTCTAAGCCAAAAAAAAATTTTTTGTCAAAAACTTTTTTTTTTTGTTATCTTTTTTCCCATTGACTTTTGTAGTTGTCACTAATAACAATGGAATCAATAAGACTAAGCTAAGAATATTACTGTGGTCACCTCTTAAGAATTCTCACATATCTATAGCAAATGAATATAACTATTTGATTCTTTTATTCCCAGAAGAACAACATGTGTCATCATCTGTTGTTCATTTGTATTGGTCAAAAAACATTTGTTTGGAATTAAATATAAAAATTTCATATTAAAAAAAACACACACAATTTAAAGTTCTTTATTGTTGGTCTCCATTTTAACCAGTATGTAATCGTTTAACAATTTCATAAACTAGCGTAAACTTATTGCTGATCACTTTTTTCTTAGTTTTAATATACTTCCTCTCTCTCCTTCTCTGTCTTTCTGGTCCTTTGCTCTTTTCCTTATCTTATAATCTCTTCGTGTCTCACTAAAAAAAAAAAAAATATCAACTTTTCATTTTTTCTTTTCTGTTTCTAGAAACGAATATCTAACATTCAGCATATCCATGCTACAAAAGAATTGCAATCAATAAATGTCAGAATTACCTTTCCAATTCTTGGCTTCAGGTTGCTCATCAATGTCAAAACTCTAAATTTCACTGCAAAAAGAAGGCAATGAAAGCATGACTATATGTGTTAACATATGTAAAATATATATTTATATATTGTATTTCAGCTTCTTAAAAAGTAATAATCTAAGTGATGATATTTTGTTCAGCCCTTCTTGGTTATAACTGGTTAAGATTGTTTTGTTTTGTTATTTGTTTGTTTCAATATTAGATATTTATGCTTGTCAGTTACTTATCGTTATTTATTGTTACTTAGATTATGATCTAATAGTAACAGATTTTAAATGAATGTATTGTTTTGTGTTTTGTGAAGTTTAACATATTTTAAGTGTACTCTTTCAATAACTGTTGTAATCATATAGTTGTATTTTCTCTTTTGGAATAGTCAAAGTGACATGGGATATAATAATTGTGCATTGTGATAACTCCTACAACATTGTTGTTCTTGTGATTTGTTTTTTGTTCATTAGTTCAAAATGTCAGTAGGAAACAGAATGATATATTACAATGTGAATATTAAACAATACTGAATATTTTTCAGGTATGAAAACAATAATCCAGATTTTGTGTGTGTGTGTGTGTGTGCAAAAGATGTTCTCCATTTTATAAAAATGCAGTTTTTGTGTGTCTTGTTCTGTTTTTTTTTTTTTTATCTCAGTAATGCATCTTCCATCTGATGTTATCCATGTGGACAGATACTTAAATTTCTGTACTTGTCCCAAAATAAACACCATTGACTTTTATTACACATTTAGTAATAATTCTTTTCGTTGATACCACCATTACTTCTGTCTTTCCATTATTCAAACTAAGGCCCGTTCTTCCACTTTCTAACACCACAATGTCTATCATTTCCTGTAGATCTTTCTGACTTGCTGCTATCAACACTGTGTCATCAGCATAAGGTAAATTCTTTATATTATGCCCACCAAGGGAAACTGATACCGATATAAAAATACTAATATGACAGGCTAGAAAAATTGTCATAGCCCTGTGCAAGCTGAAGAAAATTAAAGCTAGTACCAAACTTAAAATGTTTAGCTATATTATCACATCAGTTCTGTTGTATGGAGCTGAAACATGGAAAACCTCTAAAACAGTTACTAATAAACTACAAACATGCATTAACTGGTAACTAGGAAATCCAAGTCTTTTAACAGATAATAAATCAGTCAGGTGTTGTTTCCATAATAAAGTTTGCCTGTAATGAATTTGTAATAGATGTCTCTCCTTCTGGTGATACACCAACATGACTGCTATAACGAAAATAAAACAAAAATGCATACTGGTCTTGTTTATATTTTTTACCTTTTTGACCTGGCTTATAGATTGGTTTGTCAGTTTGGACAAGTGTTAGGAGTTTGTCACCAAGTACAGAGACTGCCACTTCATCATGCATTACCCCATCATCATTGGCTAGAAGCAGTGAATATTCATCAGGCTTGGGTACTTGGAATTTCTTGCATTTATGCTTTCCTGGAAAAACAGGTGGATGGAAGATGAATCAAATTACAGTAAATTCATATCACAGTGATGACACTGACCTGTTTCTAGAGCAACACAAGTATATGTGTGTATGCATATGTGTGTATGCATATGTGTGTATGCATATGTGTGTAATTGAAACTGTAACCTATAATACTAGATTACCCATAAGCACATACACGCACAGTTGGGAGGCCTATAAGGGCAGATAAAGTGAAATATCTAAATGATCTAGCACAAGAAGTGGAGACAGCATCAGCAAAAAGAAACCTCAGAGAACTTTACAGTAACACAAGAAAATTAGTAGGTACTTAATGACACTTGAGATCAAATGGACAGATGGGTTGAATATTTTGAAATGCTTCTAAATAGACCAGGTCCAGAGGTACCCCTAGATATCTAGCCTTTTGAAATGGAACTGGATATCAACTGTGAGATACCATCTAAAGAAAACATGGAGAACAACTAAGGCAATTACTAATAACTTACAGACATTTATTAACTGGTGCCTTTGCAGAATAGAGGGAATTAAATGGTATGATAGAATAATTAATCTAGAGCTTTGGGAAAGAACTAAACAGGCTTCGGTGGAGCAAGAGGTGAGGAAAAGATGCTTGGCATTGGATAGGACACACACTGAGAAAACAGGAGAACAGCATAACTAGAATGTCTTTGCAGTGGAACCCACAGGGGCGTAGGAATAAAGGAAAGCCAAAAAACAGATGGAGAAGAGAGATAAGGAATAAAGTTAGAAAGATGGGGTGGATGTTGGGAGAGCTCCATGTAATGGCAAAGGATAGAACGACTTGGCGTGAGTAGGTTAAGGGTCTATGCTCCATTGGGGGATAGAAATGCAGAAGAAGACATACACACACAGAAATGCCTATGCACACTCACATATGTATGTGTGTATGTGCATGTGTGTGTGCATGTGTGTGTATGTATGTGTGTGTATGTGTATATGGGTAATCTGGTAATATAAGTTTCAGTTTCATATCAAAATGGTCACTTCATAGTTGCTCTGCTCCTGTGCCAATAAAAAACGCACAGAATGTACATGCCTGTCCCTTGTGGAAAAATTGGTGCAGACTTCAGTCTCAACAAATCCACTAGCATACACATGCATTAAAAGCATAAGGCAGACAATGGAAGTGTGTGTGTGTGAATGTTTCTTAGCATGCATGTGTGAGCTTGAGTGTATGTGTGCATATATATTTGTGTGTGCAGACTCTGCTTTGTTAGATGTGAACCGGAGATGTTTTCACACAAAATATTTTGTGACGATAAACTGATCACCGCACTTGTAACAAGTACCATTTCCCTCCCAGCAAAAGCTGACATGTAGATACTTCTTGCCACTTTTGCAAGCTGCTTAACTAAAACTCCTAACATTTCTTGACTCAACTCATTGCTGCCAGATTCCATACTCCTGAATCCAAAAAAAAAAAAAAAAAAATTCTAATAAAGATTCACCAAATGGTGTGTCACCATGCACCAAGCTGAAATCTATTGTTCACAGTTTAAACACCCTGTACATATCTTTCCAGTCTCAGTATGATACATTTTAGTTTTCCTGTTTACCGTCAGTGTCTCAGTATAATGTGTTTCTATGTCCAGCTTTAATATCTCAGTAAAAATGGTATTTGTTTCCTGTTAAACCTGTAATTTCTCAGCACTTTGTTCTTGTGCACCCTTGCATGACCTGGTTAATAAATTTGGACTGGTTTGTGAAGGGGCCTTCACAAATTGCAGTCACTCATGACACTCAATTCTAAAATTTACAAATTGTGGGCTGAGATTCAGACAAAGCAACCTTTTTTGTTTGTTAGTGAGGTAGTAGAAAACAATATCAGTATTACTGTTAGAGTCTTGATAGGAAAGACGAACTGAAGTCATTTAGCTATATGTGAAGGTTTCACTTAGCATCATGATAGTATATAAAAAATATTTTGTTATCCTTTCACTATTATATAATTTAAAATGTTATTGTTTACTTACCAACAGGAAATGTGTCATGAACTTCTAGAGCATTCTGGCCATCCTTAACCAATGTCATGGTCACATTCTGAGATTGGCTGTCTCCATGTAAAGTCAAGCAAAACTCGGATGTACTTCCGTATCGAAGAGTATTTGGCATTGTAAAAATAAATCCTCTGAAAAAGAAGGATGTCTTTAAATTTAATATTAAACATTTTAGAGAATAACCACTTATTTTTAGTGGCTATATTCAAACCCTGTTATCATTACAATGTCTGGTTTTTGTACTTGAATAACCCGGGTCATAAACAGCATAAACAAATGAAATTAAGTCTTTAAGATCAAGATGGAATCTGAGAAAAGTTGGAGTGACAGTTAGTCCTAAAGGAATAAAATATTGCAAAGTATAAATAAACCACGTGGAATGGTGATATAAATTTAATGTTAACTGCTTGCTATGACAGAAAACATTTTATTATAGCTGCATTTTGTTATACCTATAACATTGTGTTCTGTCTTTCAGGGTTATAAACTGAGATATTTAGCATACATTGCCATTGCATAATGAATTTTTATTGTTAGTATTTCACATCCTACAGATTATCAACAATTCATTTCAACATTTTGTTTTACATCCAAGTTGAAAACAGTACCACCACATATGTGAGGCTAAAAATTCTGGTGAGAAATTCTGGATGTTCATCTACCACTGGACTTTGGTCTATTGCTGAACATGAGTTTTGTGTGCATACCCTAATTTTTTTTTTTTTTTTCGATATCTGGCTTATTTTTATGTAGACTGTTGTTTCCTCACCTGTCGGGCAGATGCACACCAACTTCAAAGGAAAGACCCCTAATTAGTCACCATATATGACATGCTTGTTCCAGGGCCAGTGGGTCTTTTCCCCCTTCCCCAGTGGGGCCCAGGAGCCAATACAGGGATGTTTATAGCTTTTCAAGTGTTTTAAAGAAATACATAACACTGGTAGAGCTGTATATTTGTTTCCACATATCTCATAAATGCTGAATACCCAGCAGTAAAGCAGAAAATGTACCACTAATTTTGTAAGCTTCTGCAATGAACCAGAGTAAAACCAGGATTTATAGTAAACCTTTAAAAAAGATGCTATATTTATTTAAAAGAGACTGGCTGGTTCTGCATCACTTGGTGCAAGCTGGTTAGCTTCAAGTCACAAGTCAACCTAATTAAGAAATTAGTATACAATAATGCCCAGAATTGTCTATGAAGACAGGTGACCAAAAAAATGGAACTGGCCCCCTCATCTCATATGCTATAATCTAGAATTTGTGAAAGCCTAGCAATACACACCACCAGTACCTGCTATGGGACTATATTTATTGTTTAAACAACAACCAAAAAAATTATTTCTAATACCAGCTGGCACAGATCTGTCAGACTAGGCTAGCATGACCTTAAGAAAGAGTGAACAAGACCAAATTAACAGTATTTATCATGATTACCAACCTAAAGATTGAAATTATATTGATATGGAAAGCAGAAGACAGCTGGCCCAGCTTCATTCCTATAATTCTACATGACTTAACTAATTTGTCCCAGAAGGTTTCACAGAAGATTCCAAAGTGAAGAAAGAACCATGATGAAGAAATGTAACTGCATTACTTTCAAAGCAGCAATATACACAGTTGTAGTCACCATTTGGGAAAGCCAAATTTTTTAAAATGTATTCTGATTAAAAAAAAATGAAAATAAAGCACATAAGGCTATAGAGGGGAATAAAGGGATAGATCCATTAACTCTCCGAGTCCCAAGGAGCGCATCATACGTTCATAGATTTCTACCCAGAGACCCAGTGAACGCATGATGCGCCGATTTTATGTCTCTCTTGACTACCCCTTGGGTCTGTGATGCTAAACCCCCTGGGACTCAAAGAGTTAACAGATTATGTGTTGCTTGAAACTGAATTTTTGTGTCTAATTTAAAATACTGAATACTCAAAAGTAAAAAAAAAAAAAAATTAGTATCCTACAGGAACCTAAAGGGTAAAAATATAATATAAAAAAAACAAATGCATAGTTATCCAATGATACTTAACTGAAAGGAAAATAATTTTGACAATTACAATTTTTTTAACTGACTAAACAAAACTGTTCAAATTGCACACAAGAATACTTTAGGGTGCAGCCAATCAATAGTCAGTACTTGTGCATCTGGTCATTGATAGCTTTTATGCATGCAGGATTTTCCATCAACTAATAAAAACGCACCATAGGATAACAAATTATTTTTGTTTCCATCAAGAAAGGTCATTGGATAGTTATTTTTTGAAAGAGTATAGTCTGAAAGAAACCTAAAAAAAAAAAAAAAAAAATGTTTGAGACAGAGATTAAAAATATAAGGAGGAAATGGAAACTAAATTGGTTCAAAATAAATGGTCTGGTATGACCTGGTTGTGAGCTGGTGCTCTAATTAGAGATGAAGAGCAGAAAAAGAATGAGACCTACAATACATTGGAAAATTTGATATATAAAATAATAATGTTGACATGAAATGCAGTGAAATGTGAGAGATTGTCAAAGATAGGACAACTTGCAATATGTTGATTGATGGCCTATGCTCAAGATTTATTATTTATTGTTCCATAGTTAAAAAGACTGTTCTTTTTAATAAATAAAAATAACAGCTCAGAAGATGTAAATTTTCCAAATCATCTATCAATATGTCTTTTCTATTGATGAGACAATTTATCCGAACAAAACAGACACAATATTGAACAAAAAATGAAACAAATCAAGAAAGAATAATTTTTTTAACAGTTAAAATAAAACAGAAATAAAACTACACTGCACTTAATGTATGCTTCACATACAAAATACCAAGACAAATTTCCCCTCGGACTGATTACAATGCCTCCTTTGTAGCTGGTAAAATTACCCAGTTCTTCGTAAAGGAAATTAATTTTCGCACTGCTGGCAAGTATATTCAATAGAGGAAATCTCCAGGGAAATATTGTTTCACCCCAACACAGAGTGCCACAAATTGGTTTTACAGCCACAATGACCTAAACTGATATTTCATCAGCATCACATGCCCTTTCATCTCTGACACCTTCATACATTTGTGCAGACTTTGTTTTCTATACTCTGTGTTCATGTTTTGTCTTTGCTTATCAGTACTTTCTGAGTCAGAAAGAATGCTAAGGAAGGTGAAACATGTAAAAGCTTGTATAACAACAGTGAATGTACTGTTATAACAAATGGAGGGCACTGCAAACCATTCTCCATAAATTCTGGAGGACGGCAGGGCTGTGTCCTTACTTCCCTTCTATTCATAACTTACACTGATAACATCTGCACAGAAACCAACCAAACAAGGACTACAATATACCAAGGAGAAGAAGATCCAAAGCAAAACAGTTTCATCAGTGAACAACTATTTGCGGATGAGCAAGCACTAATTGCTGCTTCAGAAACTGAACTGCAAGACCTTATAAATTATTTCAACCAAATTAGCAAACAGCATAACATGAAAATGAACGCCAGCAAAACAGAGGCCATGACCATAGCCAAAGAAGACAATAGAATAAACATTCAGCTTACAGAACACCCACTGAAACAAACCAAGAACTTCAAATACTTAGAAACCATAATATCATCCGCTGACAAAACAGAAGATGAGATCGATGACCGATGTAACAAAGCAAACCAACTCATTTGGTGAATGGTACCAATAATAAGAAACCAACATGTATCAGTAGAAACCAAAAGAGCACTGTATAACTTAAACTTTTTGACAACCCTGGGTTATCAATGCCAGATCTGGACAATGACATAAAAAAAAAGAAAAAAAATTTACAATGACTGAAATGAGATTCCTGCTAAGGGCTCTCAGTATTGCAAGAAGAGATCAGAACAGAAACAATGAAATCCAAAGGAAAATGAGGGTAACAGCAGCTGCGGAGTTAATTAGAAGACAGGTGAAAGGGTTTGGTCATATAACTTGGATGTCAGCAGACAGTATGTTTGTTGTTCTTCCACCATAGGTCACGATGACCAGTCCTTTAATCCAATGGTGGATTTTGTTTTGTGAGTGCGCAGAGGCTGAAAAGACTAATTCTAGCACCAAAAGTTCTTGAGCAGTGTGGACAGGAAATTGAGGCCACATCTCTCTGGTGATTTGCTTCGATGTCTTTCCTGGCTTGTCTTTTCTGAATTGCTGCTGCAGTTCTAGCAGCTTCATGGGCCACAGCTCGCTGATGAAAGAGAGGAGCGCCAGGATGAGCAGTCACATGTAGCGACTTCCCAGGTTTTAGGATCAATACAGAATTCTTTCAAAAGTCTTTCTGTCCTTGAAGCGTTTCTTCTGTCCACCTTGAAAGTGTTTTCCTTTTAGTAGCTCACCATATAAAATTCTCTTTGACAGTCAGTGGTCAGTTATGAGGACTGTATCACCTGCCCAGTGAAGTTGTGATTGTTTTAGAATCCAGTAAATACTGTGCAGTCCAGCTCTATCAAGGACTTCAGTTTCAAGGATCCTGTTTTGCCATTTTATGTTCAGCAACCTTATGAGGCAGACTGTGTGGAAATGGTTCAGCTCCTTAGCAAGGCACTGGTGAATGGTCCATGTTTAACAGACACAGAGAAGTACAGGAAGTACGACAGCTTTCTACATCCCAGTGTTGACTGTTCTTTTAAATTAACAACTGCTTTGAAAAGCACGAGTTAAAGTTACACATATTTGGGGCTGATATAATTAAATTTGATGCAAAACAAGATTAGGCACTACACTGAATGAAGTAAAATAATGTAACTGATGTATGAGTGAGAAAAATTAGGTTATGATTAACATCTATAGAAAGATCACTATGTTTACAATGAGATGGTCGGTACTGAGAGAGAGAGAGAGAGAGAGAGAGAGAGAGAGAGAGAGAGAGAGAGAGAGAGAGATAGAGAATGAGAGAGAGAGTGCAGGGGTTGGGCGGTGCGTGCTGGCTTCGTTGTGGCATTTTTACTTTTGTTGGGATGTGCCTGTGAATTCCTTTTTCTTTTATTTCACTGTTAAAAATTAATGCTTAAACTTATGAAATGCCTATCAGCACTATGAAGGCATATTTAAAGGTTACAGTTAAATAGAACAGTAATGAAGCGGTCATCCAAAATCCAGTAACGGTGGTGCAACTGGTTGCTGAAACAGACCCAATTTATCTATTAACCCTATGACCTATTTTCAAACAGAGCTGCGAATGAATCGTATAATTTATAATATTTAAAACTATGATGACGCAACTATTACATCTGTTTTGTATTAGTTTCTGCAAGACAAACCCAACGCGCAGCGGATATTTGTAACTGATCTAGGTTCTGAGGTCGACTCAGCCTAAAATAGGTATCAGTAAATGTCTGGGGAAGTAAATGCTGCCGTTGTGATGTCCACATGAGTGCCGATGGCACCATATGTTGAATGCACCAATGAGTGAAGGTAAGAAGACCTTTAATATACTGTACTATTTTCATACATAGCAAAAAGAAATTAGAAGAAACACACACACCGCAGGCATAAATATATAAATACTATATATAATATATATATATATATATATATATATATATACACTACACACATACACACATATATATATATATATATATATATATATATATATATATATATAATATATATATTAAATATATATATATATATATAGAATAGATAATATTATATATTTAGAAGAGGAAAATAGAGAGAGAGAGAGAACACAGAGAGAATAGAGAGAGAGAGAGAGAGAGAGAGAGAGAGAGAGAGGAAGAGAGCGTAGAGAGGGCGATTAAACAAACAATCATCTGTACCAAATAAGTATATAAATGTCACTGACTTTGCGTATTCTATTTACATGTATATTTTATAAACACAGATATTTACCCTTTAGCGTGAACTCCAAATTGTAGAAAAGCACAGAAGATTAACAGCCAACACGCAGAAAGTTTCTTTGTATCCATCTTCACTCATGAAGAAACTCTAGCCGAGAAAAGAGTAACGCTCACTAGAGCTGGGTGTGTAATTCTGTCGGTAACGTGAGGTTTATATTTATATCTTCAGCCTCAGGAACGCCGCGTTTCCTGATCTTCCTGAGCAACATTTAAGTGCGTTGGATGCTGTTAGTTTCCGAGTGTTCACATACGCGCCGTTTCCTGTCTTCTTAAAACAGTGGCGTTGAAAACAACTTGAGGTCCACTCCTTCCAAGTGTTTCATTCTCTCTGTTACTTCTGTTATTACTTCTCTGGTCATTAATTTGGGGTCAGATTAAGGTAGCCCTGTAAACTTGTTGACATGTATGAAATTCCTTGCTTCTTACACTTAACACCAATGCTTGCATTTAGCCATGTATTCTAATCCGTACGAAGCCAGAGGTTTTTGTTTGTTTTCAAATGACCTGGCTTAGCGAGTCGACTTAGTATTAAACGGGAATTTAAAAAATGGAACTAGCCCTAACCCCAACCCACCTAGGTCCCACGAGAGAGTGCAGCATAGGTCTCACGAATGCATACAGCCTAGGTCTCACGACTGCATGCAGCCTATCTACCACCTTCTGAAATATTAGACTGTCCCGTGACCTGTAGATTTTCCCTGTTTGTAGTAGGATATTAATAAAGCACCGTCTTTTTATCCATATGAGTTAGCATCATATATTGAACTCTTTAAATGAATGGAAAATAATCTTTTACTTTTCTTTATTAGCTCATACGAAAATGGGGAATTTTAGGGAAATTCCCCAGAAACAAATTTATACGCCCTTCTATACTGGGGTTACAGAGTTCACATGAATATCTTAAATACGCACATCCAAATTATATATGATACAATGTGTAAGTGACCGTGAAGAGTCATCCCCTGTCATAATTTACTATCTCAAGTGTTTACGCATGTTGATTGACCAGAACCAGCAATAAGTCGGAACAGTAATTTATCCATCCATTAAACTGGGGTAATTTGTAAAAGGGTTCAGGGAAAAAGACGCCACTTCAAGTTTTGTGTGAACGGATGATTCAGGACTTTCGTTACGGATTAATATACTCGTGTTTGTGTATTACGTATTGCCTTGCTTTCGACAGTGGTATTGACAACCGACCGTGTGAAAAACTTCTGAGCTTAAATTTGCTCTAAAAAACCCGCAACAGCCAAAAAATAATGCTGGGGTTAGCTCTGCAACGCCCTGTAATAGACAGGCAACTAATTTATAGTGTACATGAAATTATGGTAAAAGTAAAAAAAAGATCTCTTATAACGCCTTTAGGCCTCTCTCATCAACGTTGGTCTGAGGGTTTCTTCTGGGAGCCCTCGCCCCATTAAATCTCTTTATTTCCCAAGGTAACGCCTGTTTGGTTGGTGATTCTGTGCTGATTTCTTCTCAGGTTCTGTCGAATGTCGCGTTATCTTCTCTGTTTTTAAATTTTGTCTCACGATAGATGGTAGAAACTTCAACAGAGAGAGCAAACTGAAGTATCTGGTAATTAAATTTGACAAGAGCCTGTCCTTTAAGGACCACTTGGAGAGCGTTGTGACAAGA
>CAJHNH020000138.1:190000-217468 GCA_905116865.2 Candidula unifasciata
CTGGAGAGAATGAGGCAACTGGGTGTAACCAGAGGGTCTGGCCGGCTGACTACACTAAGAGGAAAGGCAAGACTGACATTTAACCAGATTGTGACCGGCACCATCAGTATTGTGACTCTTCGCTGGCTGCTGAAGATTGGGACGGAGCACGCATGGGAATGCCCCAAGTGCTGTGATGTCAATTCTTGACTAGACACAACTCAACTCTGAGAAGAAACTATTAGAGAATCACCAAACAGGCACTAACATGGGGAATAAAGGGATTAAGGAGGCGAAAAGGCCCAGAAGAAACCCTAAAAAGAACGCTGATGCGAGAGGCCAAAGCTGCTGGTCTGATTTCTAGCCATGAATTGATTGCACAGGAAAGAACGGAATGACTACGAGTCCTATATGACATATAATGGTACAACAGAAAACATTATAATGATAATATCTTGACAAGGAAAAGACAAGCTGTCATCTGAGATAATAGTCATTCTTCTGCATTTGGTGATTTGATTGATAAAGACTTAAATGAACTGTAAACCAGCTCAAGAAAATGCTGCACAGTGTGCAGAGAAAGTGTTCATTAATCACCTCTGTTAAGTGGTATCTCCACGTACCAGCCTCCAGCTACAAATAGTTTGTGTTCAGAGAGGTGCAGCAATGATAAGTTTTGTTAATGTTGACATGGGCCTGCTGACAAATGACCTCAACAAGTGGAGATAATGAGGGCGAGACTGGTGATTAATAACTGTACCATTTTTGTGTTAACTTCACACACACATGAAAATGAAATTTCCTCTAGCCTGCCTTGAAGTGGTGATGGTGTAAGAGTGTCTGTAGTCAACACTTGACATGCTGTAGATCCCTGTTTCTCAACCCTTTTTACCCCCGCTGCTCTCCAAAACAGGGAAACATTTTTCACAGCCCACCCACAGCTAACCAAAAGCATAGATAAAAACATGTAGGCTAGATAGCAGCTTATTGGATATCACAAAAAATAAAGTGTCAGCTAATGCGACATATGTTGCTGCTCAGAAGTTAAAAACAATATGACATACACGGCAGGAACGTTGTTTTGTATAGACGTAGTGTCACAGTGACATCCATTCTACTTTTATGTTTAGTTTTTATTATTGACATGGCCGGAGAAAGTCTTTTCACACAATTAGAAAGTCACTAAGGAAAAATGATTAATAATTTAATAGCCCTATAGCTCAGAGATAAATATTCTTTTCTTCGAGTGATAGCCATAACCCAGACAAAGATTGCATGTTGTGTCCGGACACAATAGTCATACGAAAGCAGCCAAATTAGCTTTTCTCATTCATGATGTTCAAGTGCAGATCATCTTTTATCTTCTAAAAAGGGTTTATCAATCCGAAGATTGCCTTTATGAGAATCAACCAGACAAAATAATGTACTTCTTATCTAACGCTTTTAAAGCTGATTTATGTTTAATGTATAGAATAAGAAACTAAATTAAACCAGAAATCAGAGATGAACAATGTGGATTTGTAGAAGGAAAAGGTACAAAGAATGCCATATACATCCTAAGGACATTGTCAGAAAGAGCTATAGAAGTAAAGACTGATTTGTACATATGCTTCATAGACTATACAAAAGCATTTGACTGTGTGAAGCATGAAGAAGTAATCAAACTGTTAGAAAAATTAAACATTGATGGGAAAGATCTACGAATAATAAAGAATATGTATTGGCAGCAAACAGCAGCTATAGGAATTAACAACTGTTTCGGTACATTTTAAAGCATAAAGAGGGGCGTACGACAAAGATGTGTACTGTCAACTGATTTGTTTTCAATATACAGTGAATATATAATGAGATCTTTAATTGGTATGCCAGGAATTGTGGTTGGTGGGCACAATATAAACAATTTACGTTATGCTGATGACACAGTGTTGATAGCAACAAGTCAGAAAAAACTACAAGAAATGATAGACATTGTCGTGTTAGAAAGTGGAGGAATGGGCCTCAGTTTGAATAATGGGAAGACATAATAAATGGTGGTATCAAAGAAACGAATTATTCCTAAGTGTGTAATAAAAGTTGATGGTGTTATTTTAGGACAAGTACAGAAATTTAAGTATCTGGGCACATGGATAACATCAGATGGAAGATGCATAACTGAGATAAGAAACAGAATAGGACAGGCAAACACTGAAAGATCTGTGGAAGGAGGGATAGAGGAATACAACGAGAGAAGATGCTTGACAGTCTTGTTGCATGGCATGGAGGTGTGTCGGCACACGAACTGATAATTTCTGCAGGAGATCGCAGATTATGGAGAGGCATGATCGCCCACGCCAGTCGGCAAGGCACCTGATGATGATAATGATGATGATGATTACTACTGAACAAACACATACACAAAACACGAACGAACATAATTACGAAGACTTGAAGTCGCTATTCACGACGCTGTGTGAGAGTATAGGGGCACATAATAAACCTCTCCTCCATCGTTCAGAAAGGAGGTGGTTACCGAGAGGATGGATTCTTTTCGAAAGGAGGGTGGAAGTAAAGTAGTTATAATTTGACCTAGTATGGCATTTATTGAATTCCCTCTTCTCATAACATGGCCGAAAGATGATGACTGTCTCGTTCTGGTGTCTGTGATAAGTTGTCATCGGGCTCCCGCCTCTTTCAAAACCTCTTGTTTGCTCTTTTTTGGCTGTCCAAGGTATTCTAAGCATTGTTTTGTGAAACCACATCTCTGGGGCCTCAAGAAATTGTTGGCCCGCCTACCGATTGTCTAGGATTCACAGCCATATGTTAAAACTGGATGTATGTAGCAAGCAAGAATTCTTTTTCTAACTCTCAATGACAAAGATATTTTGCACACGATGTTCTTCATTTTATACATTCGGTTTCTTATTTCAGCTATGCATCTTCCATCTGATGTTATCCAAGTGCTCAGATACTTAAATACAGTAGTAATACGAATGTTAAATAAGGCATGAAAGCGCACCAACAAAAAGAAAATACGAGAGGCCCCTCATTTGTTAGTTTACATTTTCTTTATTTGGGGTGGGGGTGGGGTGGGGGCTCAAAAAGTCTAAGATTGTTTACATGCCTAATAATAGTGTTAATAACACTAATTATGAGCTAAATTGCAAATAAATATGATAATATATTTAAAATAATTTGATATATCAAAATAAAAAAAAAAATAATTAACAATATAAGAACTAACTTTGTTGTGCGGGGAGGGAAAGGGGATGGAAACATGAGTCAACTTAGTTATCTTTCTTCTTCTTCTTCGTGTTCACCAGCAGTAAACTCTGGCGGAAAGTTTTGGTTGTTCATCCACTTTAGGACTGCAGTCCTGTTCCAGAACCTGCAATCCTTACCCCTGACCCCAGCTTACCCTTAATTTTTGTTTAAGGGTTGAAGTTGTGTGAGCCCTAGGCTCGAGTCCCATGTAAGGTGTCATTTATTTACAAATCCAAAACAATAATATTCACTAGGAGTTAACGTTGCCAAGTGACTAGCTCGCCCACGGCCTTTTTTCTGTACTCACACAATGGTACACAGTACCGACACCTTTATTTTAGACTTAATTTTGTCAGCGTAATGTAATAATAGACACTGCAACATTACGTGTTGAGTATGGACAGCTTTTACAGACACTTTATGCATTGATCCATTGGCGACCCGATTGACAACTGGCTCGCCGGCAGTCGACTCCGTAGCTGGTCAAGTAGTATTTGGGTCTGTCTCCTTTGATCGCATCAACGTTGTTAGAGTCCTTTTCAGGGCTCTTGGTGGAGTGCTATGCTAAGGCATTTTTTATGGCACACATAAACTAGTCACAATTATAAAATAAAGCTTCTACTTAGGAGGTGCTAGATAAATATGACAATTCAGCCACTCCCAGAAAACACTGCGTGCATTCATCTTTTTGTCTACAACCCTGACGAAGCACGTATCCAGTACACTTTGTGAGCTAGTTTCTTACAGTAAATCTTCATTAAGCTTTATTTTTGTTTTCTTTTTCTCCCTCTTTGCGTTTACCGGCTGTAAATTCCGGTGCAAAGTTCCAGCTGCTCGTCCACTTCTGGACTTTAGTCTTGCTCGAGAACTTGAGATTTGCGTGCACATCCGTTTCACAGATCTGACTTGTGTGTACGTAGACTGTTGGTTCAATGCTTCTCAGGTAGATGAACTCCGACTTAGAAGGAGACCTTGAACTAGTCGACTCTTACAACATGCTTGTTGAGGAGGCAGTGAGTTTATACTTCTCCCACCCCACTCAACAACCCCACTCAACAACCCCACTCAACAACCCCAACTCCCCCCTCCCCCCACACACACAGTGGACCACTAAACCCCAACATGGAGAGACGTTTTATAAATCGTGTTCTCATCATTCGTCTATAATACCAGTCTTTTCCCCACTAGTTCTTTGAATGCCCACGATATTCTTTCATAGACAGAGATTGAATGTAAGAATTCTCTTTCTCAAAAGTATGGACAGATTTTTAACAATTTCAATGATGGTGATGTCTGAGTAAGGTAATAATTACAAAATCAAACTTAAGTGTTTTATTTCCAGAAGGGCTAAGAGCTAAATACACAACCCTTGTAAGAAAAGAAAAGGCTGCTCTTTAGAGTCCTGACTAAACATAATGATGTAAATAAGCATATATCATGTTGATTCGTATACATTAATAACATCCAATCACACATGCTGCTTTTTGGTACACAAGAGTTTAAGTACTTCTTTTTAAATAAGAAATTGATGTTGGAAGGCATGCGTTCCGGAATGTATAAATGTGCTTGCGTGACTACGGAACCAGGTTTTGGAACCTCTACATTTGAGTCATCCAAGGCTAAGAAAATATTTAACTGATCTTGATGGGTTTAAACGGCGGTATTGCATACAGGAATTTGTGTTCCCTCTCCTCAAAACAACCTTTAAATGTCAAAGTGTTCTCCACAAGAAAGAACACGTTTCATTAAACTAAACCGTTCATAAAATAAACACTGTATTATCTAGTGATTTTGCTGATACCCACTGAACACCAAAGCGAGTTTGTTACCATTTCAGCCTGTCCTGGCGACGTCATATACGCCTGGTATAAATAAAATACTGCCATGTTTGTATTATGTAATCTGGAAATGAATGTACATCAACATGTTTGGAATGCGAGCGGAGCATGACCTTTCCGAATTCATAGAGTCTGTTTGTGGCTTAACTATTAAACATTTCGTGTATTTTCACTTCTGCCTTTCGCTGCTACACCCAATAACATATGAAGTCTTCTTTGTGTTTTCTTTACCAGATCTTGTTAACATCTGTTTCCTGTTTCATTGGCGTGAATATAAGTTAAAGAACTAAACGATGGCTACAGCTACTGCATATGTCCAGCATATGTAGGTGTAAAAGCATATGTACATGTTCATTTGCTCATACCCTCTTTGGAATGTACTTCTCACTCTTTTTTGGAACATGAATTTCGAGGTCAGGAGGGAGTTTATCCATCTGTTCGTGATCTGGCCGCGGAATCTATAATGCTCGTAGGTTGAGAGCCAAAACCAGGATAAGGAAAACACCTACCAGAGGGCTGCAGTTTGCAGATATTATTTTGCAATTGCCAATAATGTAGAATCTATCTATCTGTCTTCTTTTACCCCACCAGGAATTCACTCAAGCGATAAACACCCGATGACACAAAGTGCCACCATGCAGATGAGGATCACCCGTAGAGAGGTCCCAGAAACAGCGTTCAGCCATTAGACCATGTTTATGACCGGGCTATATTGCGACCCCTGGCAAGAGCCAGAGTATGGCTTCTTATAACGAAAAATTGCATTCCACAAAGGGATGACTAGAGAGTTATACTAGCAACGTAGAAGAAGTACTGCAAATGTTTACTATGTGCATTTGCTCATGAACAATGTGAAAATAAGACATTTTATATATATATATATATATAAATTATTAATAATATCATTATTAAGTATTTCAAGTACTATTCGCTGCTTTCAAATTTCATAGTTTGTTGCACCAACCCCAGCAGCCCCTGGCTGTTTGGTTTCTCTAGGCAAATTTACGTCCAGTAGTTTGCCATTACCTTCTGGACGGTCGGCCCCTTGATACCAATGTGGAAACCAACTAAGGCGCATGGTCCGCAGCTGGGATAAACCCGGCACCTCAGCATTACGAAGCGTTCGCATCGACTTAGCCACAGAGTCGATTTCAAATTTCCTACATTTTTTAAATTTGGTATACAGTTTATCAAAGGGAAATAACCTACTGTCACAAAGGTGGCTCTTTCAGAGCATTTGGAGTGAATTACCCTAGTCGCAGTGTCTGGCTCACAGTCTTTGTTGTCTAATCCTTTGCTCAAGCCAGACCATTAATCCACATTGATCAAGCGGATTTGATGTTGAGCATGAGGTTCCTACGGTTCAGCCAACTAAAAACTGGTTGCTCTAGACAGACTGCGAATGTTTTAGTCTTACATGGTATATGGGGTGCCTAGTTGGTTGTGTTGTTGGGACGCTTGTTTCCATAGCGGTTCGCACCCGCCATCTGGAGGTGACAGGTTCGATTCCCGGCACAGTAACTTTAGCTTTCGATTTGTATGTTGTCTAGTGTGTCTTTCTGTCTTTTTACTTCTTTCTTTGAGTACCGATCAATACATTATCTCTTTGTTTAATATATATATATATATATATATATATATATATATATATATATATATATATATATATATATATATATATATACTATTTTTACCGTTTCAATGATTTCCCCTCTGTTTATGTGAATAAAAGTCTTACATAGTAGGCGGACTTGGAAGTGACAAGGACAAAGAATTCTGTAAGCCCTGACAGCTTATTTACTGATTGCGTTAACTGTCAGAAACAATACATAAGTAAGTGACTGTAACAAGTTTCCGATCGTCATGCAAATATTATATTATTTTGATTGTGACTGCATGTCAGTCCTCCATACGACTCAGAGGGACCCACGAGACAACATGGAGGTAGAACTGACCCGCCAGCTAAACAGACTTTCCGAAAACAATCAAATAGTTCTCAAGTGAATCCCGGCTCACTGCAGCATACCAGAAAATGAGTTAGCAGACAAACTTGCAGAAAATGGAATAAAGGAGAAACAACACGCACATTCATTGTCATAACCGGAAATCCGAACACTTATACAAGAAAAGTACAAGGAATTCTGGAGATAACAAACATCGACAAGACTCCATCAACAGACTCAACAGAAAGCAACAAACAACAATTTTCCATCTACGAACAGGACATTCGTATGTCAGCAGCAGGTCCTTCATGGGCCCCCATAGCTTGCTCTGCACACTTTCTGCTTGAGGCCAGGTTTCTCTTCGAAATTATTCGTGAAGTGGGCAGGTCTGCAGTATGTATTCAGGTGTTTGTGGTCCTGTCTGTCAGGCACACTGCAGAGACTGTACAGTGATTATTGTGTGCATGTGGTAGTTAAGCCTGCAGTGTCCTGTTCGTAGAGGGAAAATTGTTGTATGTTGCTTTCTGTTGAGTAGTCTGCTGATGCAATCGTGTCGATGTTTTACTGTTGGTTTGTTCTGTCCTTAATTCCTTGTATTTTCCCTTGATGAGAGTTTTGATTTCTGAAAATGACAATGAATGGTTGTGTTCCTTTTCCTTTGTTGCTAACTCATTGCCTGGTATGCTGCAGTGAGCCGGGATCCACCGGAAAACGATTTTTTTGTTTTCTGAGAGTCTGTTAGCTGGCGAGTCAGTTCTCTTTCCATGTTGTCTCGTGCATCCATCTGAGTTGCCTGGAGGACTAACGTGCAGTCATAGAGGAAAACAATTTTGCTGTCTTTAATCTTTTTCCCTCAAGCACTTTGACTGCATCAACAATTGCTTGCTGCTCTTGTCTGAAGGTTTCTGAGAGTCTTACGGAGGCGCATAATGTTTCTACTGTGGTCCCATCTTGCAGCATGATGACCGATCCAGCTATTTCGTTGTTTTATTCTGCTCCCTCCAGTGATCCATCGGTGTAAACGTATGTCCATTCGGGTTTGAAGTAAAAGTTGTAGACAGGTTCAAGGGTTTTTGCATGCAGTACTAGGACATATTCTTCAGCCTTTCGGTCTATCTCTTTGATTGTTGCTGTGACTGTATAGTTAGATTGTTGGTCTATGCTGTATGCCTCATTTTGTTTTCACGTTAAAGGGTCTTTTGAAAGCATATCACTGTGTTTGGCGTAGCACACCTTTGATAGATTGTAGAAGCTTTGTCTTTTCAGCCGGTTTTTAGTTAAGCTGTTGGCTATTATGTGCATGGGGTTGTTATTCATGCGTTTAAATTTTTCTGTTAGGGTAAGCACCTTTTCTTTCCTTCGTTGGCTCAAGCTCTGGAGGCTATGTTGCCTCCAGTTCATTGTTTTGTGTACTTCTTATACCTTCGGTGATGATTCTGAGACCAGTTTTCTGTATTTTGTCAGGTTTGTATATATTTGATTTAGCTGCAGTTGAGTATGCTCCCATGCTATACTCCAGTTTTTGTCCTAAGTATACTGTGCATACTTGTCGTACAATGTTGGCATCTGCACCCCAGCTTGTTTCAGTAAGTTTCCTCGTAAGTCTGAGCTGCAGGATAGCTTTCCTTTGGGAGTCTTTAATGTGGGGGGTCCCTGGCTAGTCTTCTGTCAAATTTTACTACCAAATAGGCCCTACATGCAGATGATATGGTCATATGGGCCCGTGCTGAACGTAAAGCAACAAATAAAACAAGAATGCAGAAAGCTTAAAATACAGTTAAGAAATGGACAGACTCTTGAGGAGTTACCAAAAAAAAAAAAAAAACACACACAGACCTAAACGTCTCGACTCTCTTCTCTTTTTCCACAAAGCTAGAACAAGTTGATCTGCATCTAGATGACAACATTCTCTCAAAAGAGGAAAACCCCACATGTGTTAAAATAATTTACTTCTGTGTTTCATATTCTATATAAAGTTGTTTTGATCTAGTGGTTAAGGTTTTTGCTTGCCAACACAGTGCTATTGATTCCATTTCCCTAGGAAAGCTAACCATGTCAACACAGCCTGCAGAAGTAAGATGTGCTGGCTAAAAGAAATAAACGTGGCATCCATGCCGTAAGTGAGCTCAACGCATTTACGTCTTTGGAAGGACGCAGTAGAATAAGAAGCAGCAAATTATATTTCCCATAAAGAATTTCTGTGGAGTTAACCATGACAAATAGATATAGACAACTGTCAGGTAACTCTCTGAGAAGAAAAGGCTACAAGGAAGTGAAATGTTTAGCCAACTTTGCATGGCGTGGAAGAATATCACTAACATTTTATTAGGGATACCTCGAGGTTACGTGATGAGGCCGCTGACTGGATGTCTGGAGCTGTTTCCACAATGTAGTGTACATCGACCTGTAATTCCTCAAGGAGTGAGTCTCTGAAATATACGAAGCGTCGGAGGGGCGGTCACGGGTAATCACCAAAAGGTGGATCTGCATCGTTTGGCCAAGATGCCAACAGCAGCCAGCTGGGTATACATGGTTGAGGTTGAGTCATGTAGTGTGATATCTCTGCATAAACAGAAGGAGTGTGACAGTGTATCATTATTCGTCTAATGCAATTGATTTTTATCCGATTTAGTATAATCTGTATGCTACAACAGCACACATTTTGAAATCAAACAGGAGCTGCTGTGCGTACTGACACAATAAAGTAATCCCCTAGATATTATGCAAGAGTGTGTTCAATACAGCCTAGGTACAGCAAAGCGTGGATGGAGGCTTGCCTTGTGTGGGACGCAGGTGTCAGAAATGAGTAAATTCAATAGAGGTTAGTTGCGTATCCTTTACATGACGTTGCAGAACCAACCCCAGCAGCCCCCTGACTGTTGTGTGGTTTCTCTAGGCAAATTTATGTCCAGTAGTTTGCCATGTAAATTCAATGCGTACTGTAAAATTACATCTAGGATGTTCTCATAAGTATTTAGTATACTCAACATTACTGTGTAGCAAGGTATAGATTACAAGTGATCAGCTGAACCGATATGGTTGCGTTATCTAACCGTATGTGACAATACTCAAGAATTAGAGCCTGATAAAGAAAACATTCAACTTAAGGGTGAGTCAAATACCTTAAAAGATTTAAAGAGATTAAATATGATGAATTAAAGAAATGCGAAGAAATAAGATTAGTGATAGGACAAACATTGGTATCAACAGTTATACAGCAGTGAAGATCAAGATTTACAAAGCCCATCAGGTGAAGCGAAAAGAATCTCAACGTATTTTTTCAGACTGAAAAGAGAATCGTCAAAGTTCATAAATGGAAACAGACTATTAAAAAAAAAAAAAAAAGACGAAAGGAGAAAAAAAAAGGTCAAAGGTGCTTGACTGAATTTAAACAAGAGGTCAAAGGTGCTTGACTGAATTTAAACAATTGAACATGATATAATAGAAAAAAAAAATAGGACCGTAAACTGCGATTACTAAATAAAGTTTAACAGCATAACAGGCAGTGCCGTCTGAAAGCACGGGTCTGCTGTGCACCTGCTCGGGACCTCCACGATATTAAAGGCCCTATGTGATTGTCAATTGAGTTATGTTAGTGTTATCACAGTCGACGTCACTGCATATGGGGCATTTCCATGCGTGTTCAGTCCTCTGATGCAGCAACCACTCCAAGGTATTTCTACAGACTGTTCCCATAAGAGGTTGGTTATAATGTCTCCTATCTCGGCCTTGAAGGCGGCATAGTCAGCTGAGTGGCTGTGGTAGGGATTCCAGCACAGTGGTCTGTCCAGGGGCTAACGTTACTGTTAAGACGAATCTGACAACAGGATGGTGGTGATTATGAAAGGTGCATGATTTTATGCATCTTATAGTGTGTGTTTCCAGATAGACCGTGTGTACATGTATGTTTCGCACTATGTGACAGCGTCAAGTGTTTTTCATATTCCGTGAAGATTATCTCATTAACAGGTGATCAACGTGATGTTCATGATGCTGGGTATATTATGAATATCTCAAGGTTACGTGGCGAGGCTGCATATCTAGAGCAGTTTCCACAAGATTTTGTGCATCAGCATGTTGTCCCTCAAGGTCAGTCTCTGAGATATGAGAGATTTAAGAGGGGCCATCACGTTTACAGCAAGTGATTGACATTTCATTTGATTTCTCACTGGTACTGGAACGGAGCATGCATAGGTTGACCCAGCTGCAGCGAATTTGAAACCTCGACTTAGACTATAGTGCGTTTCGAAACTCCTGCCGTCAAATTGTAACAAATATCTCAAAAACTCCTGTACGAATTGTTTGCATATGGCCTTAGATTTACCCTGTCCTTATGATTCTATAAATCACAATTGGGCAGATACTACTGTTTTCTTAAAGCAGTGAATTTATTTGAACTTTGTTGGACTAATACTTTATGCACCCTGAAAATAGAAAATGCAGTGATGGACACACGTCTTGAGTTTGTTCACATGTGCAGTGATGCGTTGTGATTACTTTGATGGCATATTTTCCACCCAATGAAACATTTACAACTCAAATAAACTTATGCCGGGGATGACCAAATGTGAGTGAAACGCCTAAAACGCCTGCAATCTGATGTTTTGAAAAGTTTCCCTCACTTACTTTATTCAGTGTCACATATCGCTCCTGTCACGTGCCTGATTTAAGGATTTCTCCTTAAGAACCAACAGCGCTCTGATATAATTATGTTGGGTCGTTGGCTCGTATTGGTCTAAGGGATATTCAGTGGCCAATATTGCTCAACTTATTTCAGGAGTAGGTCAACTCAAGCTTTGGCACTACAGAATATATAATATTCCTAGGCACACTTGGCTGGACACCCCCACTACTATCAAAAGGTAGCCCCCAGGTTATGATAGTATACTATCATAGCCATGTTAACACAGATTACCCTTATTACTCACACAAACATAAAAGCTAAACAGTTAGAATGGTGAAACAGGGACACCCAAGTCAGCCATGGAAATTTCTGCATGTAATAAGTAAAATTTAAATAAAAAAAAAATAAATGAATTGATAATCAAGAGTGATCAGTTAATGGAGTTCAGGAATTAATGACACAACTCAGATATTGAAGCAGCCAGATACAGTTCTTTGAGGGTACATGAGTTCATCATCGAAATCACAATGTGCAGTGGGAAGAGAGCAGCATGAAAATAAATAAGAGATCACTTATCCCAATTCGTAGGTCAATGCTCCCCTCAGTCCATGATGATTCGACTGTAGTTGACTCAATAGGTAGCTATGCCTAGATTTGATCTGGTACAAGTTGACTGTCTCACAAGCGAGGACACATGAACTGCAAAGGAACCCAACAAGACTCTTGGAGATTGTGGTGCCTGCTGACTCTCTCACAGGTCAGGACACAAGAACTGCATCAGAGCCCAACAAAGCTCTTGGAGACTGGTTCTCTGGATTGATGACATAGATGTCTGCAATTGTCCACTAGTCCTGGAACTCACAAACAAACTCTTGCCATGTTGAGGCAGTGGCACAATATACAGGACTTTTGGGTATACTTGGTGCCCAGAATGGTATGGGTTGGTGGTTGTTGGCTGGACTGTGATTCGTCTGCCTGATCTCTAAGGAGGTATCATCCTGTCAAGAAAGAACTCAGAATTAGTAATTAACCTTATTCACACACCAGCTCACACCACACTCTGCTACCCTTCTCCATTCCTCAGAGTGTAACTCTCAAGAACAGGAGACAATGTCTACTTTCATTTATCTGTCTGTAAATTAGTGCAACAGATAGGAAACAAGGTATATAGTGGAGAAAAATAGACACTACCACACATAGATCATCCTCTCTCCAACCTCACATCTGCACTCGCAGACATACAATGTATACAGTTTGTATCTATATAAATTTCACGTCTCCACAGGCTGTCCACTACACACCCAAAATTTCTGTGCCAAACACACATTTGACCCACAGCGTCGAGCTCTGACGTCACAGCAGTTAACTGTTAAAAGATGACCCAGATTCCATATTTCTGCTAGGAGGCACAAAACTTCGTTTATCTAGTCAGAGAATAATTACTTGTAGGGTTTAATATCTTTACAAATGGTGTGGGTTATGTAAAGCACAAACTATTTAGTCGTCACAGGGAAAGTTTTAACGTTCGGAGCCTGATCTCTGGACATCAAGAACGGCCCAACTCTGTGCGGTCACACAACTGAATCTTCCCTCTCTGCAGCAGTGGCCAACTTTAAAAAGACATATATTATGGTACTCGTAAACTATAATCAACTTACCCAAGCTTAGGAATTCTTCCAATATAGAACTGGTACTTTATATGCGCCAATTTTCTACATAGACTGTATACACATCTTGACACTAAGGAATCAGGCGAGAGAATGCCGCTCAAAACTACACTTGGCGTCTCTAGGAAAGAAGTACCTGGATTCATACCAAAGGAGTAAACCGGCTTACAGGAATTTCTGAATTAAACACCAGAAATTCTCAGCCCACAGTTGAAAGTTTGAAAATGAAGATATCTCGAAGCAACTAGAGTGTCTAGAAAGGAATATGTTACCAGATAGAGGTATATATCAATATAAGGGACTATATACCCCTCCTGACAGGTTTAAGTTTGTAATGTGACAGCCCGCTTAGGGAAGTCAGCATCACGACTCGTCCATTGTGTAGGGTTGGCTGTTCACTGCACGACACTCAAGACTGTAAGCATGCTGACTGTTTGCTTTGATTTGGTGTCTGTTTATACACACACTCACACACATCCACATATATATATATATACACACACTCACACACATACACATACAAATGTCAACAACTTACACGAAACGGTTACTGAGTAAAGGACTTGAGGAACAGACTTTAGGACAAGTATCTTATAGTCTAGCAATCAGAAGAAAACCACTGACAAAGAACGAGAGCAAAGGATTTTATTTTATTTTATTTTATTTAGGAACTGACATTACAGCTCTAGGGGCACCCCATAAGCGCCCCGTCCCCATCTTCAGCAGCCAGCGCAGAGTTCCCATATTAATGGTGGATGTCATCATCATCATCATCATGTAGCAGGTCCTTTGCAGAACGTCGCTCTCATCACAGTCTGCCTGTAAGAAACTCGGTAATAGTGGATGTAGCATTCTGATTAAACGTCCGTCTTGCCTTTTCCCATCTGCTTCTCCAAACTGTCCACGCTCTTCCACAAGGCATTAACCATGTCTGCGTTATCATGCATCAGTATTCCACCAAGTGGTGCAGAGCTAGCCAATCTGTTCGCCTGTTCATTTTCCAACACACTGGCGTATCACCGGAGAACAATACTTCTCACCCGTGTCCTCCACAATGAAGCATGCCACTGTGCACGAAGCATGCCTGTCCTGACCTTCCTAAGTATTCTTTGTGAGTCATTTACAATCACGATGTGTGTATGTGTCGTGTTCTCTAACCAGCGGAAAGAGGCAGTGACCGTCTCCACTTCCATTCTAAAGTTGGATGTTGTGTTATCATATGCTAAGCTTTCTTGTCCCAATCGTCGACCATTAACTTTTGCTAAAAATCCTCATACACTTCTTTTGCCTCTTGACACTGAACCGTCTGTATAAATAATCAAAACCTCTGGGCGACCATTATTGCTGAATTTCCATCTCCGTGGCAACTGCTGGCCATTCTCTGCATTCCCGGCTCAACGTGATTATTAAGCGCTCAAGTCTGACTGTTCAGGTGGCACTTTTAGCCACTCTTGTCCTCGCCTAATGTTCTCAAGAATGCAAACCTGTCTGATTGTGTCTATTGCCTGAGCCATGCATGACTTTCCTCTTATCAGCCACTGACCCTTAACTGCGCCCAAAGCTTCGTGCAAAGGTTGATCTGTGTCTGCAGCTTCTTTGAGATTAGGCTTCGCCTGTAGCACCTTGTGCCTACCTGCAACAGTTGGCAAACCAAGGATGTTTAGCATTCACACCACTGGGGTGTCTCTTGTGCAACCCAGAGTGACCCGCATATCTGCGTTCTGTATGCGCTCTAGTTTGTCCATCTCACTCTTTGAGACGGTTAGCAGTCCCAGGCCACAATCAACCACTAAAAGGATCAGGTACTGATTTAGTGTGAAAACCATTCTTTGCTCAATGTCAATTACAGCCATAGTCTTAAGTGCATTGAGTCCTTTTTTGGCATCTTGTCACATTCTCAACATGGTCCTTAAAGGACAGGCTCCTGCCAAATGTAATTCCCAGATACTTCAGTTTGCTTTCTCTTAGTTGATGTTTCTACCATCTATCGTGAGACTCAGGACATTAGCTCTAACGACCCTGTTGTCTAGAGAACACCACAAAACAGACGCCTTTTCCGGGTGGACGACAGCCTTCATTTCTGTACACCACTTTGTCTACTGTCTCTTATAGCTTCCAGGCTGTTTGTTCCTTCTCTTCCTCCTGCCTATATGCAAGTATATCAACTACAAAAGTCAGCATCCTTCCAACTCCTGGTGCTTCTAGGCTTGCAATCTTGCTCGTATAAATGTTAAAGAGCACAGGCAAGATGGCAGATCCCTGTGGCAGATCTGGGGCCAAAATGCATGGTCGAGATCCATGAGCCTAGTCGTACAGCATTTCTGGAACTCCTCTCCTTGGAAGGAGTTCATTTCCGATGGAAACCGATTGTGACATATTTGACATTATAAACTGGATTTAATATCTTACCAATTAAAAAAAATTGCAATTATACACTCTCTCTAATAACTTTTACACTTTCTGTTAGTAGTACATATACAGTGGTGTAACACTTTAACAAATACCAGTCGACTTTAAATCGCTGGGAGGTGCTCAATAAATTAAACTAAGTCGTTACCTACTAACTTGGGGTAAAAAAAAAAGTAAAGTAAAGTAAAGATCCCTTTTCACGCCTTGCGGCGCATCGGGAATATGGACAGAGCGTCCCATATTTTTACAGACCATCAGCACTCGGTGGGTAATGTGGTCAGCATTACGCCGGCTGTCTTTACTTTCCCAGGACAGCCCATCCTGGTACCCATTTTAGGCTGGGTCGACCTGCGACGTCCCATACCACGACACAAATCCACGCAGCCTGCAGTGGGTTTCGATATGCTGGCTTACGAGTCGGACTCGCAACGCCTTAGCCACGGACGCCGCGCACTTGGGTACTATTAGTTATCAATCAAACTATCACCACAGTCTGGTGAGATTGATGCAGCGGGGAGTGACGAGAGGTTCTGGCAGATGCTCGAGGCTCAGAGGAAAGGCAAGACGGAAGTTTAATCAGAATCCTACTGGCACCATTAGTATCGAAACTCTTCGCTGGCTGCTGAAGATTGGGACGGAGCGCTTATGGTAATGCACCAGGTGCTGTGATGTCGGTTCTTGAATCAAATCAAATAAAATCACTATCAAAATAATTAAAATTTAATCCACTAGTCAAAATTATTACCCTTACTTTTCTTTAATTATGTACCTATTTGAATTTCAACCCGAAACCAAACATTTAATATTACAATTGTTAATTAATAATTACTATATCAACAATTTTCCTCTTTGATCGAGAAATGATTATCCAAAATGATGAAAACAAATTCAAAAACTCTTTAATCTGTTAACTTTGGGTTAAATAATTCTCAAGAATATTCCCAAAAATTTCAATAATTTGAGAAGCACCTCTGTACTGATCTTAGAAAGATAGGGTTATTATTTCACAATGTTGTTTACACAATTTAATGTTATTTTCAATACCTTTTTTTTCAGGGGGAAAAAAAAATGCCGTTGACAAGTGTGTACCACATGGGAAAGATAATTAAAATCTTTACTAGACATAACCAGTACCAAAATATTTCAGTGTGTGCTTTTTGTCGCACAGTTGACAAACAATTACGATAGTCAAAAAGTAATGTCAGTGCCTAACATGTTTTCACCGTGTAGTGCTTGTCATTTTGAGGCATGATTGACTAGGAATAAATCTTGTGCAATATATCCTTGTCATTGAGAGTTAGAAAAAGAATTCTTGCTTGCTACATACATCCAGTTTTAACATATGGCTGTGAATCCTGGACAATCGGTAGGCAGGCCAAACAATTTCCTGAGGCCTCTGAGATGTGGTTTTACAGAAGAATGCTTAGAATACCTTGGAGAGCCAAAAAGAGCAACCAAGAGGTTTTGAAAGAGGCGGGAGCCCGAAGACAACTTATCACAGACATCAGAAGGAGACAGTCATCATTTTTGGGCCATGTTATGAGAAGGGGGAAAATATAACATTTTGTGACCACTGGAAAGATCTGAAGAAGGAGGGATAGAGGAAGACAACGAAAGAAGATTCTTGACAGTCGTGTTGCATGGCATGGAGGTGTGTCTGCACACGAACTGATACATGATCGCCCACGCCAGTCGGCAAGGCACCTGATGATGATGATGAGTGCTTGTCATATCATTCCCTTTATTGTCATTGCTTTGGTGTACTTAGAAAATAATCATTGACTTTTTGCTACTTGTTAAAACAGTCATCCTAGATACCAGCCGGTAGTCCACTGAAACATTGTTTTTCGTGTTTCTGAAAAAAAATATCTACCAGCAATCTATTTATTCACAATATTATTTTCAAATTTCAATTCAAACAATTCAATATTTTCAATGAAAAATAGTTTGCACTACTTATGATAATATAACCCCATTTGTAATTCAGTTGTTAAATTTAGGTATCACAAAAAAATACAATTAATATAACGAATGTTTCCAAATTAATTTCTAGCTTATCTTAAGATGATGATTATAATGAATCTCAATTCCTAAACAGATACTTTAATATGTATTTAAAAAAAAAAGTATAATCCACTTTATCAATCAATTAGCTGTATAATAATAATAATAATAATAATAATAATAATAATAATAATAATAATAATAATAATAATAATAATAATAATAATAATAATAATAACACTAAGGTTAGTCAGCTCTGTGGCTAAGTCGATGCGAACGCTTCGTAATGCAGGTATGCACGGTTCTATACCAGCTGCGGGCCATCCGCCTTGCGTTGGTTTCGACAGTGGTATCAAGAAAGCCGACGGTCCAGGGGCAATGGCAAACTACTGGTCGTAAATTGCCTAGAAAAATCACATAAAAGCCAGGGGCTGTTGGGGTTGGTTTTGCAACGTCCTGTAAAGGATACGCAACAACCATTAAGGTTAATTTTTTGAGTGGTTCAACAATGACAGTGTGTTAATTCAATTTAGGTAGCCACATTGCATACACTGACTATTTAAAATGATAAGGGTAAACTTCACTTTATAATTCTTGAACTAATTCATACAACCATCAGTTCATAAATATATGTATCAATGCAATACATATATATAGTAAACAATTAATATCGGTTACGGTTACTATTGGTAATAATATTTTAGTAACTCAGTAATGAAAACATCTGAAACCTCGAATTAAAGCGAACGTGGCGAAAGCTTTCTATGGTAAAATAGACATGCAATCGAACCGAGTTGATGTATATTGTAAGACTAATTCAAGCGGGGTGGGGCGTGGGGTGGGGGGAGGGGATGAGTAGAGAGAGGTTCTTGAAGTAATTCCACACTGAAAAGGGAGGAGGATGAGTAGAGAAAAATTCTTGAAGTTACTCAACACTGTAAAGGGAGGTAAATGAGTAGAGAGAGGTTCTTGAGGTTACTCAACACTGAAAAGGGAGGGGAATGAGTAGAGTGAGGTTCTTGAAGCTACTCAACTCTTAAAAGGGAGGGGGATGAAGAGAGAGAGAGAGAGGTTCTTGAAGTTACTCAACACTGAAAAGTCTGTCTGTCTGTCTGTGTGTCTGTGTGCCTGTCTGTCTGTCTGTCTGTCTGTCTGTCTGTCTGTCTGTCTGTCTGTCTGTCTGTCTGTCTGTCTGTCTGTCTGTCTGTCTGTCTGTCTGTCTGTCTGTCTGTCTGTCTGTCTGTGTGTGTGTCTGTCTGTCTGTGTGTCTGTCTGTCTGTCTGTCTGTCTGTCTGTCTGTCTGTCTGTCTGTCTGTCTGTCTGTCTGTCTGTCTGTCTGTCTGTCTGTCTGTCTGTCTGTCTGTCCGTCCGTCCGTCCGTCCGTCGGTCCGTCCGTCCGTCCGTCCGTCCATCCATTCATCCATCCATCGGAATAGGTTCGCTGCGGGATGTGATTCGCTGCGGGATGTGATATCTGCCTATTTATGACGCTGTCGGTTATATGTATCTCAACACACATGCTAATCGGTTAAATAGTACATTCATTTTGAAAAGTTTACCAAAAAAAAAAAACAAAAAAACATGTTTAATTCAAATATTTAATACACTCTCTCTAATGGTGCTCTTTTGTCTTTTTCAGTATACAATGAGAAACAACATTTACCGACACTTCAAAAAGCTTATTATTCTGCTTGGTCTCTGGATCTTTTACGCCGTACACAAAATTGTATCATACAACACGGAAAGTAATAAATTCGAGCTGCTGCCAAATATAGACAAACAATATCTCATAGACATAGATTCACAGGGACTCCTTCCAGATTCGGCTAACTTGCTTCAAAAGTTAAATAATTCCAAAAGAGATTTACTACAGAAAGATTCATTTAGAGATATCATTAACGACACCGAAAGAAAAATAGAACAGGAAGAGAGAAGAAGCCATCCCCAACTTGATAAACTTGCGAAGATAGGAGGGATTGTGATACAAAAGAAACCGGAGCAGGTGTTGGCGAACGTTACTCTACCCTTGTTCAATAACAAAACGGATGGTTCGGGACCAGGTCAGCTAGTTTTAACTATTTGAAAATCAGTTAGGAGTTAGTGTTGCACATTGTGTCACAAAATTAGATGGATTCTGTAGGCGTGTATAAATGTATTTGTACATGTGCTCGCATCTGACAATGTGTAAGCCAGTGTATTAAATAAAAGTCTAACCCTCTACGGACAAAACGCATGAAGGCATGGGAAAGGGTCCTCAACTTTACGTATCATTAGACCCTTTTGCGCTCTTTATATCAGTTCCCTGAATTTATTTTGTTTAAACCCTACCAGTGGAGTCTTTCTTAATTTACAGTTTGCATATACTTATTTCCTGTAGTCATAAGTGCCGGTGGTCGTAAGTCGAGGAGAAGAGTATTGTATAATTTAATGCTCAGTCCGTGGGTGTTATGGTGAGTATCACAACGGTTTTCTTTACTTTCGATTTACTGGTAGCAACTTTGGCTTTGTTCACATGGTAACCCAGGTTGCTAATTTTAAGATCCGGTGTGATGGCAAAAGATTGCAAGTGTATAACCAGCAAATATAGTACATTTCAACATAAATTCTTGTGACTCAGTTTGCAATTCTTGGTTAGGTTAAGCAGCGACTGTACTAACCATGCAGTCCTAACTCTTCTGTCTTAAAGACCTCTGGCCTACATCGCAAAATTAGTAAACACAGGCAGTAATCCAGCTACGGTGCTCGTGCTTTGTGCCACGCTCTTTGACATGTGGCTAGACATTCTGAAGAGAGAGAGAGAGAGAGAGAGAGAGAGAGAGAGAGAGAGAGAGAGAGAGAGAGAGAGAGAGAGAGAGAAAGGAAGGGAGGGAGAGAGAGACTTGTGGAATAAAACGCGGTACAATGAAGTCGATTCTCTCTACTTTAACCTTTAACCTTCAATTTTTGATTTATGGCGCTCAGTTTGCTGCCGCAGCGACGATATCTCTCTCAGCATAACCTCAGTACCCGTTGCAATGACTATAACGCAGCAGAAAAAGTCCGAAACCTGGGAGTCATGACCCAGGTTGCCCCTCAACCCCCGAGATTGTCTAGGGAGATAAAACGGGCCTAAACATTTGTTGAAAGGGGCACCCTTACAAAAGATTGGGTAACTCCTGCTGTGCATGCTCCCACTTTGAAGTTCTATTTATATTTACCAATGTGTATCATTCCTTTATGTTGTACAATTTTCTGCTTTTCCGACAGAAAGTGTGAGCTAAATAATTTCTGTGTGTTGTATTCTTCCTAATTCATTGTTGGGTAAATGTAACGCAAATCTCCCCCAAAACAGTGTTAGGCACCGCCTAGATACACACAAGGTCACTTCTGATTAGTAGTTCATAAGCCTCGTCACCTTCGCAAAACGTTACGGGGGTGTTCCGCGATACCTTCGATATCGCATGATGTATATTTCAGCGCGCCAGCGCTTTTATCGCTCCAAACTCAGTTATTCTGATGAAGAATAATCAGAAGAACAACGTGTCCGAGTCTTTACAGATGGGTCAGCACAAAGTGAGTTAGGTTTGGTGGTGATGGAGTGTACATATAATTCCCAGATGGTACTAGGGATAAGTCCAGCGCACCAACCGGGAAGTACTGCCATAACCATGATGCAGAAACTCAGGACATCAAGATTGCAACAGAGAAACTGCCAAACAGCAATCTTGGCTCACAGTATGTGGTAATGCTGACAGATGCAAAATCTGTACTTGAAGCACTCCAGTCTAGGAAACTACCAGAGTTGCAAACACTGTTGACACAACTCAGCCCTCAGCAAAGAGCCGTAATGCAGTGGATACCGTCTCATTGTTGAGTGCCTGGAAATGAGAAAGCTGATCAACTAGCAGGGGCTGTTGCGTTAAAAGTGCAGCCGGATGTACCAGTAACATACTACAAAAAGAAAAAAAATAATTAAATCTACCAGGAAACCACCAGCCCCAGCACAAGACGACTATTTTATTATGGACAGAGCAGAACAAGTCATTATCCTCCGCCTCAGAACAGGGCACAACCTATTACGTAACCACATGTACACAAAATTCAAGACAGGCGTATCAGCCATGTGCACCTGTGAAAAGGTGACCCAAAAAGCAGAGCATGTACTCCAGGACTGCACCGAATTTGACACATTAAGGCAAACCTTTTGGCCAGAAAGAAAAACAATGGAACGTAAACTCTATGGACCACTGAATGAACTAACAACGACAGTGTAATTTATGCAAGAGACAAAATTGCTAATATTGACAAGTTATTTCAGGTGAACGAAAGAAGAAGAAGAAGAAGAAGAAGAAGAAGAAGAAGAAGAAGAAGAAGAAGAAGAAGAAGAAGAAGAAGAAGAAGAAGAAGAAGAAGAAGAAGAAGAAGAAGAAGAAGAAGAAGAAGAAGAAGAAGAAGAAGAAGAAGAAGAAAGAGAACGCTCCAAAAACATTGAGCACTGGCCCTAACACAATTCCCCTACGAGAGTGCTACAACCTGTCACAGGCATTCTCTTTCTCGGAGTGAAAAAGTAAATGGAAGATAACATAGATAGCCACATTATGTATTATAATAGGGCAAAGCATTGAACTAAACTCACCACTTTACATTGGATTTATAGACTATGATAAAGCATTTGACATCATTGATAGGGAATCTCTCTGGAAATTGATAGGGCACTATGGAATTCCACAGAAAATTATTAACTTAGTAAAGGCAACATATAAAGACATGAAATGTCGAGTTCTTTATGAGGGAAAACTAACAGATACATTTAAAATAAAAACAGGTGTGCTACCGGGATGTCTTTTGTCACCTCTTTTATTTTTACTGGCTATTGACTTGATAATAAAAACAGTAACTGCTAACACCAAGAATAAAATTCAGTGGACCCCTACAAAACAGCTTGATTATCTGGTCTTCGCTGATGATATTTCTTTTCTGTCCCATTCACGGAATCAGATGCAAGTTAAATTAAATATACTTGATGCGAGATCACAGCAGCTTGGTCTAAAAATCCACAATGGAAAGACAAAGATAATTAGAAAAAATCAGGCAAATAGTAATGTGGTTTTTCTTAACGGCAACCCACTACGATAGGTGGAGCCGTTCACCTATTTGGGCAGTAATGTAGATAAAAATGGAGGAACTGATAGAAATATTAAAATAAGAATACAAAACGCAAGAGGAGCTATCATAGCACTAGGGAATTTGTGGAGGTCAAAAGAAATTTAAAGAAATACTAAACTAAAATTTTTAAATTCTAATGTCAAATCAGTACTTTTGTATAGGGCGGAAACAGGGAGAACAACTAAGGCAATTACAATTACTAATAAATTACAGACATTCATTAACTGGTGCCTGCGCAGAACAGAGGGGATTAAAAGGTATGATAGAATAACTAATATAGAGCTTTGGGAGAGAACTAAACAGGCTCAGAGAGGTGAGGAAAAGACGCTGGCGTTGAATGGGACACGCACTGAGAAAACAGGAGAACAGCATACCTAGAATGTCTTTGCATTGGAACCCACAGGGGCATAGGAATAAAGAAGGGCCAAAAAACACATGGAGAAAAAAGCTCGAGAATGAAGTTAGAAAGATGGGGAGGACATGGGGAGAGCTTCATGCAATGGCGAAGAATAAAACGACTTGGCGTGAATTGGTTGGGGGCCTATGCTCCATTGGGGGATAGAAAGGCAGAAGAAGAACACAGAAAGCAAACAATAGAGCAGGACACGCCCGTAAGCTTCAGGAAAGTCAAGCAGCCTAACAAACTGTGAATGAAAAGTGACCTAGTGTGTAAATGGTCAGTGCTAGCTCTAATTGGGAAGATTTGGGTAATGTTCACCCATTGTTGCATTGTAAATGTACTGTAAATGATACAGGAGAGTTGGGTCACCCGGTGAAAATCGATGTCAACAAACTATCGAAAGAAGAGAAACTCAGATATAATACAGGCTGGGGATCACACAGCTTTAATCAATATGCAAGCGACTTGATATCGATCCACCGGAGACTCATTGATGGAAGAAGTCAAGCGTGAGTAGTGCATTTTTTATTTTACTTTAGATTTTTTCTTCTCTTTTTTTTTTTTTTTAAAATATTATTACTTTATTCTATCTCATATCAGTATCATTTATATATCATTAAAATTTGTATTTTTTAAAATTCTGACTATTATATTATATATTAACAATATGACTTTATTTTTGGCGACTAGATTTTTTATAGCCATCTTTTATTTTATTTTATTTTATTTACTACACATCACATTTGTTCAAAAGGTTGCTCTTGTCACCCATAAGAGATCTGAATACTCTCCTCTTTGTTACCTTTGTGTATTTCACTTCATGTTTGACAAAGGCGGCCGGCCGAAACGTTATTAGTGTTGTTTTGGGCATGTTTTTCTGCTTCCCTATTTTGTTAAGCTTTTTAGTCACTTTTCCCCGCTCTACCATTGACGTGTATTAAGTGTTATAGACTACTGTCTGGGCCTCCTCGCTGTCAGCAGAACCCAGCTAGAAAGACTGGACCGGGTACAAATGTAAGGCCATAAGACTCATACTCGGCTGTACAAAAGGCGTCTCGTGCCGCGTCATGGGGTACGTCTTGGGTTTACCGACGATGGTCACCAGACAAAGAGGAACAGCTGAAATCGTACGTAAGGATATCAGCAGACATCAACACCCCCCCCCCCCCCTTTTCCCACTGCACATTTTCAATGATTTAAAAAGTGATGCGTCTCAAAAAAGACTCCTCTTGGATAGCTAAGACAGAACATCTAATCAAGCACGTATGTGCCCTAGACGAGATCAGTCAGGGAAAAGAATCGACGGGTACACCAGTAGAGATGCACGACTTGTCTAAGATTGTCGTAACACTGGGGTGGTACTGCAGGAGTCAGATAACTGCCACAGTTGACGCCGAGATTAGGACGCTGGTTGGTCAGCATTCATGTCCAGAAAACATCGTCATTTACACAGATGGGTCAGTGAAGAACGGATCAAGATCGGCATGGGCATTCACAGCACAAAAGATAGGGAAAAACAATAAAAGAGGATAACGGTGCTTACCAGACAACTACATCAAGCATGACCATAGAGGTAATTGCTACTTCTTGAGCACTCGCATAGGTAGTAGAACAAGCGACCAGACATGCGGTAATCGTTTCAGTCTCAATAAACATGCTTCAGAAAATCGCTACAGGGAGTCTATGCTCCGAAAGGGTAGAAAGCATTCGGAAGTCGCAGTTAACCTCCATCATCTGGACCTACACCCCAGGGCACGCAGGAGTAAATGGTAATGAAAGCTGACTAGCCGGCAAGTAATGCACTAATGCACATGGGAAAAAGCATTGACAGAGCTGATATCATCAACGCTGTACAGTCTAGTTTGGGGTATAACGGCGAATCTCTGACGCTAATACTGCGAGACCGAGGAGTTTAGCCTAATGAGGCATATCTATATCGTCTTCGAGGGAAATACAGGAGATATAACCAACTCTGCGTGGGAACGATCAGTAGAGTTATTTGGAGTGGCTGCTGCATCGGAGGACTGAGCGTGCATGGGAAAGCCCGATGTGCAAAGATATCGATTGTGAAAACATATGATTACATAACAACAACAACAGCTACTACTACTACTACTACTACTACTACTACTACTACTACTACTACTACTACTACTACTACTACTACTACTACTACTACTACTACTACTACTACTACTACTACTACTACTACTACTACTATTACTACTACTATGACTACTGCTGCTGCTACTACTGCTGCTGCTGCTGTGCTGCTGTGCTGCTACTACTTCTACTACTACTGCACTACTACTAGTACTGCTGCTTTCACTACTATTACTGCTACTACAACTGACTACAACTACTATTCTACTACTGCTACTATACTACTACTGCTACTATACTACTACTGCTACTATACTACTACTACTGCTGCTGCTACTACTACTGCTACTACTACTACTATCACTACTACTACTTATACTACCACTACTACTACTACCGCCACCACCACCACCACCACTACTACTACTACTACTACAACAACTACTACTACTACTACTACTACTACTACTACCACCACCACCACCTCCACAACTATCACAACCACCATTACTACTACTACTGCTAATACTACACCTACTGCTACTACTATAGCCACTACTACTGCTGCTGCTGCTACTACCACTACTACTATAATATTACTACTACTACACTACTATTGCTACTACTACTTTGCCATTACTGTACAACTACAGATCTACTAGTACACTGATGGGCCGCCAACTAGAATGATAATGAGGCCCGGCGATGCAGAAACGGCTATTGACCTGGCTCAGGTTACCCAGTCAGCAGTACTGGACACCAAATGGACTGTCCTGGGCGAGGATGGAAATGACTGTTTGCCATGTTTGGTATTGATTTTCAAATCCAGGAAAGTCAAGGCTTCAAGAACTTTGAGGCCTTTGAAGTATAAGCGGAATAACACCCTTCTTGGACTCCTCTGACAGAGGGCATGTAAGAGGGCAGGTAGATCTATTTTTGTGGAGTCTCCATGGTGGACATCAGAGGTTGAACAGGCATGGAAGTTAAAGAGAGCTGCAGTAAAGCGTTTAAAGAAAGTGCTACAGACCGCTCTAAGCTCACAGGAGGAGTGCACGAAAAGAGATAAAAAGATTGGAGTTTTTCAAGCGCTGTGCTTCAGAAAAAAAAAAAAAAAAAGCAAAATGGGAGCATTCTATTGATGAGATTGGGAACGTTTTGGAGGCTACATAGGCAGACGCTCAAGAAAGATCGGCCTAGCATAGTAGGAGCAATTCATAGAGATGACGGTACAGACAAATTGAAGAGGGAGGCTTTCCTGAAGAGGTTCATTTCACAGACAGACCACAATGATGGAGATAACAGAGGTTGAGTTAGAGAAAATCTGGCAGTCATCTTAAATAACAAACCTTATGAAGATATCATACAGGTGGAAGATGTAAAACGTGTTTTGAAATAGGCGAAAGACACTGCGCCAGGGCCAGACAGGGTTAGATATTTCCACATGAAAGATATGAGTGATCCAAACCTGTTGGCGATGACTGCTTGCTTCAACCAGAGCATTAGGACAGCTTCAGTCCCAGAAGACTGGATGCACAGATACTTGATTCCACTTCCTAAGCCTGGCAAGAATCATTCAACACTCGGGAGCTTTAATAACACTACAAAACACCTTTGGTTCCCGGGCATTTCCCCTAGGGGCTCAATTTTCCCCCCCAGTAGAAATCAACGTCCCATGGTAAAAGTAAACCCTTCTATGTTGATTTAAAAAGTCTTTGGCGTAGCTGGTTTTGCGTCTGTTTTTTCGTGCCGGGTCCTTTAATTTCCCCCAAATCTGGGCCAAATTTTGGGGAAAAGGTGTGGGTTTTACTGACACCAAATCGTTTATCCTTCCCCCTTTCCCGAGGACATTGTAATTTTCCAGGGTCCATAGGCGACCGTGGTAGTGATTTGCGGGTTTAGCCAAACCCGTCGCTCTTTCATTTTCCCTCGACGCCTTTCTTTCCCGGGAAAAAAAAAAGGTGCTCCCGGGCAAATGGGTTCTGTAATGGGTTCAAGCCCCTTTTTTTCGGGACTGAACCTGCCTGAACCCTCCCCAAAATTTATTGGGAAACCTGGTATACACACCGGGGTGTATTTTTTTTTTCAAGCCCGGGAAACGTTGTGTTTAATGCCATAC
>CAJHNH020000138.1:218360-319408 GCA_905116865.2 Candidula unifasciata
GCTGCTCAGTGATCATCCCCGTATAAACGTTGAATAAGACTGGTGATAGCGGTGATCCCTGCGGCAAGCCTGGACATATCGTTTGCGGTTCTGAGGACCAGCTACCACATCTTAGTACAATCTTTCTCTGGAACAGGACCGCTGCAATCCAGCGGATCAGAATAGGATTAACTTCTAGTTTAAGCAGTAATTGCATTAAATAATCGTATGGTACTTTATTGTAGGCATCTTCTAAGTCCAACACTGCCGCAGATGTCTCTTCTTTAATCTGAAATCCCTCGTACACATCGTAGGCGAAAACTGCAGCATTGAACCATGTCTCTTTATTTAACCTGTACCCTCCAAGTGTTGGTGGGAACTTATCATGTAGTTCCAAGTAGGTGGTCAATCTTTGTGCGACAATTTTTTCCAAAAGTTTGCCAACAGTATTCTGCATCGAGATGATTCTGTAGCCGCAGATCTTCGAGTGGTCTTTATTAGGCTTTGGTAGTGGGAACAAATAACTATGGAGCCATTCCTCTTGTATCTGGCCACTCTGGATGCTGATATTGAATTCCTTTGCCACGCTTTTCAAATCAGTATTCGACATCATCAGCATGTCGTTGTATCGGATGCCGTCAGGGCCTGGAGCAGTGCTGCGCGATTTCTTGAGGCAAGTTCTTAAGGTATCTGCAGTGATTGTCAGATGGTGGCAGGTAAGCTACAAGCATTTTTAGAACAGAGTAATCTCCTTCCACGAGGATTGGGAAGATACCGGCCGGGGAAGGACACGTGGTCAAATGCAGCCACTTTTGCCTTTAATTCCTTTGAAGGTTTCTAGAACATACAGGAAACGTTGGCAACGGCACTCGATTAAGAAGAGGCTTACAACAAGGTCAGATACAGTATCTCGATGAAAGCGCTTTTGAAGAAGGGATTCTGTCCTTGGTTGGTGAATTGGATAGCAGCTGTTATGTATACTCGCCGGGTAGCTCTCCGTCTGGGTACATGGACCTCTGAACCATGTATTATAGCTCCAGGACTACCACAAGAATCTGCAATTTCACATGTCCTGTTCAATGTTTTTACGAGCAAGATTGCCTGCCTGAAAACACTTGGAGTTGGCAGAATATTGACATTTGCGAATGATGTTTTTGTATATAGGAGGGGTAGAGATCGGAATCAAATAGCTAAAGAGTTACAGGCAACAGTATATAAGATGATTGACTGGTGTACATAGATGAGTTCTGTAATCAACCCAGAAAAGGCAACCGTCCTGTTGTGTTTTTTGGACAACAGGATTGTTAGAGCTGATGTTCCCAGACTCAAAATAAATGGTAAGGATATCAAAAGAGACAGCTGACTGCGGTTCCTGGGAATCACCTTTGACAGAAGTGCTCAAAAAGGTCTAAACGCACTAAGGATTATTGCAGCAATTGACATGGAGCAGAGAATGCCGTTCACACTTTACCAGCACTTAATCAACTCATTGATTGAGTATGGATTGGGGTTACTCACTGTCTCGAAGAGTCAACTAGAGAAACTGGAGCGTAAACAGAATGAAGCTATGCGGCTGATCCTGGGTTGTACTAGACACCCCGATTGTGTGCATGGAATACATCCTTGCATTGTCGACTATTGCCGATAGGCTAAAGATACTGCAGGCAAAGTCATACCTTAGATTAGCTGCAGACATGGAAACCCTCTGTATGAATCTCTGGCTGCAGGCAAGGGTCAGAGGCTGAAAAGGGGAAATTCGTGGGTGGCTCAAACCGTTATCTTTATTTTAAATCTAATTTAATTACTTTGCTTGCTTGGCTGTATCCTCAGTTGATCTTGTATTTTGTTTGCCGCTCCTAGTCTATTATATCAATTCATTACTGTTGAAGACTACACACCGGAATTCTTGTTAATTTCTTCTGGATGTAATGGCACAGTTATCGTACTCACTGTCTATTACGCACGTGATGTCGGTGTCGCTTTAAAACAGTTCTTGGAAATATTATGTTAGTCCGGTTTATTTTAATGTTTTGCTGCTAGTATAGTTGTGGACAGTCACTTATTCTGTGTCGCAGATATTGAACTTTCACTATCGTGCTGACTGTGGGTTGCCTTAGGTATGCCGACAGGATTAAGTTGTCGCAGATATTTACTATTCGCTCTAGTGCTGGTTATAGGTTGCCTCAGGTATGTCGACAGGATGTAAGTTGTCGCCGATCCGCAGACAGGATATCGCCTTCCCTCTGGTCCGTAGAATGGGTTTGCTGTTTTTTTTAGCTTTGCTGCTTCATCATACCGCTTTTGCGCTGAATCAGTTAGCTCAGGGATCACTATAGTTAATCATCTGTTGTATTCAGTAACCAACGTTGCCAACGACTGATAAACGTTTTTGCAGACCAACCTTTCGTGTCACACTACGCAGGTTCAGGTTCAGTGGTCTTCACAGGTTGAAAATAATGTTATTGCAACTTCACTAACTAACGTTACTAATAGATGGTACACATTTTTGTAGACCAACCTTACAAGTCACATTACCCAGTGGCAGGTTCAGTGGCCTTCACAGCTTGAAATAATGTGCCTAGAACTTCTACAACCTTTTCGTCTTAACTACATTTTAACCCTTTTAGCACGGGAAGTTTTTCAGAGGTCTAGCAAAAAACACGAAGCATTTTTTCAGTGAATTTGGTTATTACTTTATTTAATTTTTTTGACAGATTTCTCTTATTCTGACCCCTATGAAATAATATATCTATTTGAAGGATATAGATTGAAGTTCGTGTCTAGTTCAACTGGGCCCACTTGCTGGATGTCCAGTCGCTGTTCTAACCATCTCCTGCCGTTGCTTACTTGGATTGAAATTATCAGTCGTTTTTGTCCCGGTCTTCCGTTTTCGAGCCTCCTACTTGCAATGTGGCTCTGTTTAGGTTTTGATTGAACTCATTACATTGTTGCACTGACGTTTTTAGTTACATAAAGTTACTAGAACACACCAGACGACAAACACGCTGTTATTGATCTTTATTAGCTGTTCCAACAGCTGCACTGTCCAGCCGCTCTTCTGTGTTCACGTGGCCGCTACACTTGGCTCATTTATGACAACAGTTCTAACTATCTCACACCGTGTTTCTCTCTGCAGTTACCTTTCGGACTATACATCTGGATCAGGCTATCATCTTCTTGCTTGTACTTGTACACAGTCGAAATGTGCAGTCAGTAGACATTTATTTCTGCTCTCAAACAATTACACGTGGTCAGACAGTCCACATTCTTCTCAGCTGTTCTGTTGCATTCGACCGCACACATACAGGTCCAAACTTCAACTGACTTCCTATCCTCTCTGGGTTCACACCTTCCGTTCTAGTCTCAAGCTTTTGCCGTACCTCTATTCACCGAACACGGGATGCTCGAGACATGCTTTCCACACTTTTGTCTCGTTTCACTGGTCCTCTGACCTTCTTCCCCCAATCGGGAACTCTTTGGGATTTCCCCGGGAATTCACAACATTACAGTCCACTATTACTCTCAAGGACTTTCTATGGTAAGCGGGAAAATATTTACCTGCACAGGGCTGCAGACCCACTAGGTTGGTATTCCCAGTTATCACTTTTCTTTGGAGGCTAAGATTTTTTTTTTCTGAGATTTGCCCTCTTTATCTACCGGCTAGAAAGATAAGTTGTAATCTTTCGGTGTCAAATCTTCAGGGGCCAGCCCGGAGGGATGAAAATGGACGAAGGGGTGGTAAGTTGTAGACGGCATTATCTAACTTCATTGGGCCGTACAACAGCTTGTGATTCTCATTAACCACTTCTGTTGTTGAGCGTCATAGGTAGAATAATTTACGATCCAGTGCACACTAGCTCCCAGGGGCTGCTGTCATGCCATGAAGGCGTAGAGTGTCTTTAATGTTGTCGTTCCATGTCTTGTGTAACCGTCCTCTTGTTTTTGTAGCTGACCTGCTGACAGTTAGTGCCACTGATAATATTTGATCTAGCTGCATTCTAAATGGATGGCCAAACTACTTGATCTGCTTTTTCTAGATGAAGCTAATTCAAGGTGTCGTTCCCACAAATTGTCTGATAGTATTATTATTCACTCATTTTCAGATGGTTAGGTTAGTGGCTTTTCTCAGTCAGGTGATGATTTTGCGTATATTGGTTTTAGATAATGTCCATGTTTGGCAACAAATACTTGTTATGCATTGTATCTACTTCCCCCCTCCCCAAACCACCAGCAACAATTTCTTCGTGGCGGCCTGCCTGAAAAACATCTAATTTGCTGGCACTTTTATCAAATCTATGTAGTTTCTTGTCTCAGAGTTTACGAAGAAGATAGTAACTCTGGGTACAAAGAAGAGATGATATAATATATTATGATTACTGAACGAAGCTCAAGATTTCTATTTTCAGGTGCAGAAAACAAGCAGAAGGGTACAACAGTTTGCGACTGCCGCAAATAAGCGTCATCATCATCTTCCACAACGAGGCTTGGTCTGTGCTGTTGAGATCCGTGCACAGTATCCTGTCGAGGACACCTGCACATATTCTGAAGGAGATTATCCTTGTAGACGACTTCTCCACCAACGGTGAGACATGTCTGTCTGTCTGTCTGTCTGTCTGTCTGTCTGTCTGTCTGTCTGTCTGTCTGTCTGTCTGTCTGTCTGTCTGTCTGTCTGTCTGTCTGTCTGTCTGTCCTGTCTGTCCTGTCTGTCCTGTCTGTCCTGTCTGTCCTGTTTGTCTGTCCTGTCTGTCTGTCTGTCTGTCTGTCTGTCTGTCTGTCTGTCTGTCTGTCTGTCTGTCTGTCTGTCTGTCTGTCTGTCTGTCTGTCTGTCTGTCTGTCTGTCTGTCTGTCTGTCTGTCTGTCTGTCTGTCTGTCTGTCTGTCTGTCTGTCTGTCTGTCTGTCTGTCTGTCTGTTTCTGTCTGTCTATCTGTCTGTCTGTCTATCTGTCTGTATGTGTCTGTCTGTCTGTCTGTCTGTCTGTCTGTCTGTCTGTCTGTCTGTCTGTCTGTCTGTCTGTCTGTCTGTCTGTCTGTCTGTCTGTCTGTCTGTCTGTCTGTCTGTCTCTTTATGTAAGTATCCATTTGTGAGCCTGTGTCTTGAGCTTGCTAAATTCAAAATACAGAAGATGTAACATAAAAGTTACTGCGATTAAAATTGAGGTAATGTTGGTTGGTGCAATGCCTAGTCCGCTACATATAGGGCTAAATTTTACTTGTCCGAAGCAAGTTACAGAATTTTAATATCCAGTAAGCATATTCTCGGAGGTTGCGTTAAGTCAAGAATTGACATCACAGCAGAGTTCCAGTACTGATGATACCGGTCACAATCTGGTTAAAAGTTCGTCTTGCTTTTTCTTTGAGTGCAGTGAGACGACCAGAGTCGCTGGTTACACCCAAGTGCCTCATTTTCTCCGGGCTATAATAATCTTCTTTCTCTACTGATTTCGTTGATTGTTCCAAAATGGCCTTGACCACATCTGCCGTGTCATGTATCAATTCACCACCTAGAGGAGCGAATTCAGCCAATATATCTGCCTGTTCATTACCCACTACGCCGGCATTGCCTGGAAAAAAGATCGAAAGTATACTCCCTGCCCGTGACCTTCCTAGTGAAGAGATGTGTATGTATAGATGTCTATGTAGGTATGTACGTATGCATATATATATATATATATATATATATATATATATATATATATATATATATATAGATATAGATATATGCGCGCATACACACACTTACATGCAAACTTGCGTGAGTTGTGTGTTTAAAAGTGAATTTGAGACTGATTTTAATATATGGCTGTATAAAAAGCTAGCTTGAATCTGATTTTTAAAAAAAAAAGTATGCACACTGACGTTGATTTAATTATGATTTCCAGACTATTTGAGGGAACCGTTGGAGAAATACTTCAATTCCTCCCCAAAAGTACACATTATTCGTGCAACCAAGCGGCAGGGACTTATACGGGCTCGTTTATTGGGATATTATTTTTCTACTTCACCTATTGTTGTTTTCTTAGACTCTCATATAGAATGTTTCCCTGGTAAGTACCTTTTGAGAATAATACAGTAATATTTATTCCTTTTCTTCCCTTGTTGTTAAAGCTAATCTAAACGCTACATATAATATATATATATATATATATATATATATATATATATATATATATATATATATATATATATATATATATTAGGGCTGTACCGAATAGGGATTTTTAACTATTCGGCCGAATACGAATAGCTGGACCAATTATTCAGCCGAATACGAATACGAAAAGTGAATCATCATCATCAGGTGCTTTGCCGACTAGTATTGGCGACTATGCCTCGCCACAATCTGCGATCTCCTGCAGCATGTATTAGTTCGTGTGCTGACACACCTCCATGCCATGCACCAAGACTGTCAAGTATCTTCTCTCGTTGTCTTCCTCTGTCCCTCCTTCAACAGACCTTTCTAGTGGTCACCACATGTTCCATTTTCCCTCATCTTATAACATGGCCAAAAAATGTCAACTGTCTCCTGATTTCTGTGAGTAGTTGTCTTCGGGCTCCCACCTCTATCAAAACTTATTGGTTGCTTTTTGGCTGTCCAGGTTCTGTAATACCACATCTCTGAGCACCGCTCGCCTCGGTTCAGTGTACGTTCACTAGTCTTCTTGTAGTGAGCACTACCCGACCCAGTTCATTGCTGGTTTACCAGCCTTCTTGTAGATAGCACCGCTCGCCCCAGTTCGATGTTCGTTCACTAGTCTTCTTGTAGTGAGTACCGCTCGCCCCAGTTCGATGTTCGTTGACTAGTCTTCTTGTAGTGAGCACCGCTCGCCCTAGTTCGATGTTCGTTCACTAGTCTTCTTGTAGTGAGCACTGCCCGACCCAGGTCATTGTTGGTTTACCAACCTTTTTGTAGTAAGCACCGCTCACCCCAGTTCGATGTTCGTTCACTAGTCTTCTTGTAGTGAGCACTGCCCGACCCAATTCATTGCTGGTTTACCAGCCTTCTTGTAGATAGCACCGCTCCCTCCAGTTCAATGTTCCTTCACTAGTCTTCTTGTAGTGAGCACTGCCCGACCCAGTTCATTGTTGGTTTACCAAACTTCTTGTAGTAAGCACCGCTCACCCCAGTCTGATGCTAGTTCACTAGTCTTCTTGTAGTGAGCACCGCTCGCCCCAGTTCGATGTTCGTTCACCAACCTTCTTGTAATGAGCACCGCTCGCCTCAGTTCGATGTTCGTTCACTATCCAGGGTATTTTAAGCATTGTTCTGTAATACCACATCTCTGAGGCTTCCAGAAATTGTTTGGCCTGCCTACCGATTGTCCAGGACTTACAGCCAAATGTTAAAACTGGATGTATGTAGCAAGCAAGAATTCTTTTTCTAACCTTCAATGACAAAGATATATTTCATAAGATATTCTTAATTTTATAAAATGCAGTTTTTACCTGTCCTATTCTGTTTCTTATTTCAGTAAGGCGTCTTCCATCTGATGTTATTCATGTGCCCAGATACTTAAATTTCCGTACTTGTCCCAAAATAAAACCATTGACTTTTATTACACATTTAGGAGTAGTTATTTTATTTGATACCACCATTACTTCTGTCTTCCCACTATTCACACTGAGGCCCACTCTTCTACTTTCGTGTATAAAATTGATCTAAAAAGAAAACATCCATAATGTCAAATGTATGCTAACATTCTACTTCACAAAATGTAGTACAGAATAGAAAACATTTAAATACATTTCATGTTTTGCATTCTTCAGTCAGTCAGTCTGTGGTAACTAATACATAGTTAGTTAGTCTTTCCTCTTGTGTCGAGTGCGGCACATAGGGCAGAGGTCTTGACTCTCCATGCACGGCGGTCCGTTGCAATCCGTTGTAGGACTTGGATGTTTGAGTGGCCCATGAGCGAGCCTTCCCTGATGATAGTTCTACGTAGGGTTTCCCTTGGTCTTCCACGAGATCTTTTCCCCTGTGGTGTCCAAATGAGGGCTTGGTAAGGAAGTCTTGATTTATCCATTCTAAGGGCGTGGCCGACATAGTTCCAGCGGCGTTTTCGTATAAAATTAGACACATACTCTTGCCTGGATTCTTGTCTTATTTGTGTATTGGTTCGGAAATCTGACCATTTGAAATTTAATATTCTTCTAAGGCATTTATTTTCAAAACTGTCTAATTTTGTGTCTAGAGTTTTCGTTGATTTCCAACTCTCGCATCCATAGGTTAGTACTGGAATCACACAAGAATTGAAGATCTTGAGTTTTGTGTGTTTGCTAAGTGTCTTTGATTTCCAGATGTTAGACAGTTTATTGAAGGCACTAGATGCCAGTGCTATTCTAAATGATATTTCTGGTGCGGTATCTCCTGTAGATGACATCTTGCTTCCTAGATAAGTGAAACTGTTGACTTTTTCAACGCTGTTGTTGTTCAGCGTGATATCAACTGAACTGTTGGAGTGAAAGTATTCATAGGAGTGAAAGTATTCTTAGTTTTATAACAAGTAACTAAACTTGTAAATTGTCACTGACAGCTTAATTAATCCATGAAAGCGGCATTAACTTTCCACACACACAAAAATCGTTCCATTTTGTCAGCATTAAGGCAGCTTCTTGTTTCACTGAAGGTATTTCCAGCTTTACTAAACAGACGTTCACTTGGTACGCTCGTAGGTGGTGCACAAAGATAACGCTGGACAGTATGAACCAAAGTGGGAAATCTTGATATGTTTAATTTCTACCAGTCCAGGAACGGGTGTAAAGTAATCACTTTTCGTATTCGGCCCGACCGCAACTATTCGGCCGAATACCGAATAGTTAATAGGTCCACTATTCGGCCCTGAAGCGAATACGAAACGAATATTCGGTACAGCCCTAATATATATATATATATATATATATATATATATATATATATATATATATATATATGCATTGGGAGCTTTCCGTCTTTCTAGATGATAATGTTACATCATGTAAAGAAGAGACGAGACAGAAGGGTGTGTATAAACAACACTACCAACGCCACACGGCACGTTCTTTAAGATGACACGAGACAGAAGGTCAGAAGGTTGTGGATGACATGGCTGACAACGCCACACGGCACGTTCTTTAAGATGACACGAGACAGAAGGTCAGAAGGTTGTGGATGACATGGCTGACAACGCCACACGGCACGTTCTTTAAGATGACACGAGACAGAAGGTCAGAAGGTTGTGGATGACATGGCTGACAACGCCACACGGCACGTTCTTTAAGATGACACGAGACAGAAAGTCAGAAGGTTGTGGATGACATGGCTGACAACGCCACACGGCACGTTCTTCAAGATGACACGAGACAGAAGGTTGTGGATGACATGGCTGACAACGCCACACGGCATGTACTTTGAGTAGAATAAAAAGAATCCTATCTACGTCTTTCTGGCTTCAAACTTACTTCCTCTTCCCTAATATTGCTTTTAAAGACTAATGTGGCCCAGGTATTAGGCCTTACTGTTTATGGTTTTATCGACAAATCCATTTCCTTTTTTCAGTTTTCGAAAACTTCCTAACTTATTATTTTCCTGTAAATGTACTATGTCGCTGGGGCTCTCATGGGAAGCAAAGAATAATGACGTGCACATTTTGTAATAGACGAATAAGGGTTGGGCTTAAGGTTCGTTTCCTCATCCTGTAAAACAATTACCACAAAAACTAACTAGCCATGGATAAGTCTAAAAGGGAAATAAGAAAACCCTGTCAAGCAATAAGTAGTAGTAGAAGAAGTATGACGTACCTCTTCTCACCTAGGGAAACCTCCAGATATGGCACCTGGATACACGGGGAGAGCTGCATGCAATAGCAAAGGATAGAAAGAATTGACCTGAGTTGATTGAGAGCCTATGCTCCATCGTAATCCAACGTACCGTGATCGAAACTCACTGCGGACTGCGTGGTTTTTTATCGTGGTATGGGACGTTGGCTTGGCTTGGCTTTTTACCCCACCAGGACATCACACGATGGGACGTTGCAGGTCGACCCAAAGTAAAATGGGTAACAGGATGGGCTGTCCTGGGAATGATAATGGGACGTTGCAGGTCGACCCAGTCTTAAATGGGTATAAGGATGGGTTGTCCTGGGGAAGTAAAGACAGCCGGCGTAATGCTAACCACATTACCCACCGAGTGCCGATTGGTCTGTAAAAATATGGGTGCTCTTCCCATATGCCCGATGCGCCTAAAGGCATGAAAAGGGATCTTTACTTTACTTACTTTTACTATGTTCCATCAGGGGTTAAAAAGGCAGAAGAAGAAATGTACTATGCCCTCGAACTGAGCCTTCATTGTCCATGTCTGCACCATGTAGCAAAGCTATTAACACACAATGTTTGACAAATCATATTTTAATGTATGGTTTATTTTTTAAAACAATAATTCTCATACAATTGTATTGTTTTAATAAGGTTGGGCCGAGCCTATAATTGTCCGGATTACCGAGGATCAAACAAGGGTTGTCTTTCCATGCATTGAGATAATAACGGATAATGAACTACACACGACGTACATAGAGATCCACCAGACCGGAATTTTCACATTTAAAGACCTAACTTTTCAGTGGCAGGGGCTTTCGGCGGAGGAAAGGAACAGGAGGAAAAATGGAGCAGATACTATAAGGTTGACAATCATTCTTTAATGCTACAAGTATAGTCCAACTAATCCCTCGATGGCAATGTTTTCTTTACACTTTTAAAATGCGAAGAGACATTTTATGTTATGTTATCACAATCGACGTCATATGTAATTTCATACGAGCTCAGTCCTCCAATATACTGTCACGAGACGATGGTGTCATGTGTCTGTATTAGACTTTCCCTAATAAAACTAATAAAAATATACACTTTAAAGTGACTTATTGTTGAGATTGCGGCTCGTATTGGTCTAGAAGGTACTCCGTAGCTCTAACAACCACCTAGCATCACTTTAAGCATGAGGCAACTCAAATTATAGGCTCGACAGAATTAATACTATTCCTGGGCATAACTTGGCCAGACTTCCTTGTAATTTATTAGCCCCAGACTAGAAGGATCACTATCATGGTCAAAAGTGAAAACACAGTATCAGTAGAAAATGAAACAATCCACTAACACAGAATTAACCGATGAGAACTGTAAAACACTGTCCCATTCAGAACACAGCTGTCGTCTACATCTATGCTGTCCTGTTTCACTAGTGATCCTACACTTTACTTATGTCGTCATCCAAGACAGCCTCTTCTTGAAGTAGTCCAACTCTCTTGCCCTAACTCTGCCAACTGGACTTCTCTTCCTTCGACTGCACTCACGACGGTCCTCTAGACCAGTTTCTCGCGAATGCTTTCCCTCGAACGTTCCCAACTCAGCTGTTCGAGTTTTCAATTGTCCACCCTCTCTTAACTGAGCTCAACCCCAGTATATACACTTGCCTGCCCCCTATAAGCTGGCCCGTGCACACGAGACGCACGATAGCATGCACCCCATAATCTCCTCTGCGACAGCTGCTATCCACGCACTACTTGTAATAATTAGCCCACACTGGACTAAAAACTTCTTGAATCCACTGGTCCGTCCCACCCTAAGTCACACCTATTGGCCCCAAAATTGACTCAAGCCAACTGACATCTCCTGGCTCAAGTCAAAACTGTACCAAATATTGACTCAGCTCATTCCCGTGGACTCCCCAAAACACATTCACACCACATTGTCACCAAGATTGTTACAACCCTTCCAAATCCAAATAACAGTGTGGCTGTTTGCTCTGATGCCCGTGCTATGGCTCTAGAAGCAGCGGCTATCTCAATGATCATGCTTGACGTAGTTGACTGGTAAGCGCCACTGTCCTCTTGTATTGTTTTCCCTATCATTTGTTTCTGTCTGCCCACGCTGACATTGATCCGCGCTTCACGGATCCACCCGTGTAGATGATGATGTCTTCTGGTTCTGAATGCTAATATGTCAGTGCCCTTACCTCTGTGTCTACGGCCGCAGGCGTTTGGTCCTTGTAGTACCTTCCCAGTGTGATGACAACTTAGAGATGTCAGGCAGGTGTTGCACAAATGTTTATGCTTATTCACTCTATTTACCCACCTTAGAGAGCAGGGTATTTCAAAGGGTATGGTGTTTCAACTTCATTGCCAGTGAGTGAAGTTGAACCCCACAAGGACCACAAACTAAGCGATTAATACCCGGTGACTCAAATAGTTACTATACAGATAAAAATTTCGAAGTTACGATTCTCAGAAGCTTCACTCAACCGTAAGGTTCCCGGTTCGATTTCGGATGCAGGTGAACTTCCAGTAGAGCGCCTTGCGCTGCTTTCAACAAGGGTGTGGAGCGCTGATCGTTCAGGAAGCAGTGACCATCTACTGAGCGTAAAATTGCCTAGTAGACCAAATAGGGTTTAGTTCTGCAAGTCATGTAAATGTTGGGCAAACAATTGAAAAAAAAAATCAAGCGAAGACAGGTTGGGTCCCTCAAGAGTTCCAAGGCTTTTAAAACGAAATAGTTTAATTAGGGTTACCATACTGTGGGTTTACCTAAGAAATGAATGAAGCACAAAAAATTTGGACTTGTTAGTAAAAAAAAAAAAAAAAAGGAAAAATCCCTTTCCACGCCTCTAGGCGTATCGGTCATATAGGAAGAGCGCCCATATTTTCACAGACCATCAGCACTCAGTGGGAAATGTGGTCAGCATTACGCCGGCTATATTTACTTTCCCAGGACAGCCCATCCTGTTACTCATTTTAGGCTAGGTCGACCTGCGACGCCCCGTACCATGCTAAAAATCCACGCAGCCAGCAGTGGGTTTCGATCGCGGTACGCTGGATTACGAGTCGGACTGGCAACGCCTAAGCCACGGACGCCGCTTGGACTTGATAATCCTGGTATAATTTAGCAATAAACGCTGTGTAATTTGTGTGGCACTGAAGGAAGCCGATGTCGTGTGCAGCTTTACTATCTCCTACGGATCAGAAGGTCGTGGGTTCGGGTCCTAATGGAGCCGCACTTTTTTTGTATTATTCTTTTAAAAATGAGTGGCTAGATGTTGAACTTAGCCTGAAATCAATGCCGTAAATAGTTATGGAATTTAAGGGATCTGGCGTGATGCTCGCCACATCACTCACCTGGTATCAGTTTATGTATAAAAAAACAGGTCTAGCTCTATATGCCAGATACATTTTCTGGACCTATCAGCATTCCCCTGACCCTTACCCTAATCGACCAGTATGCTTCCATGGGGACTGTTTCTCCTTTTCACGACCCTCCCCCGCCGACACTTCACAGGGCCCTTCCCATATTGGCATCAAACTGACTAAGGTTGGCACAAGAGAAAAAAAAAAACGGTTTAAGTTGAACTGTGCAGGTCTCTAAGTGCAATACAGAATTCGCGAAGTTCGTACTAGAGACGACAATGCAGATATACATAATCTATTTCGGGCAAACGCAAGAATAAGAAACAGAGGAAATTAACCATAACTCTAACCCCCACCCCCTCACCCTCACCCTTCCATACTATAGGACCTTCCAGTGAACCCCTACGAGTTTCCTAACAAATCTCGCGCCTGACGAGATAGAGTGAAAAAAAAAAGATTAAAGTATTTAGCTTTATGTATGACTTATATAAACCTAGCGTGATATCTATATATTTTATTACTTGTATATATTTTTACTATATAACCTGTAAACTTTTTGTCCCCTTTTAACGAAGCGAATCAATAATACTCGGTCTATGCCTTTCTTTATTCTACTATATAAAACCTAAAACCCTTGAATCCCCTGCAGCCCCTGAAACCTGCAAGTTCCCCCTCCCCCCTCCCAGCCCACTAATCATGGACACACAGCAATAACCAGCCCCGAGCAACTGACCCCAAACAACACCAGCCTCACTTTGACCCCAAACTACCTGAGCCGGATCCTACCCGCGCCCGGCCTACTTTGCCCTCAGACCGGGAAGGCAAAAGTTAGCCCTGTCGTTTTCTTTCTTCAGTCTTCCATGTGAACCACAATTAGTATAGCTTTGAGAGGAAAAGAGGGCAAAAAACTGGAACCACAGTCCCCATGTATGCACACTCCTCGGTTAGAGTTAGGGTAGGGTTAGGGTTAGGGTCATATTCTTACATTTCTCCACTCCGCTCTTAGAATTTTGAAGCCTTCCATTACGTTACTTACCATAGCCTATGCAACCCTGAATGTTTGTCTCGTGCAACTGTTTTTAATTTCGTGCATGTCTCGTCTTTATGATGATTATTAATTAGACCTATGATCCAAATAATTTCCATAACTACCATGTATAATTTTAGAAATAATAATAAAAGAAATAAGTGAAGAAATCAGTGAAGAAATAAGTGAAGAAGCTTGTTATAATATACTAAGATAACTATGGGACAAACATATTCAAATTGTCTATGTTAGTGTAATTATAAAAAATTTTGTAACTTGCATAATCCACGCGACTCCTTTAGCCATGCGACATGAAATTCCAAGGGTGTAGTTCATCTATTCTAAACAACCATAGAAAGTTTAAACAAAAGGTTGTAGGGGCGGGGCAATAATAACAGTTTTTGTTTGTTTTGTTTTAAATGTTTATGTTAAATGTTTTAACAAGATGTGTTTACATGACGCCAGATCGCCAACAATGCCAGGAGGACTTTTTGCCATCAGCCGAGAATTCTTTGACAAACTGGGAACTTACGACCCTGGACTGGATTACTGGGGTGGCGAGAATATTGAACTCTCCTTTAAGGTGAGAAGAACCTGCAGATTTCTAGTTTTAAAATATGTTTCGTTTCCAGTTCGTAATTCGCAACTGTTGTTAGCTTTCGTGATATTTTTCTACTTCTTCTTCGCGTTCTCCGGCTGTAAACTTTGGCGGAAAGTTCTGGTTGTTCGCCCACCTCTTGACTTTAGTCTTGTTCCAGAGCCTGAGTGTTGCGTGCGCATCCGTTTAACAGAACTGACTTCATTTATTGCAGATTGTTGGTAATAATACCGCTTTACTTGTCAAAGCAGCTACTGGTACCTAAAAAAGAACACTCAAAAGTTAACAATAGCATCACAACAATCAAACTAGTAGTTTAAAAATTCCAAGTTCTTTGTTGCTATTATCATTATGGAAGTGGGTTCTTTCGTTAAACCCTACCCCAGATGACGTCACAGGACAGTCCAACATTTTAGATGGTGGTAGACTGGGTTCCCCAGGTTTAGGATGTTTTTAGCCACCCTCTAAAACTGACCCTAACCCCAACCCACCTACATCCCACGAGAGAATGCAGCCTAGGTACCACAAGTGCCTGCAACCTAGGTCCCACGACTGCATGCAGCCTAGAAAATTAGACTGTCCCGTGACCTGTGGATTTACCTTGTTTGGGGTAGGATATTAAGAAAGCACCTTGAAGTGTAATCTTGTGTTACACATCATTGAAAACTCATTGCACATCATTGAAATGGCTAGGAGTGGGAAGGGTTAGGAATTGAGGAAAACACAAAGAGACTAGTTAAGTATTTTGGAAATATTAAATACAGAACCCTCTTATTTAAAAAAAAAAAAAAAACATACTTGAGGGATCATATAAAGGCAAAATACAAAGAGACATACAGCGTTACAGGTGATAAGAGGATAACATCAGAAGATGGGCGAACATAATCTTGAGAGAGGTACATCCAGGAAAAACAGGACCTGTGCAAGATCCTTTGCAGCCAACCTTGTCTGTGAATTCGCTACCTGACTGATCTATTATTTGTGAAACTGTGGCATTAGTGGCCTATTTGTATGGGCACCGATTTATTGATTGAAAGGATAACATTGTTTCCAGCGGCTTTCCCTTTGGGAACAAACAACGCAATCAGTAGAGAAAGAAGATTACTATGGCCTGGAGGCACCTAGGTGTAACCAGCGAGTCTGGCCGGCTCACTACACTCAGAGAAAAGGCAAGACGCGGACTTTTAACAAGATTGTGACCGGTACCACCAGTATTGGAACTCTGCGCTGACTGCTGAAGATGAGAACGGAGCATGCATGGGAATGCCCCGAGTGCTGTGATGTCAATTCTTGACTTAACTTAACTCAACTCTAGAGACTGGAACGTAAAAAAATGTAAAATGGCACTATTATAAAAATAAATTCCCTTCTAGGTTCGCGTACTGAATGATTACCAACAAATGACTCAAGAAGACACTATTCGGAAGTTACTCCAACTGGAGCAAATCTGTTCCAGCACCACGCCCCCTCCCCTTCCCTTCCCCACCTGATAACACAGATTTATAATAAGCCACTTAAGGAGAAGTCAGAGATTATATATCCAATTTCGTCCTTTTGAGGACGAAATTTTTTGTCATTTGAAGCCCTATGCTGGCTTTTGCCAGGGGCCGCAATATAGGCAGGCCATATATATGGCCAAATGTCTGAACTCGGTTTCTGGGCCCTCTCCACGGCGATCCTCATCCGCATGGTGGCACTTTGTGTCATCGGGTGTTTGTCGCTTGTGTGATGTCCTGGTGGGGTAGAAAGTCAGTCAGTTAGTCAAAAGTCAGAGACGATGAACCGTCTTTAGGAATTGCGTTCAGAAACATGTTGCAGTGCAAAGAAAAAAAAAAATTAAATGCCAGCGAACTCCTGCTGAACATGCAGACACTGAGATAGCTGCTGCATCAGAGGACGGTGCAGGATTTGTGTCGGACCGATGTTCTTTGATATCGATGGAGATAACAAACCAAAGTCATTGGGACCCCCAGGAGCGCGGCTAGCCAATACCACAACAAAACAGTACGTCTTGTCTGAAGCCTTTCAGACCTCTTCTTCCGTGGTCCCTCTTAAAAGGGTGGTTGACACATTGTGTTGTTGTTTTCAGCTATGCTGCCGTATCTACGTCTTTGGCCATACGCACCCGATTTCAGTACATCCCTGTGCTATCGCCTTTTACAACATTAGTTTTAGTTGCAGTGCGCTCCCTCCCCTACCAACCCTCTCACACCAACCCATTTCCCCCCCCCCTCCCCGTAAATCCACACTGAGTATATTTATAAACATTTTATAATACTGAATATTTCAGGCTTGGATGTGTGGAGGTAGCGTGGAACTGGTCACGTGTTCACACATCGGTCACATCTATCGACGCTCCAGCCCTATTAAATATCCGCCAGAAAACAGTAATAAAAACTCTATACGAGTTGCTGAAGTTTGGATGGATGATTACAAAAACTACTTTTATGAAAGAATACTCTTCAAGCTGGTATGTACTCGTTGACTTCATTACTCAGTCTTAAACAAAGATAACGATGCACTTGAATGCCCTGTTTTAACACGTGACTTTGTTAAAACATGACAGGGTGGTTTTGATGTACTACTCTAACTTACTTTGTAAGACTTGGTTTGATCATAGTGTAAATTCTTGTCATAGTCGACGAGCTGCTGGGCTGTCATGCAGGAATTGTAGTTATTCTATTATAGTGTGTGTTTACTTCTTTTGCTTACATTTATCCAAAAGTAGTTATTCCCTTTATGTGTATGTTTACTTCTCCTATTTACTTTTCTCTAAAAGTTTGATTTCCTTAACGCCTTTTGGTTCTACATGTGAATCAAATATTGATCTTTGAGGGTATGTTTCCTTCTCCTCTTTACTTTTCTCTAAAAGTTTGATTTCCTTGACGCCGTCTGGTTCTACATGACAATGAAATATTGATCTTTGAGGGTATGTTAACTTCTGCTTATGTTTATATAAAAGTAGTGCTTCTTCTAGACAAATACTATGACCCCATTTAACTAAGAGATAGTTCGGGTTGAGGAAGGGAAAGAGCTGTACAGATGCAATATTTTTTTCATGAGGCAGATATATGACCAGCTACTAAAAATGAAAAAAGTCAACACCTTGTGTTTATAGATTAAAAAAATAAGGCATTCAATCGCGTAATATAGAAAAAACTATAGAAAATTCGAGAAGATTATGGTATTCAAGATCAGCTGTCGGATGACTTCATGGCTCTTTGTCAAGATAACCAGTGCTTAGTAAGAAAAACAGAACGAACGAATGCTCCCCATCTCATCAGGTGTCAGTTATGTGTCGACTCACAACTATTGTTCATTATTTACATGGATAGAATTACACAAAAGGCAAATACAGGCCCTGAAGAAATCAATAAACCCCCGCCCCAGACAATCACTGTCTAATATACCAATAAAAACACCATTTACAATACCATATTGACTCTTTACATCAAATCTGAATAAAGTATGATATGAGAATTCAGTGAAAACTGAAGTATTAAGTATAGACAGGAAGCATAATAACATAAAAGTTCACGCTAACACTACTACAATAAAAAAAAGTATGAGAATTAAAACATCTATCTAGGAAGCATATTTACGGAGGATGGCAAACTCGATAAAGAGATATAACCCAGAGTGCAGACGGCAGATGCTATCACCTAAAGTTTACCCCCCACCACCGGCTTAGACATCCAAATGTCTCCCTTTCAGCAAAGCAGCAAATGATTATTAGTATCTTCATCAATACTTTATGCTATCAGTACCAAACATGGACAGTGAATAGGTTACTGCATGTGTAGCGCTCTCTCTCCGTAAGATCATTAACAACAATAAAAGGGACAGTGTAGCGAACCCCAGCAAGAGATAGAAAGTTGGAAAAGACTATGTCTGGATTGTAATGACAGACAAAGAATGAAATAGCTCGGCTATCTATTGAGATCTGATTTGATTGTTTCGATTTAAGAACTGCAGCTAAATCAAACCTAAATAAACTGGACAAAACACAGAAGGCTGGTCTCAGAATCATTACTGAAGGTATGAGAAGCACACCAATCTATGAGCTGGGGCATCTTCTGGCCTCCAGAGTTTGAGTCATCGAAGGGAAGACAAGGTGCTAACACTAAGAGAAAAAAAACTAAACGCGTGAACAACAACCCCATGCACAGAAAAGCAAATAACATAACTAAAAACCGATTTTAAAAAAAAACAACAAAGTTTTCCCTATTTATCAAAATGTTATTAAAAAAAAAAAAAAGTGACATCCTTTCCAAAGATCCTTCTACGTGGGAAATGATCCAGGCATAGACCTACAGCCCAACTATACAGTCACAACAACAATTCCAGACATAGTATGAAGAGTGAGACCTAGTTCTGCATGCAAAGACCTTTAAACATGTCCCGAACTGTTATCCAAAATCCGAACGGACACACGTATGCACTAATGGATCATTAGAGAGAGCAGGAACAAAAACGGATGAGCTGGATCGGTCATCATGCTGCAAGATGGGACCACATTAAAAACGTCATGCGCCTTGTGAAAACTTTAAACAAACTTCATAGCAGAGCAGCAAGCAATTATTATTTCAGCCAAAGTACTCGAGGTAAGAAAAATTAAAAACGTCAAGATTGTTTTCCCTTGTGACTGCATGTCAGTCCTTCAGGCGACTCAAAGGGATCCACGAGCAAACACGGAAAGAGAACTAACCCATCCATTGCCTTTACCAGAAATCAGAACACTTATCATAAGAAAATTTAAGAAATTGTGGAGAAAACAAACTAACAGTAAACACACTAGACCCCATCAGCAAACTCAACAGAAAGCAACATACAACAATTTTCCGTCTACGAACAGGACACTGCAGGCTCAACTACCACACGCATGAAATAAAAATTGCACAGTCCCCAAAGTGTGCCTGTCAAACAAGACCACAAATACCTGAGCATATTCTGCAGACCTGCCCACTCTACATACAACTTCGAAAAGACACTGTCTCAAAAGCAAAGTGTGCAGAGCAAGCTATGGGGAACCATGAAGGACCTGCTACTGACATGCGAGTTCATACAGGCAACCCACCTGATGGTCTGATCTGAGCATACGAAAACGAACGCAAAGAAAGAAGGAAAGAAAAACATTAAAGAACGAACATCACAGAAGTTGGGGCATTTACATAAGCGGTCCGTCCCAGTCTTCAACAACCAGTGCAGAGTTCCAACACCAATGGTGTCAGTAGCAAAAATATTACATATATGTCCATCCCACCTTTCCCCCGAGCGTCGATTATCGGCCACATCCCCTCTTCAATTTTGCTCTGCATCACTCGCACCAGACTGATTTGATTTGATTGGATTCAAGAAACTACATCACAGCACTCGGGGCATTCCCTTAAGCGCTCCGTCCCCATCTTCAGCAGCCAGCGAAGAGTTCCGATACTAATGGTGCCAGTAGCACTGTGAATAAACGTCCGTCTTGCCTTTCTTCTGGCCTCGAGCATCTGCCAGAACCTCTCGTCACTCCCCGCTGCATCAATCTTACCAGACTGTGGTGATACATCTGCTCCTCCGAACTGTACACCAGACTGTGATTGTACACGTGCTCCCATAAGGTCAGCGGGAAACTGCAGTGACCGCCTTTACTTCCACTTTTAAGCTGGATGTTGTGTTATTATATGCTAATCTCTTCTGCACCAAAAGTCGACCAGTGGCTTTTGCTAAGAACCCCTGGCACATCTTTTGACTCTTGACACTGAACCATCTGTATAATAATCACATCACCCTAGCGAGCACTATCCTGAATTAATTTTGGAATTTCTACCTTCTGGCCACTCCCTGCACTCCCAGCTCAATGTGATTATGACTCTACACAAGTCTGACTGTTCCGCTATCATTTTGACCCACTCATCTCCTCAACTTATATTCTAAAAGATGCAAACCTGTCCGATCGTGTCCTCCGCCTAAGCCATTCCATCTAATGAGAATGCAGCCACACCAAACTGCATTTGAGACTTTTTCACCAGAACATATGGGGAAGACCAAGAAAGAGATGGATAAATGGTGTAGCTGAAACCTGAAAAAAGATGAACAATCCACCACCCAAACCACCGGAGAAGCGCAAAGCAACTATAGAAAACTACGGCATTAGGCTACAACCAATTATCAGTGAGACGACAAGAGAAGTAAGAATTGATCTGTTAAAGTTCGTTTGCCTCATTAGCTTACACTTATCTGATATAAGGGTAACATTTCTAGGGTAACTACGGAGACGTGACTGAGAGGAAACAGCTTCGAGAACGTCTCAAGTGTAAGAATTTCGAGTGGTATTTACGAAACGTTTTCCCCGACGTTGTATTACCTTCCAACATCAAGTACGCTGGAGAGGTAAGTTTATCTTTACCGAGCAATACGTTTTAACCTATACTAATGGTTTTTTTTTAAAGCAGAAGTAAAATAAGGGCAATCGATGGTATGAGCAATTATCAGAGATCATGAAGAAAAGGATATGCTTTTCACCTTTCGTCGGTTACACTGGTGAAACAGACATTTTGTGTATGTAGTCGATTTTTTGCTTCATTTTAATCAATTGTTACTGTAATATGCACTTGACGAGACACAGCTAAATTTGCCGGGCATAAAATTGTGCAGTCAGTTGTTTGTTTGTGTCTTCTTTGTTCAAATTTAAAGATAGATGATTGTGGTATAGTAGACGAATTTCGATACAAGGCGGTCACAGAAGAAGTAAAAAAAAAAAAAAAAAAATGTAAATAACCCTTTTCCACGCCTTTAGGCATATAGGGTAAAAAGGGCTAGACCAACATTTTTATAGATCAATCGGCACAAGATGGGTGATGTGGTCAGTATCACGCCGGCTGCCTTCACTTTCCCGGGACTGCACCCGGTACCCACTCAATGCTCGGTTGACCTGGGAGCCAAGGTCATTTTTGAAAAAAGTCCGGCTCCGCCAGGGAGCGAACCCACGACCTTCCGATCTGCGGCGAGCGTCTAGCCTCTCGGCCACAGCGACTCCCTGGTCATTGAATACCGATCATATATTTCCATCTACCCTTCCATTTGTGAAAACAAAACAAACGAAATCGACCACGTTCAGTATCGTTTATAAATGTGCTCTGGTTTTTTTGTGCCAATTATGTGGGCTAAAGATTTAATGACATCTATCCATCCATCCATTCATGAAAACTCCCCCCCCCCCCCAAATAATTGACGACTTCTAACCTAATGCAAATAGGTTTGGCTGTAATTGTGGTCTGGTTTCTTTGTGTCAATAAGGTCGGCTCATCGTCATAAAGTGCCTGGCCAGCTGGCGTAGGCGTTCATGCGTCGCCACAGATCTCGGTCTTTTGTGTTCTGGATCAATTCAACTAATGATATTCCTGCATGTCACTGTCTTAAGCCATCCTCCAGCCATCCTCCATCATTTCTCTTGGTCTGCCTCTGCCTTTTCTATCAGGGATCTTTCCAGTCATCATGATATTTTCCAGTGCTCATTTTTCACGACATGACCAAACTTTGTCTGCTTCTCATTGTTATCTGTAATATTCTACTTGCAATAGCCATTTCCAGGCAACCATTCTTAGTTATTCCAGTAGTCCAAGGTATTCTCAACATTATTCCCAAGAACCACATCTCATTTGCCTCTAAACTCTTGTTAATTTGTTTGCTCACATTCCAAGAGTAACCAGCATACAACAGAACAGACTCGATATAACATTTCAGTACTAAATTGCACCAAAACTTAGTAGCTTGGACCAGTACTCTAGTACCTTGTGAGGGTTGTTGGGGAGTGGTGTGGTATGCACTATACTCACTCACACATATATAGAGATGTATATACACATGCATATATACATACACGGGCGTGCACACCCACGTGGTACTGTATGATACGTGACTGCATTCACACACATGTATATGAGTATACACACATACACTTAATGGGGCCGCCGTGGTGTAGTGGCCAGACGCTCGCCTATAGATCGAAAAGCTATGGGTCCAGATCCCGAGGAAGCCTGACCCCTTTTTTTTAAATGACCCTAGCTCCCATTCGACCCAACCTCAAATGGGTGCTAATGTATTTAATTTACACTATAGTTTTACCCACTTCGTATTTTGTGCACATTGGTTACTAGTTTGGGTCTTTGGTTTGTATATGTGACACTTTCTCAATATCCACTACTATAAGGGGATAATTATTGACCTATTTATATCCAGTTTCGTCCTTTTCAGGACGAAATTTTTTGTCATTTGAAGCCCTACTCTGGCTTTTGCCAGGGGCCGCAATATAGGCAGGCCATAAATATGGCCAAATGTCTGAACGCGGTTTCTGGGACCTCTCCACAGCGATCCTCATCTGCATGGTGGCACTTTGTGTCATCGGGTGTTTATCGCTTGTGTGATGTCCTGGTGGGGTAGAAAGTCAGTCAGTCAGTCAGTTTTGACCTGTTTCGGTTTTTACACAGTTTAATTCCTTCTCTTTTATTTCTGACCTTCCTCAGTTCCTTTCTCTCATCTCACCGTCTCTGTCTTCTCATAACTGTATCCATACATAGATATTTTTGCCTGTCCTGCAAATGAATTTCTTTATTTAATTCAGTATGTTCTTATAACTGTCAACATGTAAGCATTCCGTGGATGTCAATGACGTATTTTGTTTGTGAAAATAGTCTTCCTAGGGTTTTATTTCCTGTTTATAAAAAGCGCTTGTTTGATTTATGTTTTTTACGACCCCAAAACATCAAGAACTGGCCCTAACCCCATGAACTGGCCCTAACCTATGTCCCACGAGAGAGTGCAGGACTGCATGCAGCCTAGGTCCCACAACTCCATTCAGCCTATCTACCACCCCGTGAAATATTAGACTGCATCGTGACCTGTGGATTTCTCCTGTTTGGGGTAGGATATTAAGAAAGCACCTTGAACTGAATTTGTTTGTTTGTATGCTTCAGTATTACAGTAGTCGGTAGATTGCTCCCGTATCACAGGATTCGGTAGATAGCTTCCGTATCACAGTAGTCAGTAGATTGCTTCCGTATCACAGTAGTCAGTAGATTGCTTCCGTATCACAGTAGTCTAGTCGGGAGATTGCTTCCGTATCACAGTAGTCTAGTCGGTAGATTGCTTCCGTATCACAGTAGTCTAGTCGGTAGATTGCTTCCGTATCACAGTAGTCGGTAGATTGCTTCCGTATCACAGTAGTCCAGTCGGTAGATTGCTTCCGTATCACAGTAGTCGGTAGATTGCTTCCGTATCACAGTAGTCTAGTCGGTAGATTGCTTCCGTATCACAGTAGTCTAGTCGGTAGATTGCTTCCGTATCACAGTAGTCTAGTCGGTAGATTGCTTCCGTATCACAGTAGTCTAGTCGGTAGATTGCTTCCGTATCACAGTAGTCTAGTCGGTAGATTGCTTCCGTATCACAGTAGTCAGTAGATTGCTTCCGTATCACAGTAGTCTAGTCGGTAGATTGCTTCCGTATCACAGTAGTCGGTAGATTGCTTCCGTATCACAGTAGTCTAGTCGGCAGATTGCTTCCGTATCACAGTAGTCTGGTCGGTAGATTGCTTCCGTATCACAGTAGTCTAGTCGGTAGATTGCTTCCGTATCACAGTAGTCTAGTCGGTAGATTGCTACCGTATCACAGTAGTCTGGTCGGTAGATTGCTTCCGTATCACAGTAGTCTAGTCGGTAGATTGCTTCCGTATCACAGTAGTCTGGTCGGTAGATTACTTCCGTATCACAGTAGTCTAGTCGGTAGATTGCTTCCGTATCACAGTAGTCTAGTCGGTAGATTGCTTCCGTATCAGAGTAGTCTAGTCGGGAGATTGCTTCCGTATCACAGTAGTCTAGTCGTTAGATTGCTTCCGTATCACAGTAGTCTAGTCGGTAGATTGCTTCCGTTTCACAGTAGTCTAGTCGGTAGATTGCTTCCGTATCACAGTAGTCGGTAGATTGCTTCCGTAATACAGTAGTCGGTAGATTGCTTCCGTATCACAGTAGTCGGTAGAGTGCTTCCGTAATACAGTAGTCGGTAGATTGCTTCCGTATCACAGCAGTCAGTAGATTGCCTCCTTATCACAGTAGTCAGTAGATTGATTTCGTTTCACAGCAGTCGGCAGATTGCTTTCGCATCACAGTAGTCTAGTCGGTAGATTGCTTCCGTACCACCGTAGTCAGTAGATTGCTTCCGTATCACAGTAGTCAGTAGGTTGATTCCGTATCACAGTAGTCGGTAGATTGCTTCCGTATCACAGTAGTCGGTTGTATTGTCTATTGTGTCATAAACTTGTCGGTAGATTGCTTCCGTATCACAGTAGTCGGTTGTATTGTCTATTGTGTCATAAACTTGTCATTCCACACTGTACCAACGGCTTCATACTGAGAAGTGCATATGGGAATAGATTAACTTTACGTATGCTCGGACAATTAAACGCAATCTCAAAACATGTAACAGGAAAGCCCGGGTCCATAGTCTTGGTTTGCGTTTTGTTAGAGATGGAATCTCCGACAGGCGGACAGACACGAAACTGATTTCTGATCAGGCAGCTTCTGTGGCATGCTTTCTTCTGCATGGGCAACACATGGCCTCTACAATAATTCCTAAGTTTTGTGCTCTGTAGATCCGGCATTTCATCCCTGGCTCTAGTTAGCTGTGATTGCCCGGCTCGCTAGTGTAGCTGGCTAGACCTGACTTCGCGGCGACCGGGTGAAGAACTTGTGGTCCAGGTTTAAGCCCCGGGTAGGCAGAAAAGCCACATTTCTCCCATATATACGGTATTTATCATGGAAATTAAGGCCGAAGGGGTGCGATATCCTTATACTGAGCCAAAGGGTTGATAACTCATGGTTTCTGGATTAGGAAACAACAACTGTGATTCATACGCCTCTCTATAACACAGTATAACACTATCGCCTGAAAATACGAAAAGGCTAACAAAAGTTAAGACCTCAATGCTTTGTCCGGCTCTCTACTTTCACCCTTACTATGGAAAGGGATAGGAAGCCGCTATGATGTTTTCAATGGCTTTCAAAACAGAAGTCATCTACGAGCATTGGCTCTATATAGCTCGCGTTCAAATACGCTGGTGGATGGAGACTTGTTAGTGACAACATTTAATAATGTCAGTTTTGTAAATCACGCAGTCGTGACTCTTTTACACTGACGAGAACGACTCTCTCTTTCACTCTCTCTCTCTCTCTCTCTCTCTCTCTCTCTCTCTCTCTCTCTCTCTCTCTCTCTCTCTCTCTCTCTCTCTCTCATATCTGGTTTGCTGACTTAACAGCTAAACAGCTGAAGATCCCATCTATTTAAATTTGGTCCAATCGTTAGGACTGAAAGTTTGATATTCAGAAATACGTAATATGAGTAACTGCTGTTTGTTTAAGTTTCAGCTCAGAGCATCCTTCCATTCAGTGTCGAAACGTGGGAATATTAAAACAAAATTAAAGAATACCATATTCTTTATTGAGACGGATGAATGTGTTTGGTTGTAACATAATTCTTGTTGTTTAAAATGAGCAGTCATTGTGATTTTAATCTACCTTTGAAAAAAAAGGTACGAAAATCAATCAAAATGACCCCTATCTTCTCTCTCTCTCTCTCTCTCTCTCTCTCTCTCTCTCTCTCTCTCTCTCTCCCTCCCTCCCTCTCTACCACTGTCTTTTATTCAAGGTTTCGCAGCTCATATCACTCCGTTACTCCCCACCCCCCACACATTTGGTGGCCGTGGCCCCCCTCCCCCAATTTGATCGAGGTCGCTACCACCCCCTGGATCTTTTGTGAAACACGAAAATCAGAGTTTAGCGTCGCATGATTGATGTAAGACTGATGTTAAAGGGTCCTTAACTAATACATATGTATATCTACGTCGTCAATACGGAGAACAACTAAAACAGTTACCAATAAATAACATACATTCATTTGCCAATCCTTGGACAGTATAGATGAAATTAGCTGATATGGTAGAATCACCAATGCAGTAGTAAAAGATAATAATGAGTTGAGTTGAGTCAAGAATTGATATCACAGCACTCGGGGCATTCTCATGCATGCTCCGTCCTCATCTTCAGCAGCTAGCGCAGAGTTCCAATACCGATGGTACTGGTCACAATCTGTGTATTTGTCCATTTTGCCTTTACCCCGAGTGTAAGGAGCCGGCCGGACACCCTGGTTACACCCAGATGCCTCATTCTCTCCAGGCCATAATATTCTTCTATCTCTGCTGGTTCTGTTGCTTGTTCCCAAAGGGCCTTGACCACATCTGCCTTGTCATGCATCGCTTCACTACCCAGTGGTGCAGATCAGCCAATCTGTGTGCCTGTTCATAACCCACCACGCCGGCATAGCCAGGATCTATAATGGATCTTTAAGATAATAGTGTCAATTATGTAAATCACGAAGAGTCTTAGCTCTTTTACACTGTTGTGAATGACTCTCTCTCTCTCTCTCTCTCTCTCTCTCTCTCTCTCTCTCTCTCTCTCTCTCTCCCTTTCACTCTCTCGATCAACACTGACTTATGATGAGTTGGTTGAGGGCATATGCTACATTAGGGGTTAAAAGATGGAAGAAGAAGATGTAGTTTTAATACACACTAATTTTTGTGTGTCTGATCTAAGGGTTCTGATTTAGAACAGTTTTTAGAGCTTTGTTATTATAGCTATAAACAGTAAGACACTTCCTACAAGTGCATTTGTAATGTCTTGGTTAACTACACATGCAGATCCGAAGTGTTGCCTCTCCTCGATGTGTAGACAGTATGGGTGGACCCGATGGAAAGCAGCATGTGCCGAAGATGTATCAATGTCATGGAGAAGGAAATCATCAGTTCTGGTATTTTAGTGGAAGTGGTCACATATATCAGGATGCTTGGCACATCTGCGTCTCCAATGGACAAACTATCATCCAAAACGCTTGTATACCAGATGGTGCCACATGGAAGTACAGAGAGGTAGGATATCGTGTTCTAGAAAATAGCCTTTCCCAGTCCTGATAGACAGAAGGAATTCCTTCATAGCGTTCACCGGCTGTAAATTCCGGCTGAAAGATCTGGCTGAACAGTAACTTCTGGACTTTGGTCTTGATTCAGAACTTGAGGTTTGCCTACACATCCAATTTACAGATGTCGTTTATTTGAGTGCAGACTGTTGGTTCCTTGCCTCTCATGCAGATGCACTCCGACCTTGAAGGAAACATGCCTGATTAGTTGCATCCTACGACATAATTTGTAGGGGAAGGGAGGAGAGGCAGTGGGTCTATTATTTGTTCTCCAAAATGGAGCATGAAATACACACTGCGAAAAGATGACTGAGCTATTCTTATTTCTTGTTAGATCGCATTGTAGTTGATGATGTAGTTGATGATGTAGTTGATGATGTAGTTGATGATGTAGTTGATGATGTAGTTGATGATGTAGTTGATGATGTAGTTGATGATGTATTTGATGATGTAGTTGATGATGTAGTTGATGAAGGGATGACACGCACTTTACTGGACTGCAATAAGAACAACGACCAAAGTTGACCCAGATGGGTATAGGACAAAAAAATAACACAGAAGACAAGAGGAATATTCCTAGCAATAGGCAATCTGTTAAAGTAAAAAACAATCAAATCTACTTATTCACATAGAATATTTAAAATCAATTCGCCGTATGACGCAGAAACATGTAGATAAAGAATACATTTACTAGTAAATTGTAAACATTTATTAACTGGTGCCAACACAGAATTAAAACAATGACACTGTACAACGGACTCACTAATGCGGAGCTTGTAGAGAGAACTAAAATTCTAGAACTGAGAAGTGAAGAAAGGAAATTGTTGCGATAATTGTACACATGTTGATAAAAGATGTTAATAGTACGAGGGAAATGTCCAGAAACTGGAACCAGCAGGGCGAGAGAGGGAGAGGGAGAGAGAGAGAGAGAGAGAGAGAGAGAGAGAGAGAGAGAGGCGAAGGGGGAGAAAATATGTATATATTTATGTACACACACACACATATATATATATATATATAAAGAGAGAGAGAGAGAGAGAGAGAGAGAGAGAGAGAGAGAGAGAGAGAGAGAACATAAAAGATCACTCGAAACGTGAATGAATAAAGTGTGGGGAAACAAAAAGACTAGCTGCAGGACATGGTAAAAGACAGGACTCTTGGAGTGATTTGGTTGAGCTTAACTCTCAGTTATATTATTATCGTTGCCATTCAGCACAATATTAATATTATTACTCACTTAAACAAACTCAATCCCACCGAGTTCCCTTCACCCTCACCCGTCCCCGGGAAAAATGTTCTACTGACTGTGTTCCCAAAGTTGGTCTTTATATCGGCGCCGTCCCCTCCCCCAACTTCTGTCAGTCCAAGTTTATCAGATTTGTTTTTTTCTGGATGTCATTATATCATTGACTAAATACACTGTTTTATCTATTGTCCCAGGATAAGACGATACTTCACCTTCCCACCAACCATTGCCTCACTGCAAGTGTGACACGTGATGACATTTCCATAGCTAACTGTTCAGGCAATGACTACCAGAAATGGGAGCTTCAACCACGGAGGAGCGATGTAAAGTTTCCCAGTGTAGCGAACGCCACTGTTAATTTATAATATAGTAGTTTTTTGGGTCCAAATGTTGCACTATTGTGTAAAAGTATAAAAGAAAAGATTTTAATTTAAGAAATCTAGTAATAGCTTGGTCTTTGATTTAAAACACAATTCTTGCGGCAGCGGCTATTTTCTATATTTTAGAGCTCAACAGAAGATAAAGAAAGTTTAAATGACAGAATATAAAAACATTCAAGGATGATCTAAATCTATATTTATCTATGTGTTGTTCGTCCATAACGAGTGATTAAGACCACGTTCATCTAAAGTAGTAATGATCAATGATTATGAGTACAAAGGTGGATGATTAGTTCAGTATGAGCCAGGAAAGTTCTTGAGCAGTGAGGACAACAGATGGAAGTCGCAGTGGGTGTGGGATTAGCAGTACGATTCTTTCTAGTCTGCCTCCGTTTCTCTGCCTGTGCAACCTCTGCTGCCTGGCAGGCCAATGCATCATGTCTGAGGGGCGTACGCCATCCAGGACGGTCTTGTTCAGCAGCCTAACACGTCACTGTGTTTGATGCCAAAAGAATTGAGAGTAGTCGTCAGGGTGTCCTTATAGCGCTTTTTCTGTCCTTCCTGGCACCTTTTTCCTTGCTGGAGCTCGCCATAAAATACTCTCTTTGGGAGGCGATAGTCTGGCATGCGGGATAGGTGACCAGCCCAACGCAGCTGACAATTCTTCAGTATCGTGTGGATGCTAGGCAGGTTTGCCCTATAAAGAACCACAGTATTTGACATCTTAGCTTGCCATTTGAATTTTGAGCAGCTTTCTGAGACAGGTTAAATGAAACTGATTCAACGTTTTAGCATGCTGTTGATGCACAGTCCCAGTTTCACAAGCGTAGAGCAGTACTGGAAGAATTACAGCTTTGTAAACCTTTACCTTGGTCAGCAGTGAGATACCATTTCCGTTCCAGACACTGGTATAAAGTCTGCTAAAACTGCTGCTGGCCTTTGAGATTCTAACATAAATCTCGTCGTCGATTTTGACTCTCTGAGATAGAGTACTGCCAGGATAAGTGAATCTGTGGACTACATTTAGCTTTCGATCATTTACAGTGATTGTGGGATCACAGTAATTTTTTTTCTGGGAGCCAGTTGATAGATAACAGTTTTATCAGTGTTGATAGTTAGCCTGAAGTCAGTACAGGCTTTAGAAAAACTGTTTATGATGTGCAGCATACTGGCCACAGAAGTGGAGTTTAGAGCGCAGTTATCAGCAAAAAGAAGTTCTCTAATTGTAGTTGTTTTAGTTTTTATCTTAGCTCGAAGTCTCCTCAAATTAAACAAGCTGCCATCAGTACGGTAATTTAAAACAATTCCTGGATCGTCATCATCAAAGGCATTGACAAGCATGGCAGCAAATGTCATACAGAACAAGGTTCGCGTAAGCACACATCCTTGCTTTACGCCATATAAAACAGGGAAAGTGTGACGTGCTGCGGCTTCATGGTGATATGTGTCGTACCAACGATGAAATAGGCCAAGTGGAGTAAAACAGTAGGAACTTTAATGCTGTTAAACGGTAGAACAACGAACGCTATACGATAGGTTCCATGGGTGTATTGATATACCAATGATCAACGGATGAAAAAATGTGCAATTAATAAAACACACCAACACTAGCTCGCTGGTACATCAACTGACTTCATTACAAACACGGGTCGCAGTCCCACCTTAGAAATCCGGACAGTCACATCGATTTCAGTCCGACCTTGGAAATCCGGACAGTCATCTCGATCTTATCTTCTGCAGTCTGAACTAGGGAATATTAGTATACAGGCTTACTGCCGAACGTAGTAGACAATTTACCAGCTTTCTGCTGAGGTTTATAGTGGAGTCCTGGGGTAGAGGATCCTCAAGGATCCAACTTTGATTACCATTCCTTCAGTGGCATCCCGAGGTAAAGCATCCTCAAGGATCCACATGTCTGTCTCCTTCAGACTTTAAACATCGAATGCTTGTTGACACAAACCCCTAACAACCTTACATATTGTTTTGACGTCCTATTTGCTCACTCAGTACTGGTGCGTTCTAGTGCACATCCGCACGCGACAGAAAGATTCCGACAGTGTTCCCTTTTTCGGCGCTCTGGCCTGCATACCTCCATAGAACTGCTGTACAATCCTAATAAACTTCTGAGGACAGACACATTTAGCCACTATTTTCCACAGTCCTCAGCTGACTGTATCAAAGGCCTGTGTGAGGTCTATGAAGGTAGAATAGAGGAGCTGGCGAGAAGCGAAAATCATGTCAATGGTCCCTCGATCTTTTCGGAAGCCACACCGGCTCTCAGGCAGGAGGTCTTGATCAAGATGCACCGTAAGACGGTACAGGAGATTTCTAGCCAGGATTTTACCAGCAATAGACAAAAGAGAGATTACACGGTGATTGTCACATTCCAGGCGGTTTCCTTTACGTTTTTACAAATGTCTGATTGTTGCATCTTTGAAGTCTTGTGGAAGTATTTCTTGCTGCCAAACATGTTGGAATATTTGGTGTAATTTCTCAGTGAGAACATTACCACTATTTTAAAACTTCTGCGGGTATCGAATCAGGACCAGGAGCCTTAGTTATATATAATTTGCAAACGTTCCGAATAATGTTTATTGTCAGTCTGTTTTTTTTTTTCAGTGCTTACAAAGCAAACATCAGTGTTTAAAAAAATGTGAGCAACTTTGTTACAAACCAAACCGTTTGTTTAATGTATGGAACTATCTATTTTATTTATAAAACATCTTTAGTAAGTGGTCAGTATCACACCTTTACTTCAAAGAGAATTTATGGTAACACATTTACAGGTCGAAAACATGATAACCGAGTTAATTTAATGATAAATAATCACTTCAATGAGGATTCCAATACATGACCAACAGACCTGCAGGAAAAAGGCCCTAGTTTCGACCACTACTGATAACAAAGGTGTTGGCGTCTGTCCATCTTCAGGATTGTTTTATTTAGGGCTTTCTTTTCTAGGTAAGAAAAGTGACAGTACTCACCACAAAGTGCGTAAAAAGGTGCTTGTATTTATCCCCCGCCGACCCCCCCCCCTCCCCCCCCCCCTGCGTTTTTTAAAATAATAATAGAAAAAGGGTCATTTACAGAAAACTTACAAAATTATTCCTGGAAAAAAAGGTGCCGATAGTTACTAGAAAACTTACAAAATTATTCCTGGAAAAAAAAAGGTGCCGGTAATTACTAGAACTTTTTAAATTATTCTTAAAAACAGGTGATAGTATTATCAAAAAGTGTCTTTTACATAAGGACTTACAAAATTATTCAGAAAGAAATCAATACCGATACTGTGTATCACTGCATAAATAAATAAAAAGTAAAGGACCCTTTTCTACGCCATTAGGCCTAAAGGGCATATAGGGCTAGCCCTATTTTTTAAAGACCAATCGGCACAAAATCGGGAATGTGGTCATCATCACGCCGGCCGCCTTTACTTTTTGGAACTGGACCCGGTGCCCACTCAAGGCTGGGTCGACCTGGGAGCCAAGGTCATTTTTGAAAAGAGTCTGGCTAATCCAGGGAGCGAACCCACGACCTTCCGATCCGCGGGGAGAGTCTAGCCGCTCGGCCACGGCGACACCCGTATCACTGCATACCGCCACACAAAATTAGCTCTGGCTTTATTCATACTATACTAAAGCATGGACATCATGTTGAGTTTGATTAGCAAGACCAAGTTAAATAAAGATTGTCCACATTAACTGCACAGTATTTCAGAATCTTTCTTGCCATCACATGAATGTGAGATACTTTTTCTCTAACATTCAAATTTAACATATCCCTAATCATTTATTCTAGGTTGACAACTTTTTGCCACGTATGTTAACGAACTTCCATTACATCTCAGTATAACATTGCGCCGAACGAAACTCTGTTGTGGCAGGGTTCACTCCGGGGGAGGCAGAAAAAGCCTGATTTTACGGAATTACAGATGAATAGGCCGAAAGGTTGCTAGTCATGAGCCTAATTGTCATGCTACTTGGGAAGTTCATTACAGTATAAACATGCGAACGACTGTACAAAAAAACTCTTATGACCAAATTGAGTTGGAGTTCTTTACAGAAAGAAGAAAATCATTAAATGCAAGTTCGCATAAGTTAAAACTAAATCTATGCTTATAACAACAAGAAAAAAAGTTACAAACATTAGCATTGCACAAGCTACCACATGAGCTTTACATATTTCAAATAACTTTTGTTAATGTAACTGAGCACAAAATATTGGCCTTCACAATTTAACTTAAGAGTTCTCATGTTTGCGTCATCACTTAGAAAACTGCACAGAAAAGTTTATCAGCTTGCCAAAATTCAGCACTTCCTGGATGAAAGAAAGGCGAAAAATATTTTACGCGTCCTATATCCAAACACAAGTCGACTATTGCTCCACAGTTTCGGAATGGCTGCGGAAAATCTAATGTTAAAATACTAAGTTCCCTTCAAAATCGCGCTTCACGCCTAGATTCAGATAAAAAACATATAGACAAAAATCATCTCTATAACCATTTAAGACTTCAATTTTTAACAAGGCTGAATTTATTCATTATACTGTGTCTCAAAAGACTCAGAATTACCTTTTCCAGTAATTAAATTCAACGAACAGCAAGAGGCTTAATTTATTACATTTGCCTAAATCTCGAACAGATTTATTTAAAACAGGTTTAGCATATTGTGCTGCTCATTTAATGAAACAGCTTCCACTTGATCTAAAAAATACAAAGAGTTCATATTCATTTAACCGCAAACATTTTCAGTTCATGCAAGTGGTTATATGTCACCCTAATTGTAAGTATTAATCTCTTTTGCATTATCAATTTATAATTTAGTTAAGTGTTTGATATGTGTGTGTGTGTGTGTGTGTGTGTGTGTGTGTGTGTGTGACATGTATATGTGTGGTATGCATGTGTGAATGTGTGACTGTGTGTTTGTGGGTTTGTGTACGTCTGTGTGTGAATGTGTCTCTGTGTGTCTGTATCTACGTGTATGTGTCGGTGTGTGTGCCATCGTGTGTGTATATGTGTGTGTTTCTTTGTGTGTGAGCGCCTTGTCTGTTTGTGTGTTTCTCTGTGTGGGTGTGCCTGTGTAAAGTAAAGTAAAGTGTATGTATCGGTATTACGCCTAAAGCCCTCGGGTTTATGGGCAGAGCGTCCCATATCTTTTACAGACCAATTGGCACTCGGTGGGCCTGTGTTGTGTTTACGCCGGCCGTGTTTACTTTCCCAGGACAGTCCTGTGTATGTTTGAGGCTGAGTGACCTGACGTGTCTACCACGATAAAAATCCACGCCAGTGGGTTTCGTCGCGGTACGTGTATGTCTATGTCGTGCGCTTTAGCCTCGTATCATTTGTGTATGTATGTGTCTGTATGTATATGTTTGTGTGGGAGTCGCCATGGCAGAGCTACTAGAACGCTCGCCGCAGATAGGAAGGTCGGGGGTTTCACTCCCTGGCGGAGCCGGACTATTTTTTAAAATGTCCTTGGCTTCCAGGTCGACCCAGCCTTGAGTGGGTACCGGGTTCGGTCCCGGGAAGTAAAGGCAGCCGGAGGGATGCTGACCACATCACCCATCTTGTGCTGATTAGTCTATAAAAATATTGGTCTAGTCCTATATGCTCTATACGCCTTAAGGCGTGGAAAAGGGTCCTTTACTTTAATTTACTTATATGTCTGTGTTTGTTCCTTTGTGTATATGTGTGTCTGCATGTGTGTCTGTGTGTTTACGTGTGCATATCTGCCTGTGTGTCTGCGTGTGTGTCTATGTGTGACTATGCGTGTTTATTTGTGTTTATGTGTGGGTCTGCGTGTGTTTGTGCGTGTGTCTCTGTGGGTTTGTGTACTATGTATGTTTGTATCTGGGTATGTGTTTGTGTGTATGTGTGTGTTTGCTTGTGTTTGTGCGTGCGTCTCTGCGTGTATGACTGTGTGTGTGTGTGTTTGCATGTGTATCTGTGTGTATTTATCTGCGTGTGTGTGTGTCAGTGTGTGTGTCTGTGTGTTCTATGTGTATGTGTGGGTGTGCCTGCGTGTGTGTTTGTGTGCGTGTGTGTCTTTGTTGTGTTTGTGTGTGTGCTTGTCTGTATGTGCCCTTTGCTTGTATGTGTGTCTGTGTACTTGTGTGTTTGCGTGAGTGTCTGTGTCTATGTGTGTCTCTGTGTGTATCTGCGTGTGTCTGTGTGTATATTGCTGTGTGTGTTTGTCTGTGTGTGTCTGCGTGTGTCTGTGTGTTTGTCTGGTTGTGTCTGCCTGTGTGTCTGCCTTTGTGTGTGCGTGTGTATGTAAATGCGTTTGCGTTTGTGTGTCTGCGTGTGTGGCATCTCCGTGTGCGTCTCGTGTGTGTCTCCGTGAGTAAACGTGTGTCTCTGTGCGTGCCTGCGTGTATTTATGCCTGCGTTTGTGTCTGCGTGTGTGTGTGTCTGCATGAGTATCAGTGTGTGTGTCTGCAATTGTGTGAGTCTGCGTGTGTGTCTGTGTGTGTGCGTCTGCATGTGTGCCTGTGTTGTGTTTGCGTGTGTGTGTGTGTGTTTGTGTGGGATTGTGTGTGTGTCTGTGTGTATTTGTGTGTGATTTTGTGTGTGTTTGCGTCTGTGTGTTTTTGCATGAGAGTCTGAGTGTGTTTGCGTGTGTCTGCGTGTGCGTGTGTCTGTGCGTCTTCTGGTTTGTGTGTCTGTGTGTCTGCGGGTTTGTGGTTCTGTGTGTCTGTGTGTCTATGTCTGTTTTGTCTTTGTATGAGTCTATGTGTGTTTATGTAGGAGTGTCTGTATGTGCCTGGGTAAGTTAGTGGGTGGGTGCGTGTATGTGGTTATGTGTGCGCTAATGTGTGCATGCTTTTTACCACCGATGATTTTGTGTTTTTTTTTAATAGTCACAATAAGCATATTGTCATATGAATATGACATGCCCTATTGATAAAATACAACTGCTGTGTAAAAGACGGGTGTTTGGAAGGGCTGACTGTAAGACAGGCCTGCGTGCCCATTTGTGACCCATTGAAAATAATGTTCGTTCGTTTGTTTGTTCGTTCTTCTTTGCTTCTATTCCCCTACTGGTTTTCTTCCTCTGTTTAGCACTATATACGAAATCCGTTCCCATATTTCTGGAGACGCTGTGCCGTAGCCGCTAGACGCCCCGTCTGGGGATTGGAAAGTTGTGGGTTTAGGTCATGGCGGAGATAGATATGTTTTTCAAAAATGACTTTGGCTCCCAGGTCGACCCAGCCTTGAGTGGCACAAGGTGCAGTCCTGTGAAGTAAAGGCAAAATTGCCATCATCATGGGCTGTGACTTTAATGCTTTTTTGACAGCTTAGTGTAGCCCTATCATCTGAAAAGACGGAAAGGTGCCAACAGTAGTGCTACAGGTAGACGGACAGACAAACAAGCAGGACAACCAGACAACCAGGCCACGAACAGCCAAACAGGAAAGACGAGAGAGAGAGAGAGAGAGAGAGAGAGAGAGAGAGAGAGAGAGAGAGAGAGAGAGAGAGAGAGAGAGAGAGAGAAAACAGGAGGAGATAGAGCAGAGAGACAGTCAGGCAGATCGACAGGAATGTAGACAGAATGACAGACAGACAGGCCGATAACCAGAAAAGCATATAGAATGGTAGACATACGAAATAAGACCTACACACAAGACAGATATAGAGACAGACAGACAAAAAAAATTATGCAAACAGACAGAAAAACACAACAACTGACATACAAACGGCCACAAAGATAGACAAACATGTGTGAAAGAAACAAAGCTGACAAACATCGAGGCAGACACTGTTTATGTCTGCCAGCAGAAGAAGGGTCAAAAAGTAAATATGAAGGGTAATAGATGCGTGGCTGCATATGCACTTTTTGTTTGTGGGAATTTGACGATTTCCCTTTTCCGTGTTCATCTTCAGCAGCCCCGCCCATTTCCCCGCACAATGGCCTACACAGCTACGTAACCGTTCTTTTCAGAACGGCTACCCCCCCCCCCCCCTCCCTGCCATGCTGAACGACAACCTTCCGCCTGAACCACGCCAGACTAAGCCCAATGCGAAGCAGACAGAGGAAAACAGTAACAAAAACAGAACTTAGATGTGGCAACACATCACAAAGAATCGACAAAAATAAACCACAAAGAAACCAGGCCGACCAGAAAACCAACGCTCAGATAGGAGCCGGTTAAGCGTCGTTAAACTTTGAAATTTTTGTTTTCATTTCCAAGACCAAGACCAAGTACATCTTCTACCTTGGAAAAGACCATAGCCAGACCATAAGGATCTATTCGTGCCTCCACATTTTTCACTTGCTCCCAAAGGACATTGACCGTCTAGCTTGTCACTCATTAATTAATTCACTACCCACTGGTGCCTGAATCAGCTAATCTGTCTTCCTGTTAATTCCCTAATACACCTTAGTAACTCAGAGAAAATATTTAAAAAACGCTAGCTACTCGAGACAAAATGTCCTATATAGTTAAGGCGACAAGAACAACTGAAAAAGAGGTACCCTATATTAAATCAGGTTGAGGACACTGTAAAAAAAAAAAAAACCAGAAGAAATATGGGAGAGGAAGAAATTGCTCTGAAGGAGCCGAATAAATGAAGAAGAAGATGCGACATGGCATTATTTTATAACGGAGGCTTCAAATAAATGACTTCAAAATATGATTCCTTTATTTAGAAAGTGTAGTGAAAATTGTAACATTTTTTTTTTCTTTTACACATCGTGATAGTCCCCATGTGGGACGCAGTTTTTTCGGTTTCTTGAAGCACAAACGCGGCTTTTGCCGGGGGTCCTCAATATAACCTGACGGCCGGACGGGGTTTTCCTGACCTCTTCATGGGTGATCCTCATCCGCATGGTGGCACTTTGTGTCACCGGATGTTTATCGCTTGTGTGAAGTCATAGTGGGGTCATCATCAGGTGCCTTACCAACTGTCGTGGGCGATCATGCCTCTCCATAATCTGCGATCTCCTGCAGCATGTATTAGTTTGTGTGCCGACACTCCTCCATGCCGTGCAACAAGACTGTCAAGCATCTTCTCTCGTTGTCTTCCTCTATCCCTCCTTCCACAGATCTTTCCAGTGGTCACAACATGTTCTATTTTCCCTCTTCTCATAACATGGCCGAAAAATGATGACTGTCTCCTTCTGATGTCTGTGATAAGTTGTCTTTGGGCTCCCGCCTCTTTCAAAACCTCTTGGTTGCTCTTTTTGACTGTCCCACAATGTACATGATTTCCATTTGTCATATTTCTGTGAAACGAGCACAGCCAATGTATCAGTTCAAACTACAAATTATTTTTTCCCTAAGTATTGCGCATATTAAACATTAGTGTGTGTAGCCAGCTATGAATTACTAGCTAAAATGTTGAAAACCAGTACCTCGAGAGAACGATGCAGCGGGGAGTGTCTGCGGGCTCTGGGCGACACTCGAGACTCGGGGAAAGGCAAGACAAGTAGTTAACCGAATCACAACGAGAACCATCAGTATGGAGACTCTTCACTAGGAGTTGATGAAGGAGATGGAGCTAACATGGGCTCGTCCTGAATGCTTTGATGACGTATCTTTATCCAGACGAACCCCAGTTACAATTATATGATTGCGTGTATCTAACCATATGTTATGGAAATATATAAAACCGAACGAAAAGTAGTTCAGCGAGCTTAAAAATATAGCAAAAACAAGCAAAAAGCGAACGTTGCGGCTATGGAGCCTTCATCAGCACACACATAAATCAAACAAAATCACACGAATACATACATTCACTTAAATGACGTCGAAGCAACCACCATGATGTCTTGTCAGTGGAATGAAGAGACACGACTGACTGACTGACTTTCTACCCCACCAGGACATCACACAAGCGATAAACACCCAATGACACAAAGTGCCACCATGCGGATGAGGATCACCGTGGAGAGGTCCCGGAAACCGCGTTCAGACAATTGGCCATATTGATGGCCTGCCTATATTGCGGCCCCTGGCAAAAGCCAGAGTGGGGCTTCAAATAAGAAAAAATTACATCCCAAGAAGGACGTAAGGAATATAACATGAAGAGACACATGGGGCCCGAGAATAAATAGTCAGGGAATATAAAGGGCCGTAATTCGATAATTTTACTTGAATCTATGATGACAGTTCAGTCCCGTGTATGTAACCAATTATTACAATATTCACTGAAGACATTAGAGCATGGTTGAGATTGCCTTCACCTAAAGTGTGAGTCAAATGCCTCAGAAAATTAATACATTTTAAAGAGGTTTTTTTCCACCAGGTTTTGCAAGCGTTTTATAGTCCGTTTTTAAATTAATGCCCTTTTTTTTTGTTTCAAAAATTTCATGGCGCCTAGATTTTCATTTCGACCTTAGATTACCAACATGATTATGCAAGGTGGCAATAAGGAAAGAGTAGGAGAGATCATGCGCAGGTTATTTGAAAACTTGAAACACACATAAGTTGCAAAATACAACAGGGCCAACTCAGACGAAGAAAGACAAGGGATTGAGTGCAACCCGATTGCTTTATTTCATCAGGCTGTGGAAAACTGCAAACCGCTTCTTCTTAGCAAGCGAACTGTGAAAGGAGGTATCGCATACAGAGTTCCTGTTTGTGCAAAACCAATTGAACAGAGGTTTAATGCTATGAAATGGATAATTGAAAGCTGCAGAGACAGAACGAGGAGAATTCCAATGGAAGATAAACTGACTATGGAAATTATGATTGCCTATAAATATCAGGGAAAGGCAATACGAAAGAAGCAAGAGACTCATAAAATCTGTGAGAGCAACCGAGCGTATGCACATTTGAGATAAACATTACCACAGTGACACAAAAAAAAAGTTTTTTTTTTCATTATTTTGAAGCCCTACTCTGGCTTTTGCCAGGGGCCGCAATATAGCCTGGCCATAAAGGCTGAACGCGGTTTCTGGGACCTCTCCACGGTGATCCTCACCCGCATGGTGGCACGTTGTGTCATCGGGTGTTTATCGCAGGAAGGAGTCAACTGGTGCACATTGAAAGAAGCTTGAATGCGCAACGATACGTTAGTGAAATTCCCTGAACACACGTCCTTCAATTTGAGGATGCCAACATATATCTGTCTCAACAGGACAACGCCAGACCCCATTCTGCACGGCAGACCACTCAGATCCTGGCTGACAGTAACTTCACACACTGGATTAACCATCCCTGTCTGTAGACATACATCCGATTGAGCACCTGTGGGATGAGCTACAAAGACGTGTTTGTCGCCGACACATTGCTCCAGCCAATGGTCGTGATCTATTCCAGGCACTCTTGAAAAGGTGGGCAGCCATCCCATAGGCCCACATCAAACATCTGATCGCATCCACGCCCAGAAGATGCCAGTCACTGATCCACACAAGAGGAGGCCACACGCCATACTAACGGAAAAAATCGAACGCCGAAAGATTATCTTGACCCAGATATAAAAAAAAGAAAAAAGAAAAAAAACGTATCAATTGATTGGTGAAGTCCTAATGTATTCTTGTGTGAAATTTGAGTTACAAAGGTGCATTATGTCAAAACTGTAGCTATGCCTTGAGGGAAAAAAGGGGGGGGGGGGTGGAACAGTGTACTTTAAGATATATCAATGCCATGTTTCTGTCTAAGTTTAAGTCCTAATTTCGTCAGCTTCAATAATTATTTGTCGTCCAATATTTGTATTTTGCTCTTTTAATAACTTCTTTACCATAGCTATCAAGTTATTTGTTCCTTCCTCGCTCAACACTGTTATGTGTAGAAAAAACAGGCAGTTCCATAGCCCATCTTGAGAATGTTCGGTCGGTAATGCCTAGGGTATGCTTTGTTCCATTCTATAGGTTTGAAACAGAATGATAGAGACAACCGCGTTCATAATCATACGAGACATATTTTTGTAACTGAAGTGTTATTTTTTTTTCTTTCTTCGGTGTAGCGAATTTAACTTTCAGCGTCATTCTAATAACACAGGAGCTAACCGCACAAATTACACCTTTGCAACTTCTGACGAAAATTGGCAGCATACGGATTTTATAGCGCCTGTCGACACTTTAAGCGCAACAGTCAGGGTTTTATTCAGAAATTAGGCAACACGCTATATTACTGTGTATTTGCAAACGGTCGACTGGCTACGTTTGAACTTTGTGCTGCATAACTCTTAAAAGGCAACCCAGCAAGGATCATTGCATGTAAACAAATAAACAAAAGTGTTTCTAATTATTTGTTATGCTAAAAAAAAAGGGGGGGGGGGGAGGGGGGAATTAAATAAAATATAATAATGTATTACAGTATAGTTGTTAAATGTGTTAAGTCACTGAGATATGGAATACTTCTTCTTTTCTTTACTCCTGGAACGCTTCTCGCGTCAGGGCAGGAAAAGATCTATGGAACAGGCTCTATTGTTCGCTTCGTATAGAGTGGTTTTCAGTGTCTCTGATACTTATGCGGTCCATTCTCCATTTTTGAATTCTCTTCGTTTTCTACGGGCACGAAATAAACCACTGTCGGTTTGTAAAACCAGTCACAGAGTTTCCAGACTTCATAGACGGTCACACTTGAACTAGACTGTCACACTCAAACTAGTTTTTTAAAATTACTTCTGCTCAAGGATGTTCAAAACTGACTCCCGCTGGATGCTGGCCAAAAACTGTTAATGTATGGGAAATAGTGAAAGTTAATTATTATGACAACTTAATAGAACAAATTACGCACGCAATCTGTGTTGGTTAATAAAGTGACCTTTATAATACTTGTTTCATCAATCAGGTGCTGTGTCCACAATGAAGGCTGGCTATGATGGATCTTCGAAATTCTGTCTCCATTCTTGGTAGTACCCTCTCTCAGACTGTTGTTCGTTCATCTCTTGATCTTCTCCTCCCACTAGTATCTTTGTCTACCTCATGTTTTCTTGCATTCGAATTTTAAAGAGTATGTTATTGTTTTTAAATGTTTTTCTTTTAATATGGCCAACATATTTTCCTTTTTTGTTCTTATTAACTCTTTCAGTCCTAGTGGGATTAGCGTCAGAGACCCAAGGGGTAGTAAAGACAGTCGTAAGATCGGCACATCTTGCTTTTACTGGGTAGTAACCCATGAACGTATGATGCGTTTTTCGGGACTGAGAGAGTTAAGTAACTCGTTGGCAGTATTTCCCATAGCCTCTGTATTTGATTGTTTTATTTCCATGACATACGACCTGTTTTTCTGTATATTCCTGTACATTTCCAGACACTCAGTTTGATTTTCTAGTTGCTTGTTTATTGTGGTGCTTCCCCCCCCCCCCCCCCCAAGGATACATCATACAACATGCTGGTGGGATGTGCTTAGCCTGTTAATATTTTGGGGCTGGCTACACTTGCGAACTAAAACTGGCAGGTTTGCTGTTTGGGACCCCCCCCCCCCCCCCCCCGGAAGTGGCCAATGGATTGTTTTCGTTGTCAGTTCATAATACTAGTAACTAATGATGTATGTTAGGTCATAAGGATTTGTTAGTTCTCATTTAGCTATTTCCGTAACTTGGTCGAATGCAGAATAGAAGTAAAGATGGCCTACAGAAAATGAAAGAATTCGCACAGAAGACATGTTTTACTCATCAAAAGCAGCTCTCTCCCCATCTCTCTGCTTAAGCTGTTTTTTTTTTTTTTGTTTTTTTAAATTGTCTTCTTCTTCCTTTTTTTTTTAATTGGAAGACATAAAAACACCTTCGGAATTTTTTTTTTTAAATCCTGTATTTTCTCCTTTCAGTTTCACCCAGTAAAAGAGTCTTATAGGATGCCTTGTTGTATTTACATTTAGGTTGCGATGTCCGCGTCTTTCGGTGCATTATATCCCATTTCAGCAAACTTTTAAAACGTTATCTTTTACGATATGCTCATTAAGGGCCACAGCAGCCAAAAAATGATGGGGTAGATTTTGCAACCTTCTGTAAGGGATACGCAAGTATTTTTTTTAAAAATAAGGACAGTAGGTATATCCTCCCCCTCCCCTCTCACATACAAAACAGGGCTGTGAAATCAGCACAAAGAGTACATTGTATGACGAAAGGTAGTTAATAATAGATGTTTTGAATGCTGTCTTTCTGTATTTCTGACAGTCCATACATCTGTCTAACTCTCTACGTACTTATCTAACTAGTTACCTATCTATCCTGACTTCTGTCTGTCTGTCTGTCTGTCTGTCTGTCTGTCTGTCTGTCTGTCTGTCTGTCTGTCTGTCTGTCTGTCTGTCTGTCTGTCTGTCTGTCTGTCTGTCTGTCTGTCTGTCTGTCTGTCTGTCTGTCTGTCTGTCTGTCTGTCTGTCTGTCTGTCTGTCTGTCCTGTCTGTCTGTCTGTCTGTCTGTCTGTGTCTGTCTGTCTGTCTGTCTGTCTGTCTGTCTGTCTGTCCTGTCTGTCTGTCCTGTCTGTCTGTCCTGTCTGTCTATCCTGTCTGTCTGTCCTGTCTGTCTGTCTGTCTGTCTGTCTGTCCTGTCTGTCTGTCCTGTCCTGTCTGTCCTGTCCTGTCTGTCCTGTCCTGTCTGTCCTGTCTGTCCTGTCTGTCTGTCCTGTCTGTCCTGTCTGCCTGTCCTGTCTGTCCTGTCTGTCTGTCTGTCTGTCTGTCTGTCTGTCTGTCTGTCTGTCTGTCTGTCTGTCTGTCCTGTCTGTCTGTCCTGTCCTGTCTGTCCTGTCCTGTCTGTCTGTCTGTCTGTCTGTCCTGTCCTGTCTGTCTGTCTGTCTGTCTGTCTGTCTGTCTGTCTGTCTGTCTGTCTGTCTGTCTGTCTGTCTGTCTGTCTGTCTGTCTGTCTGTCTGTCTGTCTGTCTGTCTGTCCTGTCTGTCTGTCTGTCCTGCCTGTCCTGTCTGTCCTGTCTGTCTGTCTGTCTGTCTGTCTGTCTGTCTGTCTGTCTGTCTGTCTGTCTGTCTGTCTGTCTGTCTGTCTGTCTGTCTGTCTGTCTGTCTGTCCTGTCCTGTCTGTCTGTCCTGTCTGTCTGTCTGTCTGTCTGTCTGTCTGTCTGTCTGTCTGTCTGTCCTGTCTGATATCTGTCTGTCTGTCTGTCTGTCTGTCTGTCTGTCTGTCTGTCTGTCTGTCTGTCTGTCCTGTCTGTCCTGTCTGTCTGTCTGTCTGTCTGTCTGTCTGTCCTGTCTGTCCTGTCTGTCTGTCTGTCTGTCTGTCCTGTCTGTCTGTCCTGTCTGTCTGTCTGTCTGTCTGTCTGTCTGTCTGTCTGTCTGTCTGTCTGTCTGTCTGTCTGTCTGTCTGTCTGTCTGTCCTGTCTGTCTGTCCTGTCTGTCTGTCTGTCTGTCTGTCTGTTCTGTCTGTCTGTCTGTCTGTCCTGTCTGTCCTGTCTGTCTGTCCTGTCTGTCTGTCCTGTCTGTCTGTCCTGTCTGTCTGTCTGTCTGTCTGTCTGTCTGTCTGTCTGTCTGTCTGTCCTAACGGATATCGCTAAGTCTGTCTGTCTGTCTGTCTGTCCTGTCTGTCCTGTCTGTCTGTCTGTCTGCCTGTCTGTCTGTCTGTCTGTCTGTCTGTCTGTCTGTCTGTCTGTCTGTCTGTCATGTCTGTCTGTCCTGTCTGTCTGTCTGTCTGTCTGTCTGTCCTGTCTGTCGCTGTCTGTCTGTCTGTCTGTCTGTCTGTCTGTCTGTCTGTCTGTCTGTCTGTCTGTCTGTCTGTCTGTCTCTGTCTGTCTGTCTGTCTGTCTGTCTGTCCTGTCTGTCTGTCCTGTCTGTCTGTCCTGTCTCTCTGTCCTGTCTGTCTGTCCTGTCTGTCTGTCTGTCTGTCTGTCTGTCTGTCTGTCTGTCTGTCTGTCTGTCTGTCTGTCTGTCTGTCTGTCCTAACGGATATCGCTAAGTCTGTCTGTCTGTCTGTCTGTCTGTCTGTCCTGTCTGTCCTGTCTGTCTGTCTGTCCTGTCTGTCTGTCTTGTCTGTCCTGTCTGTCTTGTCTGTCCTGTCTGTCTGTCTGTCCTTTCTGTCCTGTTTGTCTGTCCTGTTTGTCTGTCCTGTCTGTCTGTCTGTCTGTCTGTCTGTCTGTCTGTCTGTTCTAACGGATATCGCTAAGTCTGTTGTGTTGAGTTAAGTTGAGTCAAGAGTTGACATCCCAGCACTCGGGGCATTCCAATGCGTGCTCCGTCCTCATCTTCAGCAGCCAGCGCAGAGTTCCAATACTGATGGTAGCGGTCACAGTCTGGTAGTGTTGGTAGTACTTAGTCTGTTGCTTTACTATCTAATTTTGTCAAATAGATGGATGGATAAATTCTGGTCTACTTCTGTCTTTGTGTTTTTGTAATTAACAAATTTTGAATCTGCTTTTAGAATAGCCCACCTCGCCGCTCAACTGTCCACCCATCCTTTAGCGTATTTGTCAGTCTTGTATTTACGTCTGCATAGATTTGCTGCGGGACTCCATACCTGACATTTTAATGACGCTGGCGGTTGTAATTCTCAGTGTTTCTAACCGACATGGCAGGTTGTACATCACACTGAATCGATTTTGCCCCCTTTATGTTTCTGTACAATTCAAATATCTAATACACACTTTCGCGGTGCACTTTTGTCTTTTTCAGTCCGCAATGAGAACCAGCGCCTATCGACAACTCAAAAGACTCATCATTGTTCTGCCTGCTCTGTGGATAGTATACGCCGTACATGAGATTTTCACACACGACACGGAAAATAATAAATTCGACAATTTGCCGCCAAATATAGACAGACAACATCTCATGGACGTAGAGTCACAGAGACACCTTCCAGACAAGCATCACCTGCTGCAAGAGTCAGAAAATGGCCAACGAGATTTACTACATAAAAATTCAGTTAGAGATAATTATGACCATGCAAAAAGAAAAACGGAGCAGGAAGAGAGAAGAAGAAATCCACAGCTTAATAAACTTGCTGAGACTGGAGGGATTGTGATACAAAAGAAACCGGAGTACGTTTTCGCGAATGTTACACTACCTTTGTTCAATGACAAAACGGATGGTTCAGGACCAGGTCAGACTGTTTTAACTATTTTAACAAATAATTTTAGGAGTCGATATCTTACGTTGTGTGAGTGGTGGTTGCATAATAAAGAAGACAATGTATGCGTGTATGTATACATATGAATGTATGCATAAATTTGTACACATGTTTGCTTTTTAGAATGTATAGGTCAGTGTGTGTGTGTGTGTGTGTGTGTGTGTGTGTGTGTGTGTGTACACCCCCAGGTGATGCCAGTCACTGTTCCACGCAAGAGGTGACCACACATCATACTAACGGGAAAGACCTAGCCTAAAAATTATCTTGACCCAAATAAAATTTAAAGAAAACGTGGCAATTGATTGGTGGAACCCTAAGGTATTCTTGTGTGGAATTTGAGTAATTTCAGTTAATGTATTACAAAGAAGCAGAATTTCAAAATTGTGAGTATGTATGTTTCTTTCAGTAACTATCTGTTTCATTTTTTATTTTATTTTTTTTTTATTTTTGAACAGGAGCCTATGATAATTACAGGCATTATTTATATGTGCAGCCGGTGTTTGACAAAGTAAGCGAGAAATTAGCTGCGTTTATAGTATTGGTCTGTTTTACTGGCATTTTCACGTCTGCCTTATGCATTTAATGCCTGTGTGTGCCATTGGTTTTGTTGAGACTACAGTATGTCTCAATGGTTTTTGTTGGCAGAGGACAACAAGGGGATGACCCATTTTCTATGAAGTTGGGACTACACTAATTATCTGAAAGTATACGAGAGCACTCATGGCAAATCATGCCGCACGACATGACTGGGAGATCTGGCCGACATTCAACATCCAGGAGAAAGGGAGACTGAAATATAATCCAACTGCTACTGGCTCCATCAGAACTCCATTAGAACTGCTGAATTTAAAGATGTGCCTGTTTTGCTGTTGATTCTTGACTTACTTTATGGACATTCAAAAGAGCATTGCCAATTTTAACAAAAATTGACTTGATTGTATTCTATGCGACTTTAACTGGCAAAAAGAGTAAACAGTTACATGTTCACGAGTGGAAAGTATCAAGCGGATGTTGTATAGGGTCTCCTCGACTTTGCGACCAGGTTCCGTTCCAAATAAAATGTGTGGAACTGGTCGTAAGTCGAATGTATGTTTTCGTGCGATGTTCTGTGCGGGCGGCTGGCCATTGTGTTGAAAGATACCGAGTCTTGTGGGATATAACCTGATGCAATGAGGTCGATTCTCTCGAGTTTTACATTTAATGTTTAATGTAAAATGAAAATATCAGCCTGTCGGTCCTACTTCCACACCGTAGGTGGTCAAAAGTAAAGGACCCTTTTCCACGCCCTTAGGAGTATAGGGCTTAAAAGGCTAGACCTATATTTTTATAGACCAATCGGAACAAGATGGGTGATGTGGTCAGCATCACGCCGACCGTATGTGAACTGTCCATTATATATTAAACAAAGTGCATTTTCCCTTTATGTTTACAATTTTGGGTACTTAAATTTTTTGCTTACACCAAACAAAGGAAATCTCGAAGTCCCCTGGAAAAGTCAAATATTCTACGGGGGTTATGTGTTGGGTTAAGGGTTAGGGTTAGTCGGCGTCTTTAAGGCGGTCCTGGCTGACAAAGATCAGTTTCATTTGTGTGCTTAATCTAACCCTAAAACCATCCGATGACACTTCCTGGAATTTTGGGCTTTCCTGGGGACTCTTGGATTTACTTTCTTTGGGCTGAAAATTAAAGTACTTTTCCTGTTTATCTGTGAATGTACATAACGAACGAACGAACGAAAAAACTTTATTTTTAAAGGGTTACAAATTGGGCATGCAGACCCGTCTGACATTCAGTTCTTCTAAGCAGTCATCTTTTAGAGTACCCATGCCTGTTTTCAATAATGAATGTTATGTATATAATAAAATTTATACATTATAAAATAATGCATACACACATTATGTATACACAATCTCACACACTAAAACGTACACGTACTCTTATGTTCTCATACATACACATACACAGACATATGTAATATATACATAGACGCACCTACATACATATACGCACACATACATACACCCACCAGCATACATACATATAGATACACAACCAAAGAACAAGACAGACAGTTGCGCTACGAGTTCCCGCGAAATTATGTATGTCTGTTGTATTCTTCTGAGTACTGTTGCAGTATTATAAATGTACTGTATGTGATACAGGAGAGTTGGGTCACCCGGTGAAAATCGATGTCAACAAACTGTCGAAAGAAGAGAAACTCAGATACAATAAAGGCTGGGGATCAAACAGTTTCAATCAGTATGCAAGTGACCTAATATCGATACACCGGAGTCTCGGCGATGGAAGAAGTCAAGCGTGAGTCCTGCATTTTTTTTATTAATGAAGCGATACAAGACATAAATGTGAATCTTCATGGAGAATGGTCGGCTCTGTGGCTAAGTTGATGCGAACGCTTCGTAATGCCGGGATGATGGGTTCGATCGCAGCTGCGGGCCATATGCCTTGTGTTGGTTTCGACAGTGGTATCAAGAAAGCCGACCGTCCAGTAGCAATGGCAAACTGCTGGATGTAAATTTGCCTAGAAAAACCACATAATAGCCAGGAGCTGTTGGGGTTGGTTCTGCAACGTCCTGTAAAGGATACTCATCTAACCTAACCATGGAGAATAGTTAAAAAAAAAATTATCATGGGCTTTCATGTCAGCCCAATGTAGCACAGCTCTGTTATTTGTGTACGTTGATGTCACACGCAGGCTCGTCTTTAGTTTGCTACAGAAGGGGTCAGATCAAGAATATCGACGGGGAGAAAGATGGTGGGGTCGATAGTGGTGATGATGGTCTCTCATGTTTCCTGCATGCTTCTCGCGTGACTCTGATGCTTAAATAATAAAATGTCTGGAAACAGCTCTTCTTTTCTGTTCTGTCTGTATGTGATACCTGTGTAATGTCATAAACAACATCAATAGTATTCTGAAAGGCCACTGTTTTAGCTCTATGGTTACATATTCTTGAGGTCGAGTTGTGTTGTTCATGTCACTACGTACACACGTTAACAATATGTACGCACCGCTAGCAGATGTTAACAACCTATTGTACAAATTATGCGCATATGTAAACAAAATCAGGGGCACCGGAACCTGGGGGTTAAGGCACTTCAAGTAGCCCAATAATTTTTAGAGTGGGGGGGGGGAATTTCCTCCCTTCCCCCAACCCCACTTACTAGAAAGATTGAAAAAAAGGGATGAAAAAAAAGGGGGGGGGGGGACCTAAAGCCCCATGACTATGTATCGTCATTTCATTTTTATGTATTTGTTAATACAATTTTTTTTTCTTCAAATATTATTAAACGTATGTTACGTGTCATTCATTAAAAGTAATTATGATTTTGCCCACTTAAACCAAGTGTAAGCCCACTAAGGGTACTTCTCCCCAACGATTTCTTCCTTTCAGCGGGTCTAGCAACATCTAATCTGGCGACTCGTTTGTTAAATTCGATATTTAGTTTCTTGTCTTAAAGTGTGCGAGGAACATAGTTACTCTGGATCACAGCTTTACATACTCGTTTTTGAACGGAACTCAATTTTTTCTTCAGGTGCAAAAAACAAGCAGAAGGGTACGACAGTTTGCGAATGCCGCAAATAAGCGTTATCATCATCTTCCACAACGAAGCTTGGTCTGTGCTGTTAAGATCTGTGCACAGTATCCTATCGAGGACACCTGCACATATTCTGAAGGAGGTTATCCTTGTAGACGACTTCTCCACCAACGGTAACACTCTTAAATAGTAATTTTGTAAAGATAGACAAGTCAAGCATAGCTGGAATACATACAAACGTATATATACATACATGCATACGCACATAAATACACACATAAATACATATTAAGTACATGTATATGTGAAGTACATATGTACATAACTACACACCCATATGCATGTACACACAACTACATACATACTGTAACATACGTACATTCAAGATCCTACTATGCCATTATACGAGGAGAGGTCAATAGGTAAGTAACAAACAAACGATTTTTAAAAATTAAATTAAATTAAAATTGAGAGATAACAACTTGAAAACCGTTTATTTTAACACATACTCTGTCCCTTTATTTTCTAAACCACATTTTCACTTCACATTCAACTTCTGAGTCATTCACGAAATGTCTCTAGCCAAAGTGGGTTTTTAGTGGACCAAAAAGGTGGAAATCTCTAAGGACTAAGTCGGGCCATAAGGTGGATGGTCCAGAAGTTCCCACTCTAGATGGTTGATTTTCTCCTGAGTTAACCAAGCCATATGTGGTCTGGCATTGTCAGCAATGAGCAGTATTCAGCAGGCCTATACGTTTTCTTCAAATTGCATCATGAAGCATCGGTAGAACTTTACAGTATGAATCAGCATTCACATTGTCACTAAAAAAAACCTGGTTAAACGCCCTCATTGACAGTACCAGAACACTGTCAGTATAACTTTCTCTGCTGATAGCGTAATGATGTTCTCGCTGCATTGAAACACGCCTTGTTTCGGGCTAGTAGTGATGCACCCACACCTTCTCCTTCATCTGCGTATCGACAGAGATGCTGCAAGGACAGACCTAGTAGGCTCATTTTGTGTACGTTCGTCAATTGTCTGGGTACCTACCTTAAGCACACTTTCTAAAATTTTAGTGGATCGTGCATTATGTTGTATACTGAACCATGTGAGCACCCTACTGCAGCTGCTATAGAGTCAACCGTTAATCGCCTGTCACACATAATCATCTCCTTCACCTGCTGCACGGATGCGTTTGTTGCAATCTCAACAGGACGACCATATTTGACTTCATTAACAGTTTTAGAGAAAATACTTTTACCCAGCTATGCACCGCTTACGGGATAAACATTTGTCAGCATAAACAGGAAGCATTTTGCTTATAAATGTGCTTCAGCAGCACGTTGTTCTTTGAGGGTACACTCCTTAGGTACAGTCGCCATTTTACTTATGTGTTGCGAATGCGCATGCAACACGCAGCTCCACCTAACGAACGGAGACATAAAAGTCAGATATTGCTGTCATCTAATGACACCTTTAGAAACCACCAAATTCATTTCTTGTAACCATTTGTGACTTACTTATTGTCTTGTCCTCGTATAGAGCCTCATAAATCACACTAAATCAGAACGTCAGAAAGACCAACTAATGTTAGAATATAGCGAACTAAATAAAAAGACCAAGAAAAGTGCCAGAGCTGACAAGAAAAGATTTATGGAAAATCTTACAGAAACAGCAGAAAATGCTGCTAAAGCACATGATCTACAAACCCTACACAAAATTACCCAGCAAATTTGCGGAAACAGAAACAATTATCGCAGCATACCTATCAGAGATAACCAAGGCAGACTGCTCACCACAGAACAAAAACAAGACATGCAGTGGACTAAACACTACTCCGACCTCTTGAACAGACCTGATCCTGAATATCCCCCAGACATTCAACCAGCCTCTCAGGACATTGACATTATTACTGAACCACCAAGAAAACAAGACATCCTTAAAGCTATCAACACTTTAAAGAACAACAAAGCACCAGGCAAAGACGAACTGCCAGCAGAACTTCAGATCCCAACACAACTGCTAGCATTCTAGAACCATTGTTCAAGGATATTTGGGAAAAGGAAGTGTTGCCTGATGACTGGACTGAAGGAACAATAGTCAAAATCCCCAAAAAAGGAGACTCAACAGACTGCAATAATTGGAGGGGAATTACTCTACTCTCAGTACCAAGCAAAATATTTAGTAAAATCATCATAATGCGGCTTGAAAAAGGAGTAGATAAATTCCTACGAGTGGAACAAGCAGGATTCAGAAAGCGCAGAGGAACAACTGAGCACATCTTCGCCATACGTAACATTTTAGAACAATGCAACGAATGGCAGAGAAGTATATATATTAATTTTGTGGACTTTGAGAAAGCTTTTGACAGCATCCATAGAGACGTTCTGTGGAAAATTTTACGTCATTATGGGATTCCAGAAAAAATAGTCAACATAATTGTTCTCTTCTATAAAGATTTTTCCTGCAATATAAAAAATTACAATACATCTTTCCCAGTAAAGACGGTTGAAAGACAGGGATGTATTATGTCATCTCTCCTCTTCAACCTTATGATTGATTGGATACTAAAGAACACAGCAGACAGGACATTAACATTCACAATGCTTAAGGGCCTTGATTTTGCAGATGATATAGCACTCCTATCACCACACATGTCTACGTAGAATTATCAAAATGTTCTGGCCAGATACAATCTCAAACACTAAACTACTTCAAGCCACAAACCAAGAAACTTTAGACAGTGTGATTACCCAGAGAAGATGGAAATGGCTTGGCCACGTTATGAGAATGACTTCTGATATACCTGCCAGTACAGCTTTCACATGGACACCAGAGGGAAAGAGAAAACAGGGCCGCCCGAAAACAACATGGAGACGAACGATGGAAAGTGACCTGAGTGCGGCATCTTTGACATGGAAAACTGCACTGAAGATTGCACAGGACAGGAAAGCATGGAAAGTCCTCTTTGAAGCCTCATGTGCCACTGGGCATAACGAGAACTGATGATGTCCTCGTATGTTCCACGGGGGATCACAGTCTATTTCTTTATTCAGTTTGATCAACCAATTCAATGTCATGGATGAAATGCATTTCAGCACCTCTGGCTTCTCTTATCGACGTTCTTTTGACGAGAGAGGCCAACACACACGAATACATTTACACATACATACTTGTCGCACGCCCACGTGGGTAAATACACTGATATAGTGAGGGTGTGGGTTTGAACCTTAACAATGCCCTCCCACGTGAGAAACTGGACTATTATCTAAGCTATGTTGATCCTAGACAGTCCTGGATAGCCAAGAAAACAGCGAGTGGCTCGTTCCATGAAATGAAAGTTGCTGTACTTGTATCCACAGGAGTAGGAGAAGGGATAGATAGAGATCAAGATGAACCCACTGAGATAATATCAGGATACTCAGTTAACCCCTCCTACTGTTCTCCTCTCCTGGCATTACTTAAAAGCCCCCATCAAGTGATTTAAATATTTGTTAGCTGAAGTAAACTAATATGCACAAAGACACTTGAACCTAAGTACACAATTTACTCAACTGTGTTGTAACAACATCAAACATGATTTATTTGAATAAATCGAAATTAAAATGAACTTGTTTAGGCTAGTAGAGTTGAAATGATGTGAATGATGAAATCATAAAGGTATTGGAAAGTAACAACCTTTGGACAGTTCTCGGCTTGAGACCCTGCCTATCTTTTCCTCACTGCTTTCATGCAGGTCGTTACACTCAGACGGTCGGCAAATAATGGATGCCTACTAGTCCCTGCCCAATGTGGGAACTGGAAAATGAAACCACAATGCCAAAAGTTCTGTCTCAAGCTTAGGTTAAGCCCAACAGATGACATGTGCTTGACAGAGTCTCATTTACCAGACCTAGTGTTCACCACTTTATAACTTTTATTAGGCTCCTCCTACATTACGCCTAAAATCATTCTCATTCAAGGATATCACAGCTCCTCCCCTGTGGGTGTATATTCACTGTCAGTCAGTGACTGTACAACAATTGTTTGAATTCCCACGCTAGGATCTCCTGGTCAATTCATCTGACCAGAGCAAATAGGCCAAGTCACACCTCCAGCCTACTTCACCTGCCATCACAATAAAATCAGACGGTGTCAATTCTTCTGTTAACACTTTCTGCTCACCATGTCAATAGTGACCGTCGGACCTGCCCTCAAAATTGGTAACCTCAGGGGGAATTAAACACAATTAGCCGGAGTTATCTGCCCCTAATGGTCTGGCTAGGAGATAAATATCTGACACCAACAGATGGTGTGCAAATCTGCAGACAGTACGTCTGGGCTGGTCAGAATCACAGGCGTCACAAAGACTACCTTAACACTTTACATCTGGGAAAGAGTCTCAGTGTTTGATATTATCAACAGTCCCGGAAAAATAAATGTTTTTTCAGGTCGCCTACTTAGATTAGGGATGTATCCAAATCCCTATTTTTCTGCATACTTTCAAAATACAAAGAAATAAAAGTAGGTTGAGGAAAGACATTCTGAAGTCACCGAGCGTATTGTCACAATACTTACACACATAAACACATAGCCATACATGTAAAAATAGACATGGTGTATCTATGTGTGTCTGTCCGTTAGTCTTGCAGACAAAGTAAGTAAAATGTTACCACTTAGGTTGATGTGTAAAGATGTAGGAAGTGTTTTAATGCTCATGTCAATGAAAATGAAATGCCGACTCGATTGAGAACCAGACACACGACGGCTTGACCGAAGAGTAAAATCTATCTCTCTCTCTCTCTCTCTCTCTCTCTCTCTCTCTATATATATATATATATATATATATATATATATATATATATATATATATATATATATATATTATATATATATATAGTGTGCAATTGTGTCTGTGTGTATGCGTGTCTTTAGATTTTAGATTAAAGTGGATTTATGGCTGTATAGGAAGCTAGAATGAATTTCTTAAAAAATAAAGAAAACATACTGATACTAATTTAATTCTAATTTCTAGACTATTTAAAGGAGCCATTGGAGAAATACTTCAATTCCTTCCCCAAAGTACAAATCATTCGTGCGACCAAGCGGCAGGGACTTACACGAGCTCGCTTATTGGGATATTATTTATCTACTTCACCGATTGTGGTCTTCTTAGACTCTCACATAGAATGTTTCCCTGGTAAGTGCCTTCTTTGAATCATAATATTAACCGTTTTTATGTTTTGTTGGTAAGGACTTTGTTTGATACATTATATTATGTATGTGGCCATTTTTGTTTTCTTAGACGCAGCACTAGTGGGCACTAGGGAGGTTTACTTGTGATTCAGACCGAAGCCAAAATATTATATATTCAAAGTGTTTGATTATACATCGGAAAATCAACCTGCATTGCCATGTGTAACATTAGTAAAAAGAATACACATGTCAGCGACGCCGCACTCAGGTCACATCGTTCGTCTCCATGTTGTTTTTAGGCGCCCCTGTTTTCTCTTTCCCTCTGATGTCCATGTGAGAGCTGTTTTGGCAGGTATATCACGATTCATACTCATAACGTGGCCAAGCCATTTCCATCTTCTCTTGGTAATCATACTGTCTAAAGTTTCTTGGTTTGTGACTTGAAGTAGTTTAGTGCTTGAGGTTGTATCTGGCCAGAAAATTTTGATAATTCTTCGTAGAAATGTGTGGTGGAAGGTGGACAGCTTGTGTGCATCCTTTTGGTCATTCTCCAGCATTCCGCTCCATAAAGAAGAACTGGCGAAATGATGCTCTTGTAGAGTCGGAGTTTCGTTCCTCTGCAGTAATTGTTGAATTTCCAGATTTGCCTCATCCTTCCAAAAGCAGATCTATATTTGTTCAGACGTGACTGTATGTCTTCCTCTGTCCCTCCCAGTAGGGACACTATACTGCCAAGATATGTGAAATGTTCTACATTTTCAAGAGTTTGGTTATTTATGGTCACTGGTTGTTGGTTTAATCTGCTTGTCATGATCTTAGTTTTCTTTGCATTTATTCTCAGTCCCACCATTTATGCTGTGCTATGTAGTCTGTTGCTTTTCTCTTGTATATATTCATGTTTATGTGATTGGAGTGCTATATCATCTGCAAAATCAAGGTCCTAAAGCATGGTGAATGGACTCCATCGTATGCCTCTCAATGTCCTGTCTACTGTGTTCTTTAGTATCCAATCAATCACAATTCCCCTCCAATTATTGCAATCTGTTAAGTCTCTTTTTTGGGGGGGATTTGGACTATTGTTCCTTCAGTCCAGTCATCAGGCAACACTTCTTTCTTCCCAAATATCTTTGAACAATGGTTCTAGAATGCTAGCAGTTGACACAGTTAAATGTGGCTGCAATGAATCTCTCATACCTTTTTTTCTCATTTGCTCCAAATAGTACCTAAATGACCAAAACATTCGCAACAACAACAACTTCAACAAAATAATGCGAAAAGCCGAGGAAGCCTCATTAAAACATAAATAATTTTAAAATGAGAACTTTAAAATCACGTTTTAAGCTCTCTCAGTTAACATTGTCTGTCATCACCCCCTTTCCCTCCCAATCCACCGACAACTACTCTCTCCCCCTCCAAATGATTTGAAATTCATACCCTAATAATATTTTTTTTTTTTCATTTGACCTTGGCATCGGTGTCCATCCAGATTAAAATAGGCAGCATGAATTATAATGAGAAGTTAATGCGGCCGGTGTAATATTTACTAAATAATTTATTATAGCATACAGCTTCATGCAGATTTCTGAGGTCATTAGTCAAAGTTCGCCTACAACCTGCACCAGGAACGCGGCAACGAAACAAAATTGGAAAGTCGAAAAACAAAACCAAGATGCCGATGTGACCGTCGCTGGAACTATATAGTTCGTGCTTTTGGGACACTCTTATTTAAAACACTCGCGTACTCGAATGCAACGTTGCCTAAAAATGTGAAAGCAATCGGTGAATATCTGTCGGCACACAGCTTCATGCGATTTCTGAGGTCAACAAAATTCGCATACCATCGGAAGTAAAAAAACCGCGCCGGCAAAGCGGCATCAAAACAAAAACCGATGTGATAGTCGCTAGAGCTATGTAGTTCGTGATTGATATAAAACTCGACTTCGACTCTTATATAAAAACACGCGCGTATTTGAATGCAACGTTTTGTAAAAATTTTAAAGCAATCAGTGAAGAATTTTCGGAGATGAGCTATTACTAACAAAGAAACATTTACAATTTTTTAAATAATTTATCTTTGTAAACATTAATTGTCAATTATATATTTTATTCTGAAAGGTTGGGCGGAGCCTCTGATTGCTCGAATTAGCGAAGATCCAACCAGGGTTGTCTTCCCTAGCATTGAGGTCATAGCCGATGATGAACTTCACACCAGCTGCAACTCAAACGTCAACCAGAACGGAATTTTCGTATTTAAAGACTTGACTTTCCAGTGGCAAGTGATTTCAACTGCTGAAATGAACAGAAGGAAAGATGACGCAGATCCTATAAGGTTGACAATCAATACTTTCATGCTTCAATAATTGTGCAGCCAATCCCTCGATGGTAACGTTTCCTTTACGCTTTTGAATTGCAAAAGAGAAAGGAAGAAGAGTGTTGCACAAATGTTTATGCTTATTAGGTCTACTCGCTTACTTTTGCCAGCAGCTTATTTCGTAACCATATGGCACCCCGATTTCATTGTTATTATACTCGCGCTGGAGTTAGGTATAAGCTAAAAAAAAGTTACAGCTTAGGCCTTCTGAAGCTGCAGGAGCCTTTACAAAGTCTTTTTTTTTTTTAAATGCATTTTTCTTTGAATATGTTTTAATTTGGATTTTTGCTTTTAAGGTATTTGAAACTTACAACAATTATTAAGTTGTAAATTAGAACCTTTTAGATTATAATATTATTTCTGTGGTTTCGCAAAAACATTCTTTGAAAAAAAAAAAAAAAGGATTAATCCACAGTATTACCCATATATTCAGAAGCCGTATATATTTTATGAACATGTTAACGCTTACTGAGATTAAAAGTTAGTTGCGTATCCTTTTCACTACGTTGCACAACCAGCCCCAGCATTTTTTGGCTGTTGTGGTTTTCCTAGACTAATTTTACATTAAGTAGTTTGCCATTGCTTACTGCATGGTCAGTTCTCAGTACCACTGTCGAAACTAACCCAAGACGAACCGTCTGCAGCTGGGATTGAACCCGGCACCCCGGCATTACGATGCTCGTTTGCTCCTGTGCCACAGACGCCTACCTTCTGAGATTAGCTGATGTAATATAAAACATTGGCGTCAAGGCTTTAAATAGCTTAGGGTCTCATGAAGTGTAAATCTGGCATTGATTATAATGAAGAATGGCGTGTCTGGGATCTGCTTCTGTTGAATCCGAATACAGTCGAGTCTGGATAAGTAGAAGTCGCAGGGACCTAAGCAAATGCTTCCACTTATCAGGATTTTTACTTATCCAGACAGCACACACAGTAGAGAAAATTGCCGGGACTAAGCTGGTCATGTCGACTTAACCGAAATTCGACTTATCCGAATTCGACTTAAGTGGACTCGACTGTAGTAGCTCTTTAACTTTCTGAGTCCCAGACAACGCTCGATACGTTAACCTCCCTAAATTTTAAATCCCCTCCCTAGCCTAATATGTTCTCTTACTTTTTGTATTTGGTCAGAACACACTCAAGAAAGCTGGCCTATCAGATGGTCACTACTACTGTTATATTGCTATTATTTTAATAACGCATTGATGAACTTTAGTCATGGATATTTCTTCATTGGCATCTTAGACGAAACCTTCGTTTGGTACTAATGGAATTAACTCCTTCAGTACCAGACAAATGATGCGTTCGCATGTTCTATACAATGTGTTGGCGTCTGCTTTTTAGCCTTTGCAAACGCTCTTCTGAATTCTTAAGTACCTGGTTTTAAAAACAGCTGCATGCAATTTGGAAGCAGACGCCTTCGGTTGATTTCGATAATGATGTTGAGAGCTGATCATTTAGAAGGCAGTGGCAAACTATTACCGTAAAGTTGCCTAGTTAAAATCAAAACAGCAAAAATTATGTGGCTGGTTCTCCAACTTCATGTAAAGGATACTTTAGTAACTTTAATTTTTAAATCTCTCTCTCTCCTCTCTCTCTCTCTCTCTCTCTCTCTCTCTCTCTCTCTCTCTAATATATATATATATATATATATATATATATATATATATATATATATATACGTACACATAAACAAATGTATATTACAATTTGGACGCTTTCTTCTCGAATATGTATTAAAATGTGAACTTTCTCCTAAAATTTATAATAAAATTGTGTACACTTTCTCCTCAAATATATTTTTAAATGGTCTACCCCTTCTCCTCAAATATATTTTAAAATTGTCGACACTTTCTACTCAAATGCATAAGAACATTTTGTAAACCTTCTCCTCAACTCACGACCTGCGCGATTAACGACCGTCCGCTTTTACAGCCACTATAAATCAGTAAGATCACACTATACAACACAATTGAAACTTATAGTTATCTGATGGTGCGTTTTTATTTGTTGTCGATGAAGTTGACGCCTTAAAAACTATTGACAACCACGCTAAAAAACTATCGACAACCAAGATACAAAGAACTGTTAAGTGATTCGTTAAACCCTACTGTATTCTGGTGTGCAGTTTGAACAATAACACTTATAACTCATAAATTACAATGATTTTGAATGGCAAAATTATTACAACATTGGGTTTCTCTCAGTAGAAATTTTTTTCCTTCATAAGTAGTAAAGCATTTTTGTGTGTGCATATTACGCTCGAAGAGTAAAAATGACATAAATCATGGAACTAATGCAATAGAGTACATACTATGCATTTGTTTTATCACATTTTGTACCATTTTTATTACCCGTTTCAAGAAAAACAATGTTTTGCGTTGGTGTGCAAAATCCTATAAAGGATGCGTTGTTGCATTACTCTAAATGGTATCCTTTCATTTTTAGCGCTTCGCATTACTCTGAGTATTATCCTCCCACTTGTAACATTGCCTACCTCTTGCCGACGTGCCTTCAGCTTTTCCCTTAAATATGTTTTTTTTTTAATTAGTGTGTTATTCCTTTAAAGCTAGTTGCATATCCTTCACAAGACGTTGTAAATCAAAACTAATGATTGTGAGTAATTGTATGACATTTCCAAGAGCTTGGATTTCATGTTTTAATTTTTTTTTTCGAAAAAGGGGAGTATCATGTCCCATTTTTTTCTAGCATCAAAGAATATATTACCAGTAGGATGGCTCGTTACCTTGTCCCACAATACACCCTTTTCATTCGTGTTCCTTTGTGTATTTTTTTCCACTTAGCTTGCACTCACCAATTTTGTGTGTACTTGCCTATCATTTTTAAATATTTTGTGTCTGAAATAAATCGATTTGTCTAGGTTTAGCTTCACCCCACTGCAAATGTCAGTAGCAATGACCTTTCACAAAGACGGCAAAATACTTTTTATTATGTGGGATGCAATTAGTCTTTAACTGAAGCCCCATCCTGAATTTTGCCGGGGGTCCTAAATATAGCCAGGCCATAAATATGGCGTATCGACTAAACGGGGTTTCTGGGACCTCTCCGCGGGTGATCCTCATCCGCATGGTGGTACTTTGTGTTACCAGGTAATTATCGCTTGTGTGATGTCCTGGTGGGGTGCAGCTACCTACCTACCGAAGACGGTAAGAATTCACACACAGATTGTTTATTGTTGATTCCTCAATCTTGTGGGCGGGGTCATTCTCGTCGATCGTCTTGACAGTAACTAATGTTATATATCTCGATACACCACTAAGAATCTCCCCCCCCCCCCCCAGTATTTCAAATTAGATTTATCATTCGCAGCTGTCAGTCATTCTTGGTATCTCACGAACAATGCATTTCATTTCATTCATCCTTGACTGGTGCCATCTTTCTCGTCTGCTCAACAGAGCTCTCTCGTCGCCGCTTTCCGCTCCTCAGTTTCGCACAAAATAATCACTCGACTCAGACGTCCGCTCACAATCGCTGTCCCACACAGAATGAATCTTTCTTCTATCTAAAGTTGACTTATTCCTTCTCCCCATGAAATTCTCACTAAATATACTTTTCTCACCTAGCTCACGGTTCTCCTTTTCGCACGGTTTATCCCTGATTAACCCTTACTTGACCCTAGCACATCCGGTCTAAATGGACGCTAGTCAGGGGCACTGTTTGGAGCCGAGGCAAATTTTTTGCTTTTGCCGGACGGTGACCGATGCATTTTTGCTCCATTTGTAGACTGGATATAGTTTCGTCGCCCAGCTTCTGAGCTGAATGCATGGCGTGACACTGTGAGCTGCAGATTTCATGTTTTTTCGACTGTGACCAACGTGGTGGTGTGAATTGTAGATTCAGAAAATGGCGCGACTGCGATGCTTGCCGGCGCAATGTTGGTGGTGCCCGTATGTGATTAATATTGACCGCGTGGGCAACTGCTGATCTATTGGTGACTTCTGCTACCATCAATGATGAACTGCATTTCTAATGCCGGACTGATTGTGTTAGACCTTTAGATGGCTCACCGTATGCTTTAATGCGTGTGTATGCTAGATATGCTGTATTAGCAGTCTGTCAATCTTTCCACAAGGGACTGTGATAAACATTATGTGTGTTTTTCGTTAGCACAGGAGCGGAGCAAAGAGGTGGGGGGGGGGGGGGGGTAACCCATTAGCTATAAAGCTGAAACTAAGACTTTCAGACTACAAGACACAATGACCCGTTCCGCTGGGAAATCTCTTGTGACGTCATTAGGTTTCCTACATGATTACAGCGTCCCTTATTTTTTACATATTTATTTTGAGAACTCATTTGCGCGAGCTCCTAATTTGCTGTGTCTATGACAGTAACATTCACAGAACACAAAATGATTATATTGTTTGGTCACTTGGTCAGAATAGCACAAAATCAGCCAAACAGCGATAGTGTACTACATAAGAACTGCAGGCTAGAAATCAAAAGGTAAAAAAGAAACAGACGAATGGAGGGAGTGAAAGAGAAAATACACTAGAGAAATGCATAATGTCATTAACACAAACTAGCAAAAGACAGGAAACTAAATCTACTCCTCTCTGTGACCACTTTTTGGCATAAACAGTTGGAAAAATTACCCAGAGGAAGAATGGCAGCAAATGAATAGTTTTATCGGATCTGAGACAAAATCAATTCTTATAAAGCAAGAGAAAAAGAGAAAAATGGAAAATAAAAATGTAAAGCAAACTTCATTATCGACAAGCCTCTCGCTTGCTATTGTAACGGAAAAAAACTATTTGACGTATCCTGTGTATTGAATACAAACACTATAATTTTATTTTCTATTGCTGTTAATACAGGTTTCCCACAAATGTGCCTACATATTGATTTGATATTGATTTGCTGATATATACATTGATTTATATATGTTTCTGTTGTATCAGTGACGCAAGAACGTGGAGGCCTAGGTCCTTTGAGGGCCTTCACCCCTGGTTCATGTGAAGATTTATAAGGGACCCAATAAAATGTGATTAATCATTCACATCGGCGCCCGGGTGGTTCATTTGCTGGCTGGTAGATGACTTCGTCGCCAGTTGGGGCAGTTTTAAGTCTGTCTCCTTTGATCGCATCAACGCTGTAGAAGTCCTTTTCAGGACTATTTGTCGCGTGAAATGCTAAGCCATTTTATCTGGCGCACATAAGCTAGTCACAATTATAATCTAACGTTCCCCCCCTCAGAGATTCTTGTTCAACACGACGATTTTCTTTACAAGCAAAGCAACAACAAACGGGATTAAATAAGGAGGGGTTAATAAATGTCTGGATAACCACTGGATAAAACAGTTATTAGACATAAAAGATGAAGTCTATTGGATACATTCTGATAATACAAGAGCAGGTAATCACCAAGCATTCACTAAAATGGGAAATTAAGGGACTGAGGAAGTGAGTATGTCCACAAGAAACCCTAAAAACAACGTTAATGAGAGAGGTCAAAGGTGCTGAACCGAATTCTATCAATGATATTAAATTGATTGCACAGGAGAGAACAAAATGGGGAAATAGACTTCGAGCCCCGTGTGACACACACATGGAACACCATGATAATGATCATAATTAGTGCCTCACAATTTGTGTGTATGTCGGCGCCCGCTGATTTCTATGAGACAAGTTAATTTAAATAAGACGAGTTTACAATACTGTAAACATGAATAATATCAGTCAATATTTTGATGTTTAATCTTTGGGCTGCTGTTTTCAACTAACTGATTGTTGAATATTTAAGGATGTACACTTTTTCCCCAGAAGTACCAGAGGCGGGATGGGGGGGGGGGGGGGGGGGGGTGGTGTTAAGTTTATTTAAAAAAATAAAATTCCTTTTTATTACTCTTACATTATATCACTGTTATCACATTCAGTAAATTAAAAAAAATAATGTTATTATTATCCTGTTTTTAATCAACGTTAAACCTCCTGATTTTTACTGTTGATTATATCACTTTTTAACATTCAGTGAATATAAAAAAAAAATTAATAATTGTTATTATTACCCTATGTTTTTAATAAACGTTAAACTTCTTTATTCCACCCCTTCCACCTACTCCTCCTCTCCTAAACAAGAGGACATTTGCGAAGGGCTACCTGCAGCCCCTCCCCACCCCCTTTATTTTTTTCCAAATCACCACTCCACCCCTTTTTACACCGGACTGAATCGAAAACCATGGTCAGACTACAAGAGTAAGCTCTTAATGTTTTTGCCCCTACCCACAATAGGCATGTCTTGTTAAGGTCTACTGATTCTACAAGAAATGCGCGTTCAGTCCAACATATGCACCTTTTTTTTTTTAAGGTGTACTCGGTCTATAGTTTTAATCCTCCGAAATTTGAAATCAACGCTCGAAAAAATTTCGTCACGAGCAGGATTCGAACCTGCGCGGGAAAATCCATATAGATTCGAGTCCAACGCCTTAACCACTCGGCCATCATGACAGTTAACTCGCTGTCTGTAAAAAAATTAAAGTGTCTTTGATTCATCAAATATAACAATTTACAATAGACATTGTTCAGAGTACTGAATATTTGCTTCTTATGTCATATTTATCAGTTCTCCAAGTGGTCCTATTTTTACATCATCATTCTCTCTAAGGATGTCTGCAGAACCGTATTTAAAATGTATAACGCCTCTGTATATTCATTTATTGTATAACCCCTTATCCCTTTGTTGTTGTTATTGTTGTTGTAGTTGTTGTTGTTGTTGTTCTTTTTCTTCGCGTTCACCTGCTGTAAACCTCAGCACCCCCCCCCCCCCTTATTTTTCCCCTTCCCAGACACACACATACACACACAAAATGCAGTTAAAAACAGAGATCTTAAGAAAAAAAAAGGTCATGTTAAATATTTTATCAAGATGTGTTTACATGACGTCAGATCGCCAACAATGCCAGGAGGACTTTTTGCCATCAGCCGAGAATTCTTTGACAAACTGGGAACTTACGACCCTGGACTGGATTACTGGGGTGGCGAGAATATTGAACTCTCCTTTAAGGTGAGAAGAACCTGCAGATTTCTAGTTTTAAAATATGGGCTATCCTCCGACAAACGGTCGGCAAAGATGGCGGCGGCAAAATATCGAGCCGAGCTGCGGTCATGGGTGATTGCGCACTTCCGGCTACTTAATTTGCAGTCTTTCGGCGGTTTTCCGCCAACAACCGCTACCTCCATGTGGCCCCCACGCCGCTCACGCGGTGTGGATTAGGGCTAATATAGATGGCTAGGACTCACGAGCAGCAGCTTCCGCATCTCCTGCAGCTTTGCTTGTAAGTCCCAGCCATCTAGTTTAGCATAATCCACGCCGCGTGAGCGGCGTGGGGGCCATGGGGAGGTAGCCATTGTCGCCGGAAAAGCGTACACGAAGTAGCCGAAAGCGCGATATTAACTCGTGAACCCAAGCGCGCAATTACCCGTGACCGCGGCTCGGCTGGATATTTTGCCGCCGCCATCTTTGCCGACCGTATGTCTGAGGAAAGCAAACATATGTTTCTGTTTCCAGGTCCTCGTTTGCAACTTTCGTTGGCTTTCAGGATACTAATGCTGCCTTGTTTACCAAAGCATTTACTGGGCCACGCTACGACCCTAAGTTTTGCCATGGTGTCATAACGATCAAATAAGGTAGTTCTAAAAAATCTAGGAGTGCCAAAAAAAAAAATAATTCCAAAGGAAATAAAAAGTGATTTATGAAACATGACATATTAAAAGATGCCTAATTTTCAAAAAACCATACTTGAGTGAAAAGTTAAAGGCAACATAGAAAGAGACAGACATGATTGCAAGTAAGAGGATACCATCAAAATATGGGCGAACAGCATTTTGAGAAAATGTACATACATGCCTAATAAGAATTTAAACCCAAGTCCTCCGGGATAGGATGTGTCGCTTCTGTAGCTTGTATGCGCCCCATGATAATCACGTGTTTAGTGCTTCGCTGGCAGTCTCGCATTTACCCGAGCTCCATCCCTATCATGATCATGGTAATAACCATTTGTACAATACTTTATATTTTTCAGGGGGCTGCGCGGTCTCAGGCATGGTGCCCGCCTCGAGTGCTAGAGCTTCTGGGCTCAATCCCCTGTAAGAACTGGGATTTTGTCACGTGGACTTAGACTTCTAGTAATTCCTCCTGGTCTCTGTGTAGTGAGTTCAGACGCCCGTGTGCATTGTTGCGCACGTAAAAAAATCCCTTAGCAGTTGGAAATCGAAAAGAGTAGCCTAACGGCTCTGCCCGGGTAAAATTTGGAGTTTAAAAACTGAGCTTCTTCGGACTCAGACTTTAGTTAGAAGAAAAACGGAGCACTTATGGGTTACTACCCGTGTGCCATGATGTTGATCTGTTGTTAGAAATATCAAAACTCAAACCTCTATTTATTTCAGGCTTGGATGTGTGGAGGGAGTGTGGAGATGGTTACCTGTTCTCACATCGGTCATATCTTTCGGCGCACCAATCCCATTCATTGGCCGCACGACATTGGCAGCAAAAACTCGATACGAGTAGCCGAAGTTTGGATGGATGATTACAAAAACTACTTTTATGAAAGAATACTATACAGACTGGTATGTACACGTTGATTTTCTATATTCACATTTAAGCCAAGATAGCAATGCATTGTAATACTCTCTGTTGAATAATGTAACGGTTTTACCTTTAAATTTGGAATACTACTATTATAGTGTGAGCTAGTATTACATACGAAATCTGCTGGCCAAATGGTTAAGAATACTTGGCTCTTATGCGGCAGAGAAATGTTCGAATCGGTCGGTAGTAATTATGTTTTCAGTCAGGGGGGAGAGGGAATACAATTCTTACCTGCATAGTCTGTGACGATTGTACTTAAATGTCTTACAAACATCTCTCCCCCCCCCCCCCCCCCCCTTTAATATTCCCCGCACATGCAGCGCAAAAAATACAGTTTTGTGCAACATACCACAGTCGAACATTGAATACATTCTTTTTAATTCCATAAGCTGCAAATTGTCTCTCTTACTTCCTTCAGAATGCACCTATTTAATATTTGCTCAGGAAACGGGAACAACATTCTGCCAATATCAGTGTTTGTAGTTTCTGTAGTCCGTTGACAGCTACAGTATCATTCAATCTGTTGGTATTTCTGCACTCTGCTGGGATACCAACTCGAACAGCAGATTTTTCTGGTTTGGGATTTCTTCTTTATATGGTTTCTTATCATAGATACAAATCTAAACATTTGTAGGCCTGCTATCTTAGAGTAACAGGATGCTTGTACTTTTGGTGCTTCTAAAGTAACGAGTCTAAGGCACCTAAGGACTGGCAGGCGGGAGTGTACCCATTAAGCCAACGCAGCTCCTTCTTTTCTACCAGGCCATCTAAATATTGTCTTGTATCTACTCTTGAACTGGTTTTTTTAGGCACCCGTAGCTTGCTTTGGAGTTGTGAACGCAGTTTAAAAAATCCGATGTATCTGGGTTGGGGGAAAAATCAAACAGCTAAAGGCGATTTGGTAACATATCGCTTTGTATTTATTTTGACAACTCCGTGATCTTTGTATCGTTCAAGTGGTTTGACACACGGGTAGTAACCCATAAGTGCTCCTTTCTTTCTTCTAACTCAAGCCTGAGTCCGAAAAAGCTCAGCACAGTGCACAGGTTCTTTATCACCGGCAAGGATCCTGAAATACTTTGAAGTTGAATACATTCCAAATGTTCCCAGTGCAGCGCCACTAGGCTACTCTTTTCGATTCCCAACTGCCAAGGGATTGTTTACGTGCGCAACAACGCAACAATGCACACGGGCGTCCGATCTCACTACCCAGAGACCAAGGGGAATTACTAGAAGTCCAAGTTTACGTGAAAAATCCCAGTCCATCCCCGGGATCGAACTCGGAACCTCTAGCACTGGAGGCGGCATCATGCATCGAGACCATTCTATCTACTAACTAACCTATCTAAAGGTAGTTTTTTTCTCTTTGAATATATATTTAATTCTTCTACTTTCTTTCATTGCTACATTCATCTAAAAGTAACTATTTTTTTTAACCGTATATTTGTTTCTGTTTTCATTCATCTAGTTATCATTTATTCTTTTCAAGTGTATGTTCACTTCTTTTGCATAGATGTATCTAAAAGTCGTTATGCTTTTTAAGTATTTATTTATGTCTCTTGACGTAGATATTCTCTTTAAAAGTATGTTTACTTCTTTCGCTTACTGTTATCGAAAAGCCTCGCTTACATTTTTATAAAAATTATTTTGTTTAACGTCTTCTGCTAACATATTTCAGTATAGTTTATATAACATAAAAGGTCTTCTGTAATAGTATGTATATTTTTTTTGCTCTTACACTTATATGATATTAGTATGTGATTTCTAGGGTAACTATGGGGACGTGACTGAGAGGAAACAGCTTCGAGAACGTCTCAAGTGTAAGAGTTTTGAGTGGTATTTACGTAACGTTTACCCGGATGTTGCATTGCCCTCCAACATCAAGTACGCTGGGGAGGTAAGTAGCGTGTATCTTAACCGAACATTACGTTTTAACTTATATTGTCAAAGGAAAAAAAATATGGAAGAATGAAATAGGTCTCTGGATAATTGTTGTTATGAACAGTTAAAAGACAAAGACGATAACGATATGCTGGGCAAATCCGGATGAAGAGGGGACATAAAAGCACACGTAGAGAAAAGAAGCTGGAGAATGAAGTTAACAGATAAAGGACGACATGGGATGAGCTTCATGCAATAGCAAAGGATAGGCTGACCGGCATACGTTGGCTAAAGGCTTATTCTCCATCGTGGGATAGGGAACGGAAACAGAAGTAGAAGAAGACGTAGTCTTAACAAAAATAATTTTATGTCTAATCAAAATGGGTTTTGACTAAAAATAGTTTTTAAAGTTTCATAATTCTGACAGTAAGAAGAACTCCACAGGGGAGCATGCACACCAGGGGTCTCCCGATCATCAGTAAAGAGATCCATCGTCGACAATTGTTTCCGGCCCATTACTTCCCTAGACAATCTCGGAAGATGGACCGACATGGGTCATAAAGCCAGGCCTCTATCTTCACCTGCTGCACTTCATCGGACTCAATAGAGACAAAACGATATGGTAACTTTGCAACTGTGATTATAGTTAGTTGCGTATCCTTTACAGGACGTTGCAGAACCAACCCCAGCATTGGCTGTTGTAGTTTATCTAAGCAAATTTAGGTCCAGTAGTTTGCCAGTGCTCTCTGGACGGTCGGCTTCTCGATACCACTGTCGAAACCAACTCGAGACGCAAAGCACGAAACTGGGATCGAACCCGACACACCGACATTACAAAGCGCGTGCGCAACGCCTAAGCCACAGACGCTGACCTGTCAGTATTACATTTGCTCAAAGTGCATTTGCAATGTCTTCATTATTTCACCATGCAGATCCGAAGTGTTGCCTCCCCGCGATGTGTAGACAGTATGGGCGGACCCGAACAAAAGCAGCATGCACCAAAGATGTATCAGTGTCACGGGCTGGGATATAATCAGTTCTGGTATTTTAGTGAAAATGGTCAAATTCATCAGGATGACTGGCACATCTGCGTCTCAAATGGGCAGATTGTCACCAGAAACGCCTGTACACCAGATGGTGCCACATGGAAGTACAGAGAGGTAAGTTAGATACCTTGTTCTAGAAGAATAAATTTTCCCGATATTGATTGACTAATCCTCCCCCCCCCACCCACCCCACCCCACCCCCACCCCATCCCCCTATCTTGGACGGTGTTGTATTGTAGCTAAATCTGCGTTGCTTAAACCTTACCGGAAGAGGGCGTCACACCTCCATAGACTGCAATAAAAAAACAAAAATGAAAGGAAACGTAGATTGGGATTGGTGAATAATTTAACCTAAAAGACGAGAAGAGTTTTCATAACAATTTGAAGATTGGCTAGTAAACAAAATCTTGTCTTAGAAGCTGAAATATGTTGGCCATATCAAAAGCCACAGGGGATTACAAATAATAATAAAAATAATAATATAAATAATAATAATAATAATAATAATAATAATAATAATAATAATAATAATAATAATAATAATAATAATAATAATAGAAGGCACGCTACCAGGAAAGAGAGGCAGGGGCCGATCAACGCCTTCTCCAGCTGAAAGGTCATGGTGATGACGTCATCACCTTGTCGTAACGTCACCAACCCCGGCTAACGATACGTTGAGTTTTTACTCTGACAGTCCTGTTGACCCGTTTGTGTGTGTTTGCGCGTGTGTGTGTTCCCTGCCTTTCACAGAGTACTCCGCACAAAAATTCTAGGAATAAGCTCTAGAATGTAATGCGGAGATATGTATATACACATATACAAACTAAAATGGAACACTAGAGAAAAATATTTTAATAATAAATAATAAGTATAGCTTATACAGTTGATATGTTTATTTAATCTCTGTAATATTATCTTCTTAAAATATATCAGTTCCTTAATGAAAATTAATAACAATACATTCTAGAATGTTTTTTTTTAGACACTTAGGGGAGGAGGAAAGGAGGAAAAAAAAGGGGGGAAAGGGGGGGGGGGGGGTTGAGGGTTTTAAAAAAACGGAGGAAGGACGCCCAGTATATTCGCAAAATAGTATCTTTGTCCTCGCAGTATATTTGCGATATGATCCTTGTCGCACAGTATATTCGCAGTGTTTTTCTTATCCACTCTGTATATTCGCAATATTATCCTTCTCCACTCATCATACACCAAATTCGCAGTGTATCAGTGTATGACATAATATGGAGCTTGAAAAAAGAACTAAAGTTCCAGTTGATTGAGAATTTGAAGGAAACGAGTATTTGAAACCCGTATATACAAATATGTCGAGAACACGTGGTTAGCTGCAGGATGCGGTTAAAGACACGGATCTTGGAATGATTTAATTGGGCGCATATGCTGCACTTTAAATTCTATTATTATCTATTAGCCATTCAGCATCGCATTATTATTATTATTATTAAAAAGTGTGTATCAGTCCCAATGTATCAAAAAGTGTTTTGTTTTGAATGCGATTATATCACTGACAAAATGCACTATTTATCTCTTGTCACAGGATAAGACGATACTTCACATTCCAACCAACCAATGCCTCACTGCAAGTGTGACACGTGACGACCTTTCACTAGCTAACTGTTCAGGCAGTAACTACCAGAAATGGGAGCTTCAGCCACGAAGAAAAGATATAAAGTTTCCAGCATAGCGAACATCATTGTTAATTGTTGTAAATTATTGTTTTTTCAAGCGGTGAACTCTTTTGTAACAATATAAGAAGAGATTGAAATTTAAAAGATTTAGCAATATCTTGGTCTTTGATTAAAAACACAATTGTTGCTGCAAGGACCATTTTCTATATTTCGGAGTTAAAAAGAAGACAAATATTGCTAAAATGAAGACATTCGATAACTGCCATGGATAATTTACATTAGTGGCCTACACTCTAAACTCCGACGTTACTGTATATCATTTGTGATAAAGAGCTGATTAACTAATGTTAGAGAGGCAGGCAAAGAAGAAGAAAGAAAGATGGAGACAGAGAGAGAGAGAGAGAGAGAGAGAGAAGAGAGAGGCAGATATACAGACAGAGGGAAAACGAATACACACAAGAGATCCAGAGAGAGAAGCGAGAGAGACGCATACATACAGAGCGAAAAAGAACAGATATTGGATATCTCCACAAAGAGGGAAGCAGAGAAAAAAGACAGATGGAAAGTCAGAAACGAGAGAGAGGCATACAGACAGACAGAATGGAAAATAATAGACACTGGAGAGAGACAGAGAAGGAGGCAGAGAAAAAAGAGAGAAAGATGGAGAGATAGAGAGAAGTAAGAGAGAGTTTGCAATTGTTCTGAATAAGTTTTATTGTCAGTCTGTTTTGTTCTTCAGCGCTAAAAACATCAATGTTTTGAAGAAATAGGAAGTACATGATTCTTTCCTACATTAAACAATCTGTTCGGAGTATGAAACTACCCAAGTGTTTTATAAACCATGTGGCTAGTGGTAAATATCACGCTTTTACTTCCCGGAGAATTTATAGTAATAATATTACACTGCTATGACATGATAACCAAGTCAATCTAAAAACAAATCAGTATTTCAGTGAGGTTTCGATTTGAAGAGCATCAGACCTGCAGGTAAGCGAGCTAACTACTGCACTTCAACGGCTGTCTAATAACAAGGGTGTTCGCATCTGTAGTTTTTCTAGAGAATAGTTTTATTCAGGGCTTTGATATTGTTCCACAACCTGAGTGTTGCATGCACATCCGTTTAACACATCCGACTTCCTTGTATGTAGATTGTTAGTTCCTTGCCTCTCAGGCAGATGCACTCCAACTTCAAACGAAGCTCCCCAAAACCCACCTAATGGTCTGATCTGAGCATACGATCTGAGCAAGAAGAAGATATCATTTTGCATACTCAAATATCAGTAAATGACACACTGAATGAAACACACTTCAAGTTTTGACACACACACACACACACACACACACACACACACACATATATATATATATATATATATATATATATATATATATATATATATATATATAAATATATATATAATGATATATTATTTACCTTGATAGTAATAACGGTTAGCATAATATTAGCTATTTAAAAGGATTTCATATTGTATCTCACATTATCTAATACTTTATTTACTGGCATATGTTGCACGAAGACTCCGATCTCATATTGTGAATAGGCTTGCTGGCTTCTGATGTTTTGACAAGTTATTTTTTTTTTCTAGCAATGGTTTTATGGTGCAATGTTCCCATTTTTCGACTAGGATTCCAGTGGTTCCATCGCTCAGCTACTGAACTGAGTGCTTGATGCAACACTTAGCTGTGCATTTAATTTGAAATGTGCTTTCTTCTTTTGCATCCACACCAATTATGTGTTGTGAACTGCAGTAAAAATGACAGTTGGCCATGGTCGAAATGGTATGTACGTATGCAGTAGAACATATGCAATGGAGGTTTTCATGATTGACTGCTGGAATCAGCAATGGGCTACAATTATAGTGGGAGACTGATAGTGTTGGCACATTGACAGCTGCCTTATGCATTTAGTTTGCATGCGTGAGCTTCAAGATTGCCATGGGAGTGACATGTTCTTCATTATGTTTTAATCAGGACAGCGAAAAACATTTTGTATGATTTCTACTGTCACAGGAGAAGAGCAGTTGTTGGGAGACATGTCTACAGTCAGGATAGAATCTTCACCAACGACTAATGGCATGTTATTGTATGAAATTGAATTTAGTATTAAGTACACATATTTTTATCTCTTTCAGTCGTAGGTACATGGTATGTTAATTCCTTATGTCATAGATGTGTGAAAGAAAGGGTTAAAGCAGCTGTAGGCACAGACTGAGTCGGTGTAACACTTGTCTGTAACGTAACGAGTTAAAGAAATGGAAGCGCATAAGCTGAAATCCACAAATGTATAGCGAGGTGTTTAAAAAAAAAAGGTACTTGCGTATCCATTACAGGACGTTGCAGAACCAACCCAGCAGCCCCTGGCTGATAAGTGGTTTCCCTAAGCAATTTACGTCCAGAAGTTTGCAATTCCTTCTGGACGGTCGGCTTTCTTGATACCACTGTCGAAACCTACGCAAGGCGCATTGCCCGCAGCTGGGATCGAACCTGGCATCCCGGCATTACGAAGCGAAGCGTTCGCATCGACTTAGCCACAGAGCCGACTATGTGTTTCAAACCAAATTATAATAAATAAAGTAAAAGTAAGCTTGTGTTTCAAGCCTAAACTGCCCAAGAGCCAACCAAGCTTAATGAAACGGAACCAGATCCCCTTTGTGTTCCAGGTCCCATTTGGTTTACAAATAAAAGGAATAGACTCACTGCTTCTCAAAAAAGCATCTTGTTAAATGTGACTTAATATAAATTTACTGGATGCTTTGGGTTGAAAGGTACAGATATTGCAGCTTAGCTGTAATCCACACCACAAGATGCCAACCGCCCTTTTAGGTGGCTAGCAAGCAGAAGAAGAAGAAGAAGAAGAAGAAGAAGAAGAAGAAGAAGAAGAAGAAGAAGAAGAAGAAGAAGAAGAAGAAGAAGAAGGAGGAGGAGGGGATGGGGAATTGAACTAGAGATATCTTTTGAAAAAGGGTTGAAAAATATGTTAAAATCTTCTTCTTCTTTTTTTTTTTTTTTTTTGCGTTCTGTTTCGTATGCTCAGATCAGACCATCAGGTGTGTTGCCTCTATGAACTCGTAAGTCAGCAGCAGGTCCTTCATGTCTCTCCATAGCTTGTTCTGCACACTTTGCTCTTGAGACCAGGTTTCTCTTTAAAATTGTATGTAGAACAGGCAGGTCTGCAGAATTTATTCAGGTGCTTGTGGTCCTGTCTGACAGGCACTGTGGGGACTGTACAATATTTATTTTAAGCATGTGGTAGCTGAGCCTGCAGTGTCCTGTTTGTAGACGGAAAATTGTTGTATGTTGCTTTGTGTTAAGTCTTTTAATGGGGTATTGTGGATGTTCACTGTTGGTTTGTTCTGTCTAAAATTCCTTGTATTTTTACTGAATGAGTGTTTTGATTTCTGGTAATGACAATAAACGGATGTGTTGTTTCTCCTTTGTTCCATTTTTTTGGCAAGTATGTCTGCTTACTTATTTCCTGGTATGTCGCAGTGACCAGGGATCCACTGGAGAACGATTTGATTGTCTTCTGAGAGTCTGTTTAGCTAGCGGGTCAGTTCTCTCTCCATGTTGTCTCGTGGATCCCTCTGAGGTGCCTGGTGAAATTAAATGCAGTCACAAAGAAAAACAGTTTTGCAGTCATTTACATTTTCTTTCCTCAAACACTTTGACTGCATCAATAATTGCTTGTTGCTCCGCTCTTGAGTTTGTTGGGTGTCTTCCGGAGGCGTATGATGTTTCTACTGTGGTCCCATCTGGCAGCATGATAACCGATTCAGCTCTTTCGTTGTTTTTTCTGCTCCATCAGATGATCCATCAGTGTAAGCGTATGTCAATTCGGGTTTTGGATAAGAGTTGTAGACATGTTCAAATGTCTTTGCATGCAGTACTAGGTCATATTCTTTAGTCTTTCTGTCTATCCCTGGGATTTTTGTTGTCAGTGTATAGTTAGGCTGTAGGTCTATGCTGTTGTCAAGATCTTTTCCCACGTTAAAGGGTCTTTAGAAAGGATATCACTGTTTTTGGCCTTTTACAGTTTTGATAGATGGTGGAAGCTTTATCTTTTCAATTGGTTTTTAGTTAAACTGTTGGCTATTCTGTGCATGGGGTTGTTATTCATGCGTTAAAATTTTTCTGTTAGGGTAAGCACTTTTTCAAGCTGTGGCAGCCCGAAGTTTCCTCTAGCTCATTGATTTCTGTGCTTCTCATACCTGCAGTGACGATTATGAGACCAGTATTCTGTATTCTGTCCAGTTTGTATAGATTTGATTTGGCTGCAGGGGAGTATGCTCCCATGCCATACTCCAGTTTTGGTCGTACGTATCCTTTGCATACTTGTCGTACAGTGTTGACATGTGCACCCCGGCTTGTTCAAGTAGGTTTCTTCGTAAGTATTAGCCGCAAAGTCTTGCCAAATTTTGCTCCCAAAAGAGGAAAACCCCACATGTGTTAAAATAATCTACTTCTGTGTTTCATATAAAGTTTTGTTGATCTAGTGGTTAAGGTTTTTGCTTGCCAACACAGTGCTATTGATTCAATTTCCCCAGGAAAGCTAACCATGTCAAAACAGCCTACAAAAGTAAGATGTGTTGGTGTAATAAACTATTTTGGCGGAATTTATCGTCGCCTGGAGATCCCCTATATCCTTTCAAATAACTTACAGGACTCGAATTAAATAAGTCTAGGGGAATTATAACGGTCCCTGAGTTCTGGAGAATAAAGGAAGGACAATACAGAAAGTTAAATAAATACGGTGAATCCCCGGAAATTTCTTAAAGAAATTCAGAAACAAACCAAAGGTCAATACTTTATAAATTTAACTCAAATCAACTGCAATGAACAATCTTTAGTCTACCTAAGAAGTTAAATTGGATACGATGAGTTCGATCATTGAAGTTTCCAAACATCAACTGTATTGATAAATACTGTTTAACTATTTCAACAATCTACAATTAACACATCGAAAATGAATAACGGTTTCATCATGACACCACATTAATTTGCACAAACATTCAGTAACACTCAGCTTTACGATATACGGGATGTGTCCAACTGCAGCTTCTCTGGGAGGAATGTACAAGGTTCTGGCTGCGACCGTTATAGTCCTTGCCTAACTGCGACATTTATCCGTGAATTTCGGTTTTTCATTCTATACAGTGTGGTTCACAATTCACGAGGTAACAGGAATGGTGGTTTACGATCCACAGGTAACAGGAATGGTGGTTCACGATCCACAGGTAAACAGGAATGGTGTTAACGATCCACAGGTAAACAGGAATACAGGAACCTGAGGAATACATCATTCAGCCCTGTGTTGATCATTATGTCGACACATCTGGGGCAGGTGGAGGTGTTGCGGTGTTTGTGGTGTTTTCAGATTAGTAAGGGAAAGAGCAAGGTTCATGTTTTGTCTTTCTCCACTAGCAAATCAATAATAATCTCTCCACCCTGTTATAATATTTTGTTTTATACATATCTAAATTATTGCACGATCATATGAAACTAGACATAGTTAAGTGGACACACTCTCGCCTGCGGATTGGACAGTCATTAGTTCAAGTCCCAACAGACCCAGGTCGACTTCGCCTTGAACGGACACCAGTTATAGTCATGGGGAGTAAAGGCGGCAGGTGTGATGTTGAGCACATCAACATCCAGGTACCACTTGGTCTATAAAACTTAGGCCAACCCTATATGCCCACAAAGCTGACAACTTTTACTCAAATTATATGTTGCATAATATAATAAACATAAGCAATGTAATGTATACCCAACTGATGATACCACATGGCACAGGATGATGGTTTATATTGTAAGATCTTTACGCAAGGAAACCAAATGAATATTTTCTGGAAAGATGACAGAGGAAAGGAGGGTTCGCTATTGTATGGTCCTAACTGTGAATAGTATCTTTAAGAACGTCATAATATGTAAGGACTAGTGAATTGTCCAACGGACAAGTATCAAGGTTGATGAAGTCACGGAATATTTATACAATGGTAGAATATAGAATAGTAGGATCTCGATAACATATTTTAGGATACAGCTAAGGCTTATAGGGGATCTCAGCTACTCCCTACCATTATAAATCTCACCTGAATTCGTATATTATTATTGGTATTTCTTGGGGTAAGGCCGATGATGTGGCTGGGCATTCGTTTGGTGTTGTTGACGAATCTAGCTCTAAGGGTTTCTCCTAGTAACACTACTAACGTCATAATTTATGTGCCCCTTCGTACAATTTCTATTCCTCTATGTTCGTCTATGTTCAACTATGTTTATTTTACGTGCGCAATTCTTTTAACTAAAAAATGCAATTAACTCTTGCCGGACTGAAATATTCCGTTGTTTTGTCACAGTTGGTCAAAAGGAACAACAATGGTAGCCATGCTGTAAGTGGGCTCAACGCCTTTACGTCTTTGGATGAACGCAGCAGAATAAGAAGCCGAAAATTCCATTTCCCATAAAGTATATCTCTGAAGTTAACCATGACAAACAGATACTAGACAATTTTTAAGGCAAATCTCTGAGAAGAAAAGGCTACAAGGAAGTGAAATTGTTAGCCCACTTTGCATGGCGTGGAAGAAGATCACTAACACTTTATTAGGGATACCTCGAGGTTACGAGATGTGCTCGCCGACTGGATGCCTGGAGCTGTTTCCACAATGTATTGGACATCGGCCAGTAATTCCTCAAGGAGCGAGTCTCTAAAATATACGCAGCGTCAGAGGGGCGGTCACTGGTAATCACCAAAAGGTGGATCTGCATAGTTTGGCCAAGATGCAACAGCAGCCAGCTGGGTATACATGGCTGAGGTTGAGTCATGCCGTGTGAAATTTCTGCCGAGGCAAAAGGATTAGAAAGTGGGACAATATATCCTTATTCATCTAATGCTATTGATTTTCAACCAATTCAAAATAATCTGAATGCTACAACCGTAGAATTCGTTCAGCCTTGCGTTTTGAAATTAAACAGGGGCTACTGTGAGTATTGACGTAGTAAAGTAATCCCCTAGATACTATGCAACAGTGTGTGCAATACAGCTTAAGTACAGCACAACGTGGAGGCCTGCCTTGTGTGTCAGAAATGAGTAAATTCAACACGTAAATTAAAATCACTTCTTGGATGTTCTCATAAGTATTCAGTATATTCAGCATTACTGTGTTGCAAGGTATAGATTACAAGTTATAAGTTAAACTGATGTGATTTCGTTATCTAACCGTATGTGACAATACTCAAGAGCCTGATAAACATTCAACTTAAGGGTGAGTCAAATACCTTTAGAAATTGACAGAGATTAAATATGATGAATTAAAGAAAAGCGAAGAAATAAGATTAGTGATGGGACAAACATTGGTATCAACAGTTATACAGCAGTCAAGACCATTATATACAAAGCACATCACGAGAAGCGACAAGAGAATCGTCAAAGCACTTAAATGGAAACAGATGCATTTTGAAAAGAAGACGAAAGCAGATAAAAGAGATCAAAGGTGACTGACTGAATTAAAACAATTGAACATGATATTATAAAAAAAAAGGGGCCGTAAACTGCCATTGCTAAATAAAGTTTAACAGCATAACAGGCAGTGCCGTCTGAAAGCATGTGTCTGCTGTGCACCTGCTCGGGACCTGTACGATTTTAAAGGCACTATGTGTTTTTGTCAACTGAGTTATGTTAGTGTTTTCACAATCGACGTCACTGCAAATGGGGCATTCCCAGGCGGGCTCAGTCCTCTGATGCAGCAACCACTCCAAGGTATTTCTGCAGACTGTTCCAATAAGAGGTTGGTTATAATTCTCCTATCTCGGCCTTGAAGACGGCATAGTCAGCTGAGTGGTTGTGGTAGGAGTTCCAGCACAGTGGTCTGCCCAAGGGATAAGGATAATGTTAAGACGGATCTGAAAACAGGATAGCGGTGATTATGAAAGGATGAATGAGTTTATGCATCTTATAGTGTATGTTTCCAGGTAGACCGTGTGCACATGTATGTTTCGCACTGGGTGACAGCGTCAAGTGTTTTTCATATTCCGTGAAGATTGCCACAGTAACAGGTGATCAGTGTGATGTTCATGGTGCGGGGTATATTAGGAATATCTCAAGATTACGTGGCGAGGCTGGATGCCTGGAGCAGTTTCCACAAGATTTTGTGCATCAGCATGTTGTCCCTCAAGGTCAGTCTCTGAGATATGAGAGATGTCAGAGGGGCCATCACGGGTACAGCAAGTGATAGACATTTAATTTGATTTCTCACTGGTACTGAAACGGAGCTGCAGCGAATTTGAAACCTCGAGTAAGACTATAGTGCGTTTGAAAACCCATGCCGTCAAATTTTAACAAATATCTGGAAAAATCCTGTACCAATCAACACAAATGTGTTGCATATAACTTTAGATTTACCATGTCCTTATAATTAAAAAAAAATAATTGCGCAGATGCTGCCGATTTCTTAAAGCGGTGAATTTCTTTGAACTTTGTTTGACTAATACTTTATCTCTGAAAATCTTTATCGCCATGAAAATAGAAAATACAGCAATGAACACACCTATGGAGTTTGTTCTCATGTGCAGTGATGCGTGGTGATTACTTTGATAGCATATTCTCCACACAATAAAGCATTCACAACTCACAGAAAACTTATGCTGAGGATGGCCATATATATATATATATATATGTGTGTGTGTGTGTGAATGTGCATGTGTGTGTGTGTGTGTGTAATGGTAATAGTAATGTTAGTTTTAGCTTCATATCAAACGGGTCACCCCATAGTTACTCCGCGCTTGTGCCAAAACACACAGAATATTTATCACCGTCAATTGTGGAGAGATTGACGGACTGCTGTCTCAGCATAAAAGCGTACCGTAGCCATCAGAAGTGCTAACACAAACAGCCCGACATTAGAATTGCAGTTCATCATCGACGGTAGCAGAGGTAACCAACAAATCAGCCGTTGCACACGCAATCAATTTTAACCTTAAAAGGGCACCACCAATATTGCGACGACAGTCCACGCGCATTTTCTGTATCTACAATTCACAACACCACATTGGTCACAGTCGAAAAACATTCCAAAGGAAATCAGCAGCTCACAGGGTCGCACCATGCACTCAACTCAGCAGTTGGGCTAACTATATCTTTTCATTCTACAAATGGAGCAAAAATGAAACGGCCACCGTCTGGCAGAAGCAAAATCTTTGCAACGACTCAAAACAGTGATCGTGCCTAGCGTCCATTGTGACCGGAAGTGTGTGTGTATGTTTACACTAACAACATTCTTATAAGTACATGTCTATTAACAGGTTCATGCCATATTTAAAAAAAACTTCACTGAACGCTTAGGTTACTGAGTTACAGACTTTAGGAACAGACTATAGGACAAGTATCTTAAAGTTTAGGGCAGTGGTCGGCAAACTCATTAGTCAAAAGAGCTAAAAACCAGCAGCAGGACGATGAAAATTTTTCTAAACTTTCTAAATTCGCTGCAGGATGCCATACCTGGCCATTTTATGACGCTGCCAGTTGTAATTCTCAGTGTCTAACCGACATGGCAGGTTGTACATCATTTTTAAACGATTTTTTTTTTTCTGTTTATGTTTCTGTACAATTCAAATATCTAATACACACTTTCGCGGTGCACTGCTGTATTTTTCAGTACGCAATGAAAACCAGGGCCTACCGACAACTCAAAATACTCATCATTTTTCTGCTTGTTCTCTGGATAGTGTATGCTATAGTGTATGACATTTTGACACACGACACGGAACAAAATAAATTCGACAATTTGCCGCCAAATATAGACAGACAACATCTCATGGACGTAGATTCACAGAGACACCTACCAGACAAGCATCACCTGCTGCAAGAGTCAGAAAATGGAAAACGAGATTTACTACATACAAATTCAGTAAAAGATCATTTTGACCATGCAGAAAGAAGAATAGAACAGAAAGAGAGAAGAAGCCATCCACAGCTTGATAAACTTGCTGAGACTGGAGGGATTGTGATACAAAAGAAACCGGAATACGTTTTCGCAAATGTTACTCTACCTTTGTTCAATAACAAAACGGATGGTTCTGGACCAGGTCAGACTGTTTGAACTATTTTAACAATTAATTTTAGGAGTCAATATCTTACGTTGTGTGAGTGGTGGTGGCATAAAAATGAAGATAATGTATGCATGTATGTATTCATTTGAATTTATGCATATATTTGTACACATGTTTGTTTTTAAGAATGTATAGGTCAGTGTGTGTGTGCGCGCGCGCGCGTGCGTGCGTGCGTGCGTGTGTGTGTGTGTGTGTGTGCGTGTGCACCTTCAGGCCCACATCAGACATCTGATCACATCCATGCCCAGGTGATGCCAGTCACGCAAGAGGAGACCAAACACCATACTAACGAGAAAGACCTAGCCAAATAATTATCTTTACCCGGATGGGAAAAAACGTGACAATTGATTGGTGGAACCCTAGGGTATTCTTGTGTGGAATTTGAGTAATTTCAGTTACTGCATTACAAAGAAACAGAATTTCAAAATTTTTAGTATGTATGTTCCTTTCGGTAACTATCTGTTTCTTTTCTTTTTTCTTTTCTTTTTTGTTTTGAACAAGAGCCTATGAAAACTACAGGCCTTTTTTATATGTGCAGCTGGTATGTGACAAAGTAAGCGAGAAATGAGCTGCATTTATAGTGTTGGTCTGTTTTACTGGCATTTTAACGGCTGCCTTATGAATGTAATGCCTGTGTTTGCCATTGGCTTTGTTGACACTGCAGTATGTTTCAATGGTTTTCGTTGGCATGGCGAGGGAGGGGGTGGGGGGGGGGGGGTCAACGAAGGGGTGACCCGTTTTCTATAAAGTTGGAACTGGGACTACCCTAATTATCTGAAAGTATACGAGAGCATTCATGGCAAATCGTGCTGCAGGGCATGACTGGCCGATCTGGCCGACATTCACATCCAGGAGAAAGGGAGACTACTGTCTAAATTATAATTAGAACTGCTGAATTTAAAGACGTGCCTCTTTTGGGAAAATTCTGCTTGCTATGCTGTTGATTCTTAACTTAATTTATGGACAATCAGAAAGAGAATAATCAATTTTAACATAAATTGACTTGATTTGTTTCCTATGCGACTTTAATTGACAAAAAGAGTAAACAGTTACATGTTCACGAGTGGAAAGTATCAAACAGAAGTTTTATAAGGTCTCCTCGACTTTGCCACCAGGTTCCGTTCCAAATAAAATGTGTGGAACTGGTCGTAAGTCGAATGTATGTTTTTGTGCGTTGTTCTGGGATGGCGTCTGGCCATTGTGTTGAGAGAGACAGTCTTGAGGGATAAAACCTGATGCAATGAGGTCGTTCCTCTCGACTTTTTAAATTTAACCTTTCATGTTAAATGAAAATAGCCTGTCGGTCCTACTTCCTCACTGTAGGTGGTAAAAAGTAAAGGACCCTTTTCCACGCCTTTAGGCGCAAAGGGCATATAGGGCTAGACCTATATTTTTAAAGACTCTTCGGCATAAGATGGGTGATGTGGCCAGCATCACGCCGACCGTAGGTGGACTGTGCATTGCATATTAAACACTGTGCATTTGCCCTTTATATTCTACAATTGTCGGTACTTAATTTTTTTGTTTACACCAAACAAAGGAAATCTCGGCGTCCCTCAGAAAAGTCAAATATTCTACAGGCTTTATGGGTTGGGTTCAGTGTTAGGGTTAGTCGGCGTCTTTAAGGCGGTCCTGGCTGACAAAGATCAGTTTCATTTTCGCGCTGACTCTAAACCTAAGACCATCCAATAACACTCCCTGTTACTTTGGACTTTCCTGGGGACTCTTGGATTTACTTTTTTGGGGCTGAAAATTAAAGTACTTTGCCTGTTTATCTGTCAATGTACACAAGTAAAGAAAGAGATGGACAGTTGCGCTACGAGTTCCGGCAAAATTATGTCTGTTGTATTCTTCTGAATGCTGTTGCAGTATTATAAATTTACTGTATCTCTAATACAGGAGAGTTGGGTCACCCGGTGAAAATCGATGTCAACAAACTGTCGAAAGAAGAGAAACTAAGATATGATAATGGCTGGAAATCAAACAGCTTCAATCAGTATGCAAGTGACCTAATATCTATCCACCGGAGTCTCGGCGATGGAAGAAGTCAAGCGTGAGTTCTGCATTTATTTTAAAAATGAAGCGATATAAGATATAAATGTGAATCTCCATGGAGAATAGTTTTTTAATAATGACCCTGGGCTTCCGTGACAGCCCAGTGTAGCACAGCGCTGTTATTTATGTAAGATGATGTCGTACGCAGGTTCATCTTTAGTTTGCAACAGGAGGAGTTAAATGAAGAATATAGACGAGGAGAAAGATGGTCGTGTCGATAGTTGTGATGATAGTCTCCCATGCTTGCTGCATGCTTCTCGCGAGACTCTGAAAAATGTTTTGAAACAACTTTTTTTCTGTACTGTCTTTATTGTGACACTTCAGTAATGTCACAAACAACATCAGTGGTATTCTGAATGGCCGCTGTTTTAACTCTATGGTTACATAGTCTTAGTGTGCGCACTTCTTGCAGGTGTTAAAATTATGATCGTACTATGTAAAATCGTTAAAAAATATGTACACACCCCAAGCAAATGTTACCAATCTATCGTACAAACTATGCACATATGTAAACAAAATCAGGGGCACCGCAACCTGGGAGTTTAGGGACTTGTAGTTGCCCAATAATTTTTAGAGGGGGTAAGGAGGGAGGGAAGGTGCAAAAAAGGGGTGAGGGAGCTCAAGCCTCATGACTATGTATCGTTGTTTTATTTTTATGTGTTTATTGATTTAGAAAAAAAAATTCTAATACATTTATATTATCATGTGTCATTTATTAAATAGTTACAAAATAATGCCCACTTAAACCTAACGCAAGCCCACTAAGGGTGCCTCTCCTTAACGATTTCTTCCTACCAGCGGCCTATTTAATCTGCCGATGTTTTCGTTAAATATACAGTTTAGTTTCCCGTCCCAAAGTGTGCGAGGAACATAGTTACTCTGGATCACAGCTTAACATACCCGTTGCTGAACGGAAGTCAATTTTCTTCTGCAGGTGCAAAAAACAAGCAGAAGAGTACGACAGTTTGCGACTGCCGCAAATAAGCGTCATCATCATCTTCCACAACGAAGCTTGGTCTGTGCTATTGAGATCCGTGCACAGTATCCTGTCGAGGACACATGAACATATCCTGAAGGAGATTATCCTTGTAGACGACTTCTCCGCCAACGGTATCACTCATAATTAGTGAATTTGTAAAGATAGTCAGACGAGTCAAGTATAGCTGGAATACATACATAAGTATAAAAATACAATTATACATACATACATACAGACATACATACATATTAAGTACATACATATGTAAGTACGTTTGTACATACTTACAAACCTAAATGCATGTACATACAACTACATACATACGTACATTCAAGGTCCTGCTGTGCCATTATACGAGGGTAGGTCAATAGGTGAGTCACAAACGATTGTTTAAAATAGAAATAAAATAAAACATAAAGAGATAACAACTTGAAACCGGTCATTTTAACACATACTCTGTTCCTTTATTTTTCGACATTATTTCCACCAATATTGATGCACTTGTTCCATCGTTTTATCAGTCCTGCTAAACCTGATGCATAGAATAGCGTGCTCTGTTTTCTAAACCACATTTTCACTTCATATTAAACTTCTGACTCATTCACGAGATGTATCTAGCCAAAGTGGGTTTTCAGTGGACCAAAAAGGTTGAAATCACTAGGGGCTGTCAGATTCACATTGTCACTAAAAAAAAAAAAAAAAAAATAAAAAAAATTAAAAAAAATTAAATGCCCCTTAGACAGTCCCAGAACATTGTCAGTATAACCTTCCCTGCTGATGGTGTAATCTTGAAATTTTACATACAGGGCAAAGAATGAGGTTCTCACTGCATTTAAGCACACTTTGATTCGGGCTAGTAGTGATGCACCCACACCTGCATATCTTCTCCTTCATCTGCGTTTCGACAGATATGCTGCAAGGACTGGCCTAGTAGACTCATTTTGCATACGTCCGTCAATTGTCTAAGTACCTACCTTGAGCACACTTTCTTAAATTTTAGTGTATCGTGCATAAGGTTATATACTGAACCATGTAAGCACGCTATTGCAGCTGCTACAGAGTCAACCGTTAATCGCCTGTCACATCGAATCATCTCCTCCACCTGCTGCACGGATGTGTCTGCTGAAATCGCAACAGGACGACCATATTTGACTTGATTAAAAATTTTAGAGAAAATATTTTTATCCAGCTATGCACTGCTTACGGGATAAACATTTGTCAGCATAAACAGGAAGCATTTTGTTTATAAATGTGCTTGCAAGAAGTCCTTTTGCCCCCCGTCCCTCAAAAAAAAAAAAAAAAAAAAAAAAAGAAACACGCTCAGCAGCAGGTTGTTCTTTGAGGGTACATTCTTTAGGTACAGTCGCCATTTTACTTCTGTGTTGCAAATGCGCATGAAACACCTAGCGCCACCTAACTTCCGCCTGTCTTGCAGACAAAGTAAGTAAAATGTTGCCACTTAGGCGGATGTTTAAACAGGTAGGAATTGTTTTTAATGCTCATGTCAATGAAAATGAAAATAGCTTATGGATTGTGATCCAGACACACGACGGCTTGGCTGAAGAATAAAATCTCTCTCTCTCTCTCTCGTTCTCTCTGTCTCTTTATATATATATATATATATATATATATATATATATATATATATATATATATATATATATATATATATACATGCGTGTGAAATTGTGTCTGTGTGTATGCAAGTCTTTAGATTTCAGATTAAAGTGGATTTGTGGCTGTGTAAGAAGCCTGAAAGAATTTCTTTAAAATGAAGAAAACATACTGATCTTTATTTAATTCCAATTTCTAGACTATTTGAAGGAGCCGTTGGAAAAATACTTCAATTCCTTCCCAAAAGTACAAATCATTCGTGCGACCAAGCGCCAAGGACTTACACGGGCTCGCTTATTGGGATATTATCTATCTACGTCACCAATAGTTGTCTTCTTAGACTCTCACATAGAATGTTTCCCTGGTAAGTACCTCCTTAGAATCATAATTAAATATTAACCGTATTTCTTTAAGGACTTGTTTAAAATATTATAGTATATGTGTGGCCTATGATGTTTTCCCAGAATCGGCACTAGTGGAAGATAGGGAACTTTACTCGAGATTCAGCCGAAGCCAAAACATTACATGTTCAAAGTGTTTGATTATGCATCGGAAAATTAACCTTCATTGCCATGTGTAACATTAGCAATAGGAATACACATATTTACGCTCTCCTATTCATCTGATATTCTCCGACGCATTAAAGCAGGTGTCTTCCTTACAGTGAAATTTGGCTGTAATCAATCTCTCATACCTTTTGTCACATTGCCTGGGTGTACACGCTTTAAGACTCATGTTTGTCTATCTTTTGATGTTATGCAGCTACTCACATCCTATCTACCTCCTTTTTGCTTATCTTAAACCAGGAAATCAGGTTATTGCAGTTTCAGCTTCATAGCAAACGGGTATCCCCACAGTTTCTCCGTTCCTGTGCCAACGAAAACCAAACATAATATCCATCACTGTCGCTTGTGGAAAAGAATTGACGCAGACTACAGTCTCAGCATATCCGATAGCATTCAAACACATTAATTGCATTAGGCAACCGTTAGAAGTGCTAACAAAACACAGTCCGACGCTAGAAATGCAGTTTGTCATTAATGGAAGTAGCAGTTACAGATCAGTAGTTGCATCAGTTCTGTAATAACAGGTCACTCGCCATTGTTTGGAATCTATTGTTCACAACACGTTGGTCACAGTCGGAAAACATTCTAAACAAACTACGCAGCACACAGTGTCGCGCTATGCACTTAACTCAGTAGCTATGCGACAAAACTATATTCTTTCAGTCTACAAATAGTGGAAAAGGCAATTGCCAGAAGCAAGAAACTTGCCACAACAAAGACAGTAAACCGGTTTATCATACATAATAACTGCAAGTCCTCATGCTTAAAAGCCATTCTTCAGTACGGCCTTCTAAGAGTGTTATATCTTTCAGTATGGCAGAGGTAATAGATCGTTTTATGTTTTTTTTTAAAAATTGAAAACAATTTTTTTTTATTCTTCGCCTGCAAAGTGTCTTTAATTGACCACTTATGCAATTAAACATTTTCCAAATCTAAATTTTTAATGCTTCATTTTGACCTTCTAAGTGCTTGTTCGTTGTTCACATTTTTGGGTCACGTAGTAAGGTTGAGAATTCACAACATTTGACAATTTTCATTTATAATATAGACTAGCTGTACCCGCCACGCGTTGCTATGGCTCAATATGACGAAATGGAAAAGAAAGAAAATAGAACCCGCACGTTTCTAATATGGCAAATAGCACAATAAATATATGAACACTTGTAAAGATTGTCTGTTTTGCAGACTCTAGAACACGCATCATATTATAAGTGTCTTTATATGAGTTAAAATATGGTTATTTATCACATGCTAAAGCTTTTTCAAACAGCTGACAGTAAAGCTTACTACTGTACTTCTAAACTACCAACAAATTCAAAAAAAAAAAAAAAAAAAAAAAAAAAAAAAAAAAAAAAAAATTTAAAAAAATTTGAAAAAGCCAGCTATCCTCCGAATAACGGTCACAAAAGATGGCAAAAAACACCTTATCAGAGCCCCAGTCACGTGTCAATTGCGCACTTCCGGCGACCTAATTTGTAATAGATCGTTTTATGTTTTTTTTTAAAAATTGAAAACAATTTTTTTTATTCTTCGCCTGCAAAGTGTCTTTAATTGACCACTTATGCAATTAAACATTTTCCAAATCTAAATTTTTAATGCTTCATTTTGACCTTCTAAGTGCTTGTTCGTTGTTCACATTTTTGGGTCACGTAGTAAGGTTGAGAATTCACAACATTTGACAATTTTCATTTATAATATAGACTAGCTGTACCCGCCACGCGTTGCTATGGCTCAATATGACGAAATGGAAAAGAAAGAAAATAGAAACCGCACGTTTCTAATATGGCAAATAGCACAATAAATATATGAACACTTGTAAAGATTGTCTGTTTTGCAGACTCTAGAACACGCATCATATTATAAGTGTCTTTATATGAGTTAAAATATGGTTATTTATCACATGCTAAAGCTTTTTCAAACAGCTTAGTAAAGCTTACTACAGTACTTCTAAACTACCAACAAATTCAAAAAAAAAAAAAAAAAAAAAAAATTAAAAAAAATTTGAAAAAGCCAGCTATCCTCCGAATAACGGTCACAAAAGATGGCAAAAAACACCTTATCAGAGCCTCAGTCACGTGTCAATTGCGCACTTCCGGCGACCTAATTTGTGGTTTTCCAGCGACCACCGTCATCGCCGAGAAGTATTCATCCGCATCTCCTGCAGCTTTGCTCGTGAGTCCTAGCCATCTAGTTTAGCCCCAATCAACGCCGCGTGAGCGGCGTGGGGGATACGCTCGGCGGTGACGGTAGTCGCCGGAAAACCGCAAATTAGGTCACTGGAAGTGTGCAATTGACACGTGACTGAGGCCCTGTTTTTGGCCGCCATATTTTGAGCCCCATATTTAGAGGATAGCCGAAAAGCCGAGGAAGCTTTTTATCATAACTAATTAAAAATTTGGGAACTTTAAAATCATGTTTTAAGCTCTCTCAATTACAAGTGTCTGACGTAACCCCCCCCCCCCCCCCCCCCCCCCCCCCCACTTTTCTTTTTTTTCCCAATCCACCGACAACTCCTCTCTCCCTCTCCAAAGGATTTGAAATTCATTACCTAATAATATATTTTTTTTTTCTTTTACCTAGGCATCCGTGTCCATCTAGACTAAAATGGTCAGCATAAATTGTAATGAGAAGTGAATGCGGCCAGTGTAATTTTTACCACATAATTTATTATCTCATACAGCTTCGTGCGTATTTCTGAGGTCATTAGTTAAAGTTCGCCTACAACAAGCGCCAGGAACGCGGCAACGAAACAAAATCCAAGATGCCGACGTGACCGTCACTGGAACTATGTAGTTCGTACTTTGTGCATCACTCTTATTTTAAAAACATTTTCGTATTTGAATGCAGCATTTTGTCAAAAGTTGAAAGCAGTAGGTGAATATCTGTCGGGATACAGCTTCATGCAGATTTCTGAGGTCAATAAAGTTTGCCTACCAGCGAAAGTAAAAACCCGCGCCGAGAATGCGGTAACGAAACAAAAACTGATGTGATCGTCGCTAGAGCTATGTTGTTCGTCCTTTGTACGAAACTCTTATATAAAAACACGCGCGTATTCGAATACAACGTTGTGTAACAATTTGAAAGCAATCGGTGAAGAACTTTCGGCGATTAGCTTTTGCTAACAAAGGAACACTAACATTTTTTTTTAAATTTATATCTTATTTCGTTGTAAACATTAATTCTTATTATATATTTAATTCTGAAAGGTTGGGCGGAGCCTCTGATTGCTCGAATTAGCGAAGATCCAACTACGGTTGTCTTCCCTATCATTGAGGTAATAGACGAGGATGACCTACACACCAGATGCAACTCAACTCTCAACCAGAATGCAATTTTCCGTTTTAAAGACCTGACTTTCCAGTGGCAAGTGATTTCAACTGCTGAAACGAACAGGAGGAGAGATGACGCAAATTTTATAAGGTTGACAATCATACTTTCATGCTACAATAATAGTGCAGTCAATCTCTCGATGGTAACGTTTCCTTTACGCTTTCAAATTGCAAAAGAGACAGGCAGAAGAGTGTTGCACACATTTTTATGCTTATTAAGATTACTCACCCACTTTAGCCAGCAGCTTATTTCGTAATTGTATGGCACCCCGACTTCATCTTTATTACACTCGTGATGGATTTAGCAAAGGCCCTTTTTCCACGCCTTTAGGCTATATGGCATATTGGGATTAACCGATAATTTTTGTATACCAATCGGCAGAAGATGGGTGATGTGGCCAGCATCATGGCGGCTGCCTTTACTTCCTGGAACTGCACCCGGTGCCCACTCAAGGTTGGGTCGACCTGGGAGTAAGGGTCATTTTTGAAAAAAGTGCGGCTCCACTGTCGTGGAGTGAACAGCCAACCCTTCTCTGTGGACTAGTCGTGACGCTGGCGTCCCTAGCTGGTACGTCACATTTCAAATTTAAACCCGTCCGGGGAGGGGGGTGTGTTATTTAGTCTCTCATATTGAGATATACCTCTGTCTGGTGAAATAAACATTTCTGGACCCTCTAGTTGTTTTGAGAAGTCTACATTTTTAAAATTGCAACTGTGGGATGAGTAATTTCTTGAATATTTTTAGAAATTCCTGTAAGCCTTTTTACTCCTTGGGCACGAATACAGACTTCTTTTCTAGAGACGCCAAGCGGAATTTGCCAGACCTCCGAGGTGTCGGGGGACATTTTAATTCTCTCATTAAACTTTGGCGATTTCAAAATACCAGTTTAATTTTTGAAGGATTCCTAAGCTTGGGTAAGTTGATTTTAGTTTACGAGTACCATGAAATATAGGCCCCCTCAAGGTTGGCCACTGCTGCCGGGAGGGAAGATTCGGCTGTGTGACCGCACATAACTGGGCCGTTCTTGATATCCAGACACTCCAGCCCCTAAAACCAAACCTTTCCCTTTGCGGGCTAATAGTTTGTGCTCTACATAACTCACACCATTATTAAGATATTAAACCCAACAAGTTAATTATTCTCTAACCAGACAACGGAGTTTGTTTCGACTAGCAGACATATGTAAACTGGGTCATCCTTCAGCCGGCTAGATGCTGTGACGTCAGAAGCTAGGTGCTCTGAGTCAAAGGTTAATTTTAGCACAACAACAATGGGTGTGCAGTGGGTAGATTGTGGAGATAGAATGTATGTCTGCGGGTGCAGATAGGAAGGTGGAGAGTGGATGATTGATCTATGTGTAGTAGTGTCTATCTATCTCCACTATGTACCTTGTCTTCTATCTGGTGTACTGACTTACAGACAGATAAATGAAAGGGGAAATTGTCTCCTGTTCTTGAGGGTATCCTCTGAGTGACTGAGAAGGGTAGCGGGAGATAAATTGAGCTGGTGTGTGAGTCTTAAGATGATTACTAATTCTGAGTTCTTTCCTGACAGGATGATACCTCCTTAGAAGTCAGGCAACCGAGTCACAGTCCAGCCAACAATCACCAACCCATACCATCCCTATCACCAAACCTACCCAAAATCCTACCTATTGTTACCAGAACTTCAACATGGCAGGAGCTTGTGTGTGAGTTTAAGTGGCTGAGAGACAGTATTGCAGGCCACTTGTGTCATCAATCCAAAGAATCCTTCTTTCGGAGTTTTGTTGGGCTCCAGTGCAGTTCCTTTGTCTTCATATGTGAAACGATCAGTGGTTACCAGATCAACCCGAGGAAAAGCGATCTATTGAGTCAGCCGGTTCAAATCACCATGGACTGACCTACCAAATCTGATATGTAACTTCAGAGACGACATACCATATGCTCCATTTACATGGCTACCTATGATTTACTGTGTTGATTCATGTACTCTCTGTGAACTATTTGGCTGTTTCAACACCATCGCTGTGACGTTAAGTCCTGAACTCCATTCACTGGAAACCATCTTGATTGTCATGAGATTTTTATATACATATATATATAAGTTGCAATCATTACATCCATTCAGAAATTTTCATGGCTGACTTGGATGTCCCTGTTTCACCATTTTAACTGTCTAGCTTTTATGTTTGTGTGATTAGTGAGTGTAATCTGTGTTAACATGGCTATGATAGTATACTATCATAGCCTGGGGGCTAACATTTTATAGTAGTGGGAGTGTCCAGCCAAGTGTGCTTAGGAATATTAGATATTCTGTAGTGCCAGAGCTTGAGTTGCCCTACTCCTGAAATAAGTTGAGCGTATATTGGCTACGGGATCTCCCTTAGACCAATACGAGCCAACGCCTCAACATAATTATTTCAGAGTGCTGTTGGTTCTTAAGGAGCAATCCTTAAATCAGGCACGCGACACGAGCGGTATGTGACATCCACCAGGAAGCGAACGCACGACCTTCCAAATCGGACGCTAGTGTCTAGCCGCTACGCCACGACGACTCCCTGCTGGATTTAGGTTAAAGCTAAATGCGCTACAGCTTGGGACTTCAGAATCTGCAGGGGCCTATACAAATTCGTTTTTTTTTACAAATTTCTTTCCTCTTTGAATATGTTTTAAATGGGATTTTTGCTTTTAAGGTATTTGAAACTCATAGAAATTATAAAGTTGTAGCTTAGAACCATTTAGATTATTATTTCTGTGGTTTGGCAAAAAACATTTTTTATTCCCCCCCCCCCCCCTTTCTCTCCCCTTTTTCCCCATTAAAAAAAAAGAATTAATCCACAATAGTATACATATATTTCAAACGCGTTTATATTTTATGTACATGTTGACGCCTAGTATAAAGTATGCGTTGTCGCATTACTCCTAATTGTATCCTCTCCTTTGTAGCGCTTCGCGTTACTCTCAGTATTATCCTCCCACTTGTATCATTGCCTACCTCTTGCCGATATGCCTTCAGGTTTTTTCTCCAGTTTGTGTGTTTTTACTTTTGTATCTTTAAAGACTGTTATTCCTTTAAAGCTAGTTGCATATCTTTCACAAAACGTTGAACAACAAAACTTTATGAATATGAGTAATTTCATTATATTTTCTAGAGCTTGGACTTCTAGTTTTAATTTAAGTTTCAAAACAGGGGGAGTAACATATACCATTTTGTGCAGCATCAAAGGATATATTACGAGTAGGATAGTTCCATACCTTGTCCGCCAATACACCTTTGTCATTGGTGTTCTTTTGTGTACTTATTCTACTTAGTTTGCGCACATCATTTTTATGTGTACTTGCGTATAATTTAAAAAAAAAAATTGTGTCTACAATAACTTGTTTTGTCTAGGTTTAGTTTCACCCAACTGCAAATGTTATAAGCAACGACACTTCACGAAGACGGCGAAAATTCACACACAGATAGTTTTTTTGTTGATGCCTCAATCTTATCGGCGAGATCGTTCTCGTCCATCATCCTGGCAGACACTCTTGTTATACATGTCGACTCAGCACTAAGAATCTTTGTTTTCCTTGTTTCAAATTAGATGTATCATTCGCAGCTGTCAGTTGTTCTTGGTATCTTACGAACAGTGCACTTCATTTTATTCATCCTTGACTGTTGCCATTTTTCTCGTCAGCTCTACAGAGCTTTCTCTTCGCGGCTTTCTGCTCCTCAGTTTTCGCACAAAAACAATCACTCGACTCCGACGTCCGCTAGTAATCGCTGTCCCACATAGAAAGAATATTTCTTCTATCTCACGTTGACTCATTTCTTCTCGAACTGCTGCTTTCAACTAACTGATTGTTGAATATTTGTTGAGGGATTATTCAAAGGGTGTACACTTTTGTTCAGAAACACCAGAGCCGGGGGACGGGGGGGTGGGGGGGGGGGGAGGGGGTTGGTAAGTGTTTATACATTTTCTAATATTACTGTTACATTGTATCACTGTATTAGCATCCAGCAACAACAACAAAACAAAAACAAAAAAAATTGTTTTTATTGTCATATGTTTTTAATTAACGTTAAATCTTACAGTTCCCCCCCCCAACCTCATGCCCTTTCATAAACAATACGAGCACATTTGCAAAGGGCTACCTGCAGCCACGATCACTCCCCCCACCCCCGCCTGTTTTCCCCCTCCCAATCACGACCCCACCCCCTTTTACCCTGGACTCTGAATTGGAAACCATGGTCAGACTACAACAGCAAGTTAAACGGGGTGGTGCTAAAAACCAACACAGAAGTGGGGTCGTCAGTCGCTACACACTAGTAAATTTATTTTTCAACTCTTCTTCCTAATGTCCTACTTTTTGACCTTACCCACAATAGGCATGCCTTGTTATGGTCTACAGATTGTGCCAGAAATGTGCTTTTAGTCCAGCATATCACAGTTGAGCAAATCTTTAGTTAGTGGCCTTTTCTGAGGTGCACTCGGTCTTTTCTGTTTATCCTCCAAAATGTGAAATAAACAGGCGAAAAAAAATTACCTCACGCGGGACAATCACATTGAATTTCGAGTCCAACGCCTTAACCGCTCGGCCATCGTGACAGACAACTGTAGAAAATGCGATGTGTCTTGGGGTCTTTAGATATAAAAATTCACAATAAACATTGTTCAGAGTGCTGAATATTTGCTCGTTATGTCATATTTATCAGTTTTCGAGCCCCGCTCGCTAGCGCAGTTGGTTACACCTGACTGAGCGGCGACCGGGTGACTTACTCTTTGTGGTTCGGGTTCACGCACAGGGGATAGGTAGAAAAGCTACATTTCTCCCAGATTTACGATATCTGTCATTGAATTAAGGCCGAATGTTTGCGATATCCAAAAGTACCAAGCCAAAAGGTTAACAACTCGTGGTTTCTGGATACTAAAAAAAAAAAAAAAAAGTTCTTGAAGTGGTCTTTCTTTTACATCATCATTGCTGAGGATGTCAGCAGGCCGTATTTAAGATGTATGACGCCTCTGTATATTCATTTATTTACAACCTCTTATCCCTCTGTTCTTCTTCTTCTTCTTCTTCTTCTTCTTCTTCTTCTTCTTCTTCTTCTTCTTCTTCTTCTTCTTCTTCTTCTTCGCGTTCACCGGCTGTAAACTCCGACTCCCACCCCCTCCCCGCGGCCCTTTGCCTCCCCCAGACACAGATACACACAAAATGCTGTAAAAGCAGAGCTCTCAAGAAAAAAGTTCATATTAAATATTCTAACAAGATGTGTTTGCATGACGTCAGATCGCCAACAATGCCAGGAGGACTTTTTGCCATCAGCCGAGAATTCTTTGACAAACTGGGAACTTACGACCCTGGACTGGATTACTGGGGTGGCGAGAATATTGAACTCTCCTTTAAGGTGAGAAGAACCTGCAGATTTCTAGTTCATAAAATATGTTTCGTTTTCAGTTTGTCATTTGCAATTTGTGTTGACTTTCACGATATTATTGCTGCGCTGCTTACCAAAGCATTTGCTGGGCCATGTTACACAAGACCCTAAGGTTAGCCATGGTGTCATAACGATCAAATACGGCGGTTCTGAAAAATGCAGACGTGAATAAAAAAATAATAAAGGAAATAAAAAGAGATTAATGAAATATTTTAGACATATTAAAAGATATCTGATTTTCATAAAACCATACTTGAGTGAAAAGTTAAAGGTAACAAAGAAAGTGACAGACATGAACATGTGAGAGGGTACCATCGTAGATGGGCTAACAGCATTTTAAGAAAGTTTTCATAAATGCCTGATAAGAATTTAAGCCCAAGTATTTTGGGATAGGATCCGTGGCCTCTGTAGCTTGTAAGCGCCCTATGATAATCACGTGTTTAGTGCTTCGCTGGCAGTCTCGCATTCATCCGAGCTCCATCCCTATCATGATCATGATAATAACCACTTGTACAATACTGTTTATTTCAGGCTTGGATGTGTGGAGGGAGTGTGGAGTTGGTTACTTGTTCTCACATCGGTCATATCTTTCGAGGCCCCAATCCCATTCCACTGCCGCCCGACCCTGTCAGAAAAAACTCCATACGAGTTGCCGAAGTTTGGATGGATGATTACAAAAACTACTTTTATGAAAGAATACTATTCAGACTGGTATGTACACCTTGACTTGTGTATTTAAGGTTAGGCCAAGATAACAAAGCATTGTAACACTCTCTACTGAATCTTATAACGGTTTTACCTCTAAATTTGGAAGACTACTATTATAGTGTGAGCTTGTAGAACATACGAGAATCTGCTGGCCAAATGGAGGGGTGAGGGGGGAGGATAAAATTCCAACCTCCATAGTCTGTGAGGGTTGCACTGGAAATGCCGCACTAAAATTCTAAAATGTTCCTCTCACCATCAGCGCAAAAGTGTTAATAGAGCTTTGAGCAACAAACAACGGTCAAGCATCGAATATATTCTTTTTAATTCCATAATCTGTATGTTGTCTCTTTTGCTTCCTTCAGAATGTAACTATTTAATATTTGCACAGGAATCGAGAATAACATTATGCCAATATCAGTGTGTTTGTAGCTTCTGAAGTCGTTCGTTGGCAGCTTCAGTATCGTTCTGCATTTGCTGGGATACTAACTCAAACAGCACATTTTCGTGGTTTAGGATTTCTTCTTTATGTGGTTTCTTATAAAAGATACAAAACTAAATATTTTTAGGCCTGTTATCTTCGGGTGACGAGATGCAGTTACTTTTGGTACTTCTAAATTAATGACTTTCTGAAAATATTCAGGCGATCTGATTATTATGGCCTGGAGAGAATGAGGCACCTCGGTGTAACCAGAGGGTCTGGCCATCTCACTACACTCAGAGGAAAGGCAAGACGGACATATAACCAGATAGTGACCGGTACCATCAGTACTGGAACTCTGCGCTGGCTGTTGAAGATGAGGACGGAGTACGCATGGGAATGCCCCGAGTGCTGGGATGTCAATTCTTGACTCAACTCAACTCAGTCTATCTGTTTATGTGATTTTCAAAGTCGGTGACAACCGACTGTTCACTGTTTTTATACGTCATCTTGGTTGCCTAGACATTCCTGTTTGTTGTTGTTGCTATTGTGCTTTAGAAATTTTCCTGTTTCTTTTTGCTGATGCTAATTCTGTGTGTTGCACTTGTTGATAAAAAACCAAAGGACTTTTTTCACGCCAGTTGTTTACCAGACATACGTTGCTAATCACTTGTATGTTTGCAGACCAATCAGCATTCAATGGGGTATGCGGTTAACATTACACCGGCCACCTTTAATTCCCAGGACTTCACCTAGTGCCCAGTTTAGGCCTAGTTGACCTGGAAGGCAAGGCCATATTGACGAAAAATCCAGCTCGATACAACCCAAGGCACTAAGGACCGACAGACAAGCGTCTACCCACTGAGCCAACGCTGCTCCTTCTTTTCTATTAGGCCATCTACATAGTTAGTGTCTTTTATCTACCCCTGAACTGTTTATTTCGGCACCAAGAGCTTGCTTTGTAGTTGTGAACGAAGTTTCAACAGTCCGATATACCTAGGTTCGCGAGGGAAAAAAAAACACAGTTGAAGGCGATTTGGTAGCTGATAGCATTGCATTTATTTTTTTGATCTTTGTATCGTTCTAGAAAGCAGTGGCAAACTATTTAACATACAATCTAGAAGTACTAAGTGGACACAAATATTTTTGTCTTCTATTATTTCTTCATGTGGTTTCAGATAATCAATACACAGCTACGTTTTTGCATGCAAAATTCTGAGAAGGAATAAGTTTAAAAATTAAAAAATAAAAATAAATTAAGATATTGCCGACAACTGATAATGGAAAATCTTTAAGTCGCACTTACGAAACTGCTTGATGATCACTATATTTTTGTAAACGGTATAGCGAACAATTTTTTTTCTAAATTTTCTAATAAGAAAAGACAGCAAGGATGAGAAATGACCATTCACCATTTTGCCAGTGCCTATAGTATAGGGCTGACTAAAACCACTCACGCCAAAGACTGTCATATGACTGACTACCTTTTTCTTTTGCTTAACTTCTTAAAGTCTATGCCGTGTGGTGTAGGTAATCATGTCTATCCACAAACTTCTGTCTCGAGTAATTTTAATTATTTCTGACGCAGATGAACCTCAATGCGATTATGTCAGGCTGTAAATTATGTGTTCTCTCGGTCTCCCTCTGACTCCCCTCCCCTCCAACTTTCATACTGTCACAATGTACTCCAGTTTTCTCCTTCTCATCATATGACCAAAGAATGTAGATTGTTTCCTTCTGATGTGAGAAATCAGTTCTCTTCGTGTGTTAGTTTCTTTCAAGACGTCTTCGTTAATCTTTTTATTTTGCCTATTCTAGCTAAAAACTGATTAGTTATTAGTGAAGTCTTTCAGCTCACCACTCAAGCCCCGATCTCATCCTAACTAGTCCCACAAGTTTAAAAGGACTAATCAGCCAGCTCTGTGTTGATTGGTGAGACGTCTTGTGTCCTTAGTGAAGTGTTTATATCTAGAGACTCCATGTATCCGAACCTGATCAGGGAGACAGTCACGAACACCGCTGAAGTTGTCTTCGCGATATCCATCTCGCTTGACATTGAGGATATCACTCAAATGTTGTCATTACGTCACAGTCACCTTAATACTAAGTCAGTGTTTCGAAAAATAAGCTGTTGAGAGATCTTAAATATAAAATGATTATTGTAAAACTGTGGTAAAAGTAATGATACATTTTGATCATATTGGACTAGGAATGAACATGTGTGCCCTTTGACATATGAAAAGTAACAAAATAACAGCACTGTAAATGCACTTAATTGTATGTAATACAAACAGTTAACGGCGGAAGTTTTATTATCGTAGCTTTATTTGCCAGTGCAATTGTTCATTATAAACAATTATGAAACTTTTATGTATCATCTTGGTTCTCTCCTGCCTGTCTCGCATGAAAAGATGAATGCTGAATCAAGAATCGACAGCACAGACATCACAGCACTCGGGACACTCCCGATCTCCATAATCACGATGGCTACATCTTCAGCAGCAAACAAGGAGCATTAGAATTACAGATGCTGTTGATCGTGTACACTCTTTGAATCTTATTTCTTATCATGCGTATTTTTTAAAAAACCACATTACATATCTTATTCTTTCATTTATATAATTATGGACTGAATGGTTTTCAGTGCAATGAGGATAATCTGTCTACCAACTAACCTATATAAAAGTAGTTATTCTCTTTGAATATATGTTTCATTCTTCTGCTTTCATTTAATGCTACTTTCAACTAAAGGTAATTATTCTCTTTACATTATGTTTCCTTCTTTTGCTCACCGTATGTTTCTTTCTGCTCTCATTCATCTACTTATTCTTTTCAAGTGTATGTTTATTTCGTTTGCTTAGCTCTTACTAAAAGTCGTTATGCTTTTTAAGTATACGTTTACGTACCCTGACTAAACTTATCGAAAAGTAGTTATTTTCTTTAAATGTATGTTTACTTCTTTTACTTACAAAATAAGTCACTATTCTCGCTTATATTTATCTAAATATTATTTTTTTAACGTCTTCTGCTAATATATTTCAATATAGTTTATTGAAAAGAAAAAGTTTTCTGTTAAATTATGTTTATTTCTTTTGCTCTTACACTTATATGATATTAGTATGTGATTTCTAGGGTGAATATGGGGACGTGACTGAGAGGAAGCAGCTTCGAGAACGTCTCAAGTGTAAGAGTTTTGAGTGGTATTTACGTAACGTTTACCCCGATGTTGTATTACCCTCCAACATCAAGTACGCTGGAGAGGTAAGTAGCGTTTATCAAAGCCGAACATTATGTTTTAACTTATACTATATATAAAAAAAAAAAAAAAATTAAAAAAAAATGAAATAAGTCTCTGGAAAATCATTAGTATGAAAAGTTAAAAGAATAAGATGATTACGATATTCTGTGCAAATCCGGATGAAAATGGGACATATGTAGAAAACGGAAGCTGGAGTATGAAGTTGAAAGATTGGGATGACATGGGATGAGTTGCTTGCAATAGCAAAGGATAGGGTGACAGGCATGATTGGCTGGGGGTTTATTGTCCATTGGGGGATATGGAGCGAAAAAGAAGAAGAAGAAGAAGACGTAATCCTAATAGACACTAATTGTATGTCTAATCGAAATGGGTACTCGTTAAAAATGGTTTTTTAAAGTTTAATAATTATGACATTAAGAAGGACTCCACGCGGGAGCATGTACAGCAGGGGTCTCCCGATCATCAGTAAAGAGATCCACCGTCGACGATTATTTCGCCCATTACTTCCGTAGACAATCTCAGAATGTGGGCCGAGCTGGATGATGAAGCCAGGCCTTGATCTTCCCCTGCTGAACTTCGTCGGACTCAATAAAAACAAGACGATATGGTAACTTTGCAACAGTAATTATATTTAATTGCGTATCCTTTACAGTACATTGCAGACCTAGCCCCAGCATTGGCTGTTGTGGTTTTTCCTAGGCAAATTTACGTCAAATAGTTTGCCATTGCTTTCTGGAGGGTGGAAATCTCGATACTACTGTCGAAACCCGGCACCCAGGCATTACGAAGCGCGTGCGCAACGCCTAAGCCACAGACGACGACATGACAGTAATGCATTTCCCCAAAGTGCATTTGTAATGTCTTCATTATTTCACTATGCAGATCCAAAGCGTTGCCTCCCCGCGATGTGTGGTCAATATGGGCGGACCCGAACAAAATCAGCATGCGCCGAAGATGTATCAGTGTCACGGACTGGGAAATAATCAGTTCTGGTATTTTAGTGGAAATGGTCAGATTTTTCAGGATGACTGGCACATCTGCGTCTCCAATGGGCAGATTGTTACCAGAAACACATGTACACCAGATGGTGCCACATGGAAGTACAGAGAGGTAAGTAAGATACCTTGTTCTAGGAGAATAACCTTTCCCGATCTTGATTGACTAATTCTATTTTTTTTCATCTTGGACACGTTTGTATTAGGGCTAGAGCCAAACCTGCCTTGATTAAACCTTACCGGAAGATGGAATGTCATACCCCCATAGCCTGTAATAAAGACAAAAATCAAAGGAGACGTATATTAGGATTGGTGAAACATTTAACCTAAAAGACGAGAAGAGGTTTCATACCAATAGGAAGATTGTCTAGTAAACAAAATCTTGTCTCTGAAGCTAAAATATGTTGGCCATATCAAGAGCCACAGGGAATTCATAAAATAATAACACTAGCAGAAAGAAAGGTACCAAGAAAGATAGACAGGGGCCGACCAACGCCTTCTCCAGCTGACGGGGCATAGTGCTGACGTTATCACCTTGACGTGACATCACCAACACGGGCTAACCATACGTTAGGTTTTTACTCTGACAGTCTCGTTGACCCGTTTTTTGTTGTTGTTGTTGTTGTTGTTGTGTTCTCTGCCTTTCCCAGAGTACCCGCAAACTAATTCTAGGAATAAGCTCGAGAAAAGAATGTGTATATAGGTACATACACATATACAAACTAAAAAGGAATGCTAAAAAGAAAAAAAAATTTAATAATAATTAATGAGTATAGCTTATACAGTTGATAGGTTAATATAATCTTTATAATCTCGTCGTTTTAAAATGTATTCGTTCCTTAATGAAAAGTAATAATAATACATTCTAGGATATTATTTAGACGTATGAAAAAAAAGGGGGAAAGGGGGGGGGGGAAAGAGGGGATCCGCAGGTTCAAACCGCAGAAATCGAGGAGTCTGTCAATCCATAAGGGCAAGGTGTCGGCGA
>CAJHNH020000139.1:0-27500 GCA_905116865.2 Candidula unifasciata
GACGGGGGAATGCAACCACACCACACACACGCAACACGCCCCCACAAAACCAACCCCAACCCCCCCCACAAAAACCCCCAAACAACGCAGGGAAACGAACCGAACACCTAAACCCCCACCCCACAATGAAAGCCCACACCCCCAAACACACGAAACCCACACACACATACACGCACCCCACACCCACAAAAATGAAAACCCAACACATCCCCCCCCCCCCCCCAACAGCACCACACTCAAAGGGAAAACGCAAAAAAACAACACGACAGCTAAAACACTAAAAAGAATCCCTTTTTTTCCCCCTTTAAACCAAAAAAATTTAAAAAAAAAAATTTTTCTAAAAAACTAGGCACCAAAAAAAGAAAACACAGTAAAAAAAACCCCTAACAAAAAAATTTTAAACAACGGCAAATGACAATCTAAAAAGCCCTAAAAAAACCTCTCAAATAAAAAATCCACCAATAAAACTAAAAGCAACGTGGCAACCCCAAACCTTCAAAAACTGTCTGTGCCTCTAAATGTCTGTCTATCTGTCCGTCTGCCTACCTGTCACTCTATTCTAGGCCACCGTTAATGACGACACTACCATACACAAGACTACCCCCTCTCCTCAAACCCCGTTTTCAGCAGAGGATTAATATGTGCACTTTCCACCCCATCTCATTTATCCAGCTCAGAATACTCATTCTACCCCGGAGACACGTCACCCAACACAAAACACTGTACCAGAATTTGAGGCCAATTAAGATATGGGGTGGTTTTTTTAACACTGAACTCGAGGTGCTAGCCTCCCGGAAACTAGTAACTAGCTTCATTTGAGTGTGGTCTGTGGAACTACGGTCCGTCCCGAGGGGTGATCTAGCTTCTGGTGACTCGAAGACATTCAGTGGCGGAGATCAGCAGAGATCAGAAATATTTCGCTTGGAGGATGGAAATAGCAACTGTTATTTTGGAAAGCCATGCGAAGAAGACCGTAAATGAGTTAACTAAGGGGGCTTAAGGGGGGTGTGAGGGGGTGGGGGTCGGGGGTGGGGGGAGGGTGGGGGTGTTTGATGCTAAAGATGACTGCATGGTGATTGTTTTTATTATCATTATTTCTTCTTCTTCTTCTATCTCCAGCATTTAAAAAAAAAAGGAAAATCAATCTGAAACTTTGAATAACTTAGTTTCATAAAAGTAAAGGCGCATTTTCCTCGCCTTTAGGCGTATTGGGCATATAGGGCCAGGCTAATATTTTTATAGACCAATCGGCACTTGGTGGATAATATGGTCAGCATCACGCCGGCCGCCCTTACTTCCCAGGACTGCACCTGGTGCTCACTTAAGGCTGGGTTGACCTGGGAGTCAAGGTCATAACCTAGTTTCATAATTAACAATAATGGAAGCGGTTCATCAGAGGCAACAGACAAAAATGAAATTAAAGGTTAGTTGAGTATCCTTTACAGGACGTTGCAGAACCAACCCCAACAGCCCCTGGCTGTTGTGTGGTTTTTCTAGGCAAATTTACGCCCAGTAGTTTGCCATTGCTTTCTGGGCTGTTGGCTTTCTTGATACCACTATCGAAACCAACGCAAGGCGCATGGCCCGCAGCCGGGATCGAACCCGGCATCCCGGCATTGCGAAGCGTTAGCATCGACTTAGCCACCGAGCCGACGAATCTAATTAAATTGTAACGAAAAAGACTGTTTCGTGTCTACTAATGCAGTGATTACAATGAAGACTTCTCCTTTGTTTCTTCAAGATGTTAAAACAGCGGGATGCAAGGGTGCCGGAAATTATGGGTTGAGCATCTTGAGGGCCTCCTAAATAGTTTTCTTGGGTGGGGGGGGGGGGGGGGGGGGGGGGGGAGGGGCTGGGGGATGCCCATCCCAATTTGTAAAGAGAGATGTACATCGTTCTCCCTCTTGTTTAAACATGTACTAAATTGTACTTTCTTATAAGCCGACCACAAACAGCGGAAATCCACAGGTCACGGGATAGTTAAATATGTTAGATTGTGGTAGATTAGGCGTATAGTTTTGGTTAGGTTAGGGTTAGAGTTAGAGTTAGGATTACGGTTAGAGTTAGAGTTAGGATTAGGGTTAGAGTTAGGGTTAGAGTTATAGTAAGGATTAGGGTTAGGGTTAGAGTTAGGGTTAGGGTTAGAGTTAGGATTAGGGTTAGAGTTAGAGTTAGAGTTATAGTAAGGATTAGGGTTAGGGTTAGAGTTAGGGTTAGGGTTAGAGTTGGGATTAGGGTTAGAGTTAGAGTTAGAGTAAGGATTAGGGTTAGTCTAGAGCGGGGAGACCTTGGCCCTGGGAGGAACGCTAAAGCACAGAAAACACGGAAAACCCTCTCTTACCACCCTCTAAAGTACGGGACTGTCCCGTGACGACATTTGTGGTCAGCTAAAAAGAAAGCACCTGAAGAAGTTCTATTTTCAAATTTCCTTTATGCGTAGTATTTCAGTTAAAGTAGTTATTTAAGGATCCCACTGAGTATATTATAATGAGGCACTTAAACAAGTCACAGGCTCTATCAGCACCCCCGCTCTCAGAAAATATGTAAAAGCGGGCTGAGGGGCCTCCAATTATTTTTATTTGTGTTGACACCCCTGGTCAAGACGCTGGGATTTCCCACCTGTGATGAAGTTATCAAGGTGTAAGCAACCGTAGGTTACTGGCTGCACAGACCATCAGCCAGACGCTAGACTATTGGTAATCTTTTCTTGCCAGTTTTGAGGGTTTTATTTATGTTTATTTGACGAATCTCTTCATGGTCCCCGGGGGTAACCCTGAAGTGCTCCGATCTACTTCTAACTCAAACTTGAGTCTGAAGAATCTTAGTGCAGTACAGCTCAGCTAAACCCCAGCCGACTGACTCGCCAAACTGCCATTCTTAGTCGATGCCCTGTGGCACTGGTAATCAGATTAAACGAGGGGAACTGAGTGTCCACACCAGAAAGAGACAATGTATATTCTTTGATAATGAGCGGCAGAGAACTGGAGTACATCGTGACAGTGGAAAGCTATGAGGGAAAAAAAAAGAAGCAAGAGGGCGAGCCACACACCAAGGCATGAACGACCAGCTTTATCAGAAACACTGGCGTTAGTGGCTGCATTCACCATCTTTGCGGTGTTGGCAGAGGTGTCTTTAAGACTCACGAGTTAGGACCACAAGCCTAGAGCTCTCGCCACTGTGCAGGTTAGGATTTCGTTTTTGCCCCAGAGACAAATCACAACCTTACTGAGCATTCCAATCCGAGTCTCCCTCCTAAGACCCAAGCATTGTTAACGGCGTTCATCTCGCACTTCTCCACCCACTGCGCCAATAACCATTAACAGAATCTAACCAATCTTTGAGGCGTTCAAATGCCCAGGCTTAGCAACACACGATAAAGTTAAAGACACTGTGAGCAGTTTAAATCACTTTATAAACCATTGACCTAAATCGACAAAGAAAATTATTAGCAACTTTAGCAGGATCAATGAATGAATGGATGAATCCAGAATTGCTTCATTAAATTCGTCAAGTACCAGAAAGTGTATCGATCGGCACTCATAGAAAGAAGTAGAAAGATAAAACACACTAGACAACATAACAATGAAAGCTATAGTTACCGTGCCGGGAATTGAACCTGTCACCTCCAGACGGTGTCTGCGCCTCGCCATGGATACAAGTGCACTAAGAACATGGTCAAATAGGCACCCCCACACATCTCCCCCCCCCCCCAAAAGGTGTCTTGTTGGCCATATCTATCGTACAGCTTGAAATCCACGACTATGGAATACTGACAGAATTAATTTCAACCCATTGAAATGGCACCGTAGGTTACATAAATTTATATTAACGAAGCATATGTCGATTAACAAGCACAGAAACAATTTGACGAACATAATAGACCTTAATGCTTTGTCTAGAATACATAAACATTTAAGAAAGATATTTGATTGGTTGCCGGACACTCCCATGCGTATACTCCGCCCCCCTTGTCACTAGCCAACGAAAAGTCGACATACTTGTAGTACTAGCTGAAACCTGATTAAAAGTCACATGTTTACCTGTCAGCGTTAATTATCTTCAAGAACTTACTCACGCACCGCTGAATTAGTCTTCCAATATATGGATTCTCTGTCTGTTCGAGTGCACTTTAAATTTGATTCCACAGAGCCTTAACTCTGTCATATCCATTTATAAACTAAAGAACATCGACACTAAACCCTTTTCCAAAAACTTCTCGGTGACGTAGATCTATCGTCCAAATCCAGCCCCGTTGCCTTAGATTGATCACACGATCCCGTGATAGCTTGAACGAAGTATTAATATGTGGCCCAAAAAGAAAGAAAAAAACGCCCATTGCCAGCAAAATGATCCCGCCAAAAGTCAAAGGTCAAGCTTGCATGTATACAGATACGAAATTTGGCTGTCAGTTGTTTGAAAAACTGGCGCTATCTTCTCATTTACACGACCTGGTTCTGAATCTGTGTCGCAGCTTCGCTTAAAGAAAAAAAAAATTACTTGTAGGGAAAACACGTTTCTTCTTCTTCTTCTTTCAGTTTGTTGTAAAGAGAGATTCGTGACCAAATGATGAGTCAAGTTCATTAGCTGCTATTACAGAATTTAGGGGATGCCACGTCAGATTCATATTTCCGGTAGAGTTGTACGTAGCGCAGCGAAATTGGAAGTATTGCACGCATAGACGTTTTTCTTTCTATCCAGTTTATTTGATTAAAAGCTTATTTATTTACAGACAGACAGACAGACAGACAGACAGACAGATAGACAGATAGACAGATAGATAGATAGATAGATAGATAGATAGATAGATAGATAGATAGATAGATAGATAGATAGAGATAGATAGATAGATAGATAGATAGATAGATAGATAGATAGATAGATAGATAGATAGATAGATAGATAGATAGATAGATAGATAGATAGATAGATAGATAGATAGATAGATAGATAGATAGATAGATAGATAGATAGATAGATAGATAGATAGATAGATAGATAGATAGATAGATAGATAGATAGATAGATAGATAGATAGATAGATAGATAGATAGATAGATAGATAGATAGATAGATAGATAGATAGATAGATAGATAGATAGATAGATAGATAGATAGATAGATAGATAGATAGATAGGAAAAATATTTAATTTCTAACCAAGAATCGACACCACAGCACTGGCGACATTCCTCCATAGCAGAGCTCCAATTCCAGTTCTGCCAATAGCCGTCTAATTGTTTATCCGTCTGATCTTTCCCTTCAGGGTTGATCGTTGACGCGATCCCCTAGTCACTCCTAGATGAAAGACAGACATGTGGATAAGATTGCAGACAGTTAAACAGACAGACATATAGATACGACTGCAGATAGGTAAACAGAGAGATTTATAATTAAACAGACAGACTTATAGGTGAGAGTGCAGATTGGTAAAACAAAATATAAACAGGTAACTGACGCTTATGTAATCCCCGTGTCGGTTTCAGGAGCCCACTGTAGATAAAAACAGACGAAAGACCCACAGGCCCCCAAATAAGCATGTCGTAGAAGGTTACGAATTAGGGGGTTTATTTTAAATTCTCAGTGCTTTTGACCGAGAGGCAAAGAACCAACAGTCTGCATACAAATAAGCAGATTTGTAAAAGCGTTTGGGTACGAAAAACTCAAATTTTCAGGAACTACACCACATCCCAGGAGTGGACGAACATCCAGAACCTTCAACCGGAGTTAACAGCAGAGAAAAAGAGAAGAAGAATACATTCGGGTTTAAAAAAAAAAAGCAAGATCACATAGGTAGGTGAAAAGATAGGTAGAACGAACGGTAGGATAGATAAAAATAGGTGTGTAGGTTACCGGGTAACAAATTCCACACACACGATGCTAAGAAACAGTGTGGTAGGCAGACATGTAAGTTAGCAGCACTTTAGTGCTGTCCACACGAAGTTAACAGTTTGTGTAAGCAGTCAGGTAAGTTAGCACACAATTAAGGTGCTGTCTACACAAAGTTAACAGTTTACGTAAGCAGTCAGGTAAGTTAGCACACACTTTAGGTGCAGTCTACACGAAATTAACAAACACTGTTAACAGACAGGTATGTTAACAGACAGCATAACTTTACGTACTGTCCACGGGAAGTTAACAAACAGCTGACTACAAACACGCCGACAGTCTCTGGGTGAGCACTGAAGCGGGAGATTGCTCCTTCCGCCAGTACCCCACAGCCGGATCACTAACCGTTAGCCGTGTCCTTCTGGCAGTTCGCTTGGTTGCTCTCTAGGCAGTGACAGGAAATTGACAAGGTAATTCGATAAAACCCATCTACATTTGTTTAGTCGTTTGTCTCATTCCTATCTGCGTTTGTTAGCTGGCAAATGTAAAGCATTAGGAGAACTCGATTGCGTTAAAAGAATAGTTTAACCCGTTTGTGTTTTAGTGAATTAGAATTATAAAACAACAACGTCTGGGAACCTGAATTTTTTTTTTTTTTTTTTTTTAAAGTGGGAGAGTTGTGGGAATTCACCATAAATGAAATGCATTTGTGAAGAATGTACAACATAGAAAAGACTAAAGAAGACATCTTATTTCTTATTATAAATCATCTCTTTGTGGGATGCAATTTTTCGTCATTTTAAAGCCCCACCAAGAATCTTGCTAGGGGCCGCAATATAACCCGGCCATAAGTGTGTCCTAATGGCTGAACGCGGTTTCTGGGACCTCTCCATGGGTGATTCTTATCCGCGTGGTCCACTTTGTGTCATCTGGTGTTTATCGCTTGTGTGATCTCCTGGTTGGGTAAAACTACTACTACTACTACTACTACTACTACTACTACTACTACTACTACTACTACTACTACTACTACTACTACTACTAGTACTATTACTACTACTACTACTACTACTACTACTACTACTACTACTACTACTACTACTACTACTACTACTACTACTACTACTACTACTACTACTACTACTACTACTACTACTACTACTACTACTACTACTACTACTACTACTACTACTACTACTACTACTACTACTACTACTACTACTACTACTACTACTACTACTACTACTACTACTACTACTACTACTACTACTACTACTACTACTACTACTACTACTACTACCACCACCACCACTACTACTATCTTCTTTCTCTTTTTTGGTCTGCATTCATACGAACACGTAAATGCGTTGTGCATGTTTACAAGATAGCTGCGATTTATTTGCTTTTCGGCGGACACATCCGACTTGTGCAGGCATCTGTCGCCCGGGTTAGTCAACCTGGTACATGAAGACATCACAATTTGTAGACGGTGCAGGGTGTCGGTGCGCGTAGTTGAGGGTTAAGAGCCTGGTTATCAATTCCAAAATGCCGGGTTTGATACTGCTCAGGCGATTTTTGAGCTTGATGTTGATATTAAAAAAGTATCCAGCGTCGATCGGGCAACAGCGATTGTTGTGTTTACATCGACTGTGTTATGGAGTGACGACTGTTACGTAAACAACAAGCCATTGAACGTAATAGTGTCATGTAAAAAAAAAAAAAACATGTGTTGTCAGCAACAGGTGTCGTCAAATTCAGTTGTACATTGGTATACATCCACTTGGTATGCGTCCACTTGGTATACGTCCACTCGCTATACGTCCACTTGGTATGCGTCTAACTTTGTATAGGTGTGCCACTTTTGTTTGGAATACGACTCGCGTGCGGAAAGCTCATCTTCATCACGAGCCCTAACGATTGGCGTTGGCTCTCAAGTCTCTCCACAGATCTCAGTCCCTTGTCGTCTGGATCAGTTCCACTGATGATATCCCTCCGTGCCATCATCGTAATTTATCAGTCATCATCTTTCTCGGTCTGCCTCTCCCTCTTCTCTTATTGATCTTCCCAGTTGTTACAATATTCTCCAAAGTCACACCCCCTGCCCCCCCCCCCACCCCAGTCCCACGACCAAAAAACGGTGCTTATCTTTCCCTTATAGCTTCCTTCAAGCAATCCCAGTTAGTTACTCTAGCAATCCCAGGGATTCTCAATATTTGTCTGAGAAACCACATCTCTGTCACATCTAAGATCTTTCTCATTTGTGCATTCAATTCCATGATTCACAACCACACAGCAATATAGGCTCGACACAACATGTTGCTGAAAGTTGAATGAGTCAAGACAACATACGCCGCCTATGTTTGCCTTTCTCATTATTCAAGGAAGATTTTGCCAAATGGATGAATGTCTAAAAAGTTGCAGAGAAGTACAACCTCAACAGATCTCAAAACAAGCCGCTGTAGCTGTGTCTAGAATGACCAGACATGACCGAAACACCCCGAAGAGAAGGCATACGCAAAGTTCTTTGGGTAGATTCTGAGAAAAAGTCAAACTTGATGAGCCTCAACCTGGCCCTAGTAACGACAAGAGACAGAAAAGAAAAGAAAGGATTAAACACAAACATTCCTGAAGTTTTTTAAAATAAGCGAACTCTACTTCCAAACAATAGCATCAGCTTCTCCTTATAGCTCTAGGAAGCTCTACTCTCCTCAACAAGGCAAGTTAGAAAACAAAAGGGTAAAGAACCCCTTTCCACGCCTTTAGGCGTATAGGGCATATAGGGCTAGACTTGTATTTTTATAGACCAATCGATAACAAAATGGGTGATGTGGCCAGCATCAGGCCGATAGCCTTTTACTTCCCAGCACTGCATCTGTTACCCGCTCAAGGCTGGGTCGACCTGGGAGAAAAGTCAGGCTCCGCCAGGGAGCGAACCCATGACCTTCCGATCCGCAGGCAAGCGTCTAGCCACGGCGAAGCCATCTCAGCAAGGTAACGCGAGGTAAACATTTCATTTATTTAATCAAATTACTTTAGTATTTATGTATTTTAATATTAGGCATTATATATTATTTCTAGAGCAGATTTTTGTGAACTCTTAAATCCACTGCCGATTTGCTGGACCTGACACAGATTCATCCTCAAGAAAACACTGGAAAACACGTAAATCACATCGAGAACACTAAGAGAGAACTTTGCATTTATGAGGCGACTGAGCGCGCCCTGGCTCGGTGGCCGATCATCTGATAGACTGCGGCACAAGCAGATTTTGACAAAAGAAGAATATTAGGCATTGTCTGAGCTATTTTAGACAGTCCCATTGATATACAATTCTACCTTTATTTATGATGGGACAATTCGTTTTATATGCGAACTGTTTGCCATATGTCTTGTTTAACAATCAATTTGTCGTTCCCTTGTGGGATGCAATTTGTCGATATTTTTGAAGCCCCACCTTGGCTGTTGCCGGGGGCGCTAATATAACCTAACGTTTAAACGGGGTTTCCGGGACCTGTCAACGGGTGATCTTCATCCGCATGGTGGCAATTTGTGTCACCGGGTGTTTATCGCTTGTGTGATGTCCTAATGGGGTCAAACTAACTTACGTGCTGTTTGGCATGTTAGCGTTTATGGCTTAAGCGTTGCGAAAGTGCTTCGTAATTTGGGGTTCCGGGTTCGATCCCAGCAGGGAACGATTTGTCTTGCGGTGGTTTGGACAGTGATACCAAGAGCTGACCGTTGAGTAAGCAATGGCAAACTACTGAAGGTAACATGTGCCTAGAACAACCACGACACTAACACATTGCTGGGGTCGGTTCTGCAACGTCTTTTGAAGAATACGCAACTTTCTCAACTGTTTGGTATACGTACTGTTTGACATACACACTGTTTGCTAATGCGTACTGTTTGGTATGCGTACTGTTTGGTATAGGCACTGTTTGGTATTCGTACTGTTGGCATACGTACTGATTCTAAGCACAGTGTACGAACACCGTTGAACCAGCTAGGATCCTGAAATACTTTGGGTAGATTTTTAATTCCTAATTTTGCCCGGGCAGCGCCGTTAGCTACTTTTTTTTCGGTTTCCAACTGCCAAGAGATTTTTTTAGGTGCGCAACAATACACACCGGCGCCGGATCTTACTACCCAGAGACCAGGGGAAATTACTAGAAGTCCTCGAGACAGAATCCAGGCTTCACCGAGGCCCGAACCCGGTCGAGGCGGATGCGATTCCTCGAGACCACTCAGATCAAATATTTTCCCTATTGCTCCATCCTAAAACTATCTCGTCAACACACAAAGCAACAGATTTATGCTATTCTCTCCATGTCTGATCACTGCCCTCAAACTTTTCGGACATAGATGACCCTGTCAGTAGCAGCGTCAACGCCGGTGTAGCTTTTGGGGAAAATGGGAAACCCAAGTGTCTCAGTCACTTCAGGAAGAGACAGGAAGGTGGTGTCAAGATGTCACCTGGTGTAAAGTAAACATGGATAAACCAACATACACACACTCACACACACTCTCTCTCTCTCTCTCTCTCTCTCTCTCTCTCTCTCTCTCTCTCTCTCTCTCTCTCTCTCTCTCTTTCTCACACAAACACACACATAGACACACATTCTAGTAGACAGAAACTCTCTTACTCACTGATACACGCACACACAACTACACACTCACTCACACACAGATAATTGTGACACAAACTCACAGTCTCACCCACTCACTCGCATACACACACACCCACACACTGCCTTGTAAATACAAACACAGATATTCACACACACACACACACACACACACACACACACACACACACACACACACACACATATATATATAATGGCATCCGTCAGTCCCGGGGGACTATGGAGATGTGCCGCTGGCTTTGGGAACAGCATCTGCTGTGACTGTAAAGTCCGATGCGGGAATGGCAGTCTTTGCCACACAGGATACGCTCAAAAGCAGATACTCCCTCGTTGTGAGGCAGTTTTACTCTCTGGTGCCTCCTCTCCACACCTCGTTGTGTTCGGTTTCTTTCAAAATGTGACAGTCCATTTTCACTTTCTGTCTCCATAGTAGTCGATCTGCAGCTGATTTTTCTCATGTCTCTGTGCCTATGTTGGTATCTATTAGGTCATACATCTTTATAGCGCAGCTTTGGCCTTCCTGTAGGTCTATTCCCAGTTACCAATTCACCATATAGGAGATCTTTTGGAATACGACCATCCTCCATGCGGGAGACATGTCCCAGCCAGCGCAGACGTCTTTGCTTCAGTATACAATACATTAATGGTATTTTTGCTCTTGTGAGCACACGTTCGTTGGAGACAAGGTCTCGCCATAATATACCAAGGATGCGTCTCAGACAGCGCATATGGAAGGTATTCAGTCTTTTTTCCTGTGGAGCATAGAGAGTCCAGGATTCGCAGCCATACAGTAATGTGCTCAGGACACAAGACTCATAAACCTTCATTTTTGTATTATCAATTATATATATATATATATATATATATATATATATATATATATATATATATATATATATATATATAGAGAGAGAGAGAGTGGGTGTGTGTGTGTGAGTGAGGGGGGGGGGTGTGCGTGGGCGTAGGATTGTTTCTGTCTCAAAAGCAAAAGTACAGTAAAGGACCCTTTTCCACGGCTTTAAGCGTACTGGGTACATAGGGCCAGACCTGTATTTCATAGACCAACCGGTACTTGGCGGGTGATGTGGTCAACAGCCTGCCGGCCAACTTTACTTCCCAGGACTGCACTTGGTACCCACTCAAGGCTGGGTTGACCTGGGACACGAAGTCATTTTTTAAAAAGTTCGGTTCTGCCAAAAACCGAACCCACGACCATCCGATCCGCAGGCGAGTATCTAGCCGCTACACCAGTGTGTATCTAAACTAGTATAAATTCACAAACAAAAACCATTCATTCATTCAGTAGCATGTCCCTAGCGGAACCTCGCTGCCATAACAACCCTCCGGAAAACCTTCCTATCCTGAGCAAGATGTCCTGCAAACAAAAACCACTGTTTAAAAATTCCACTTCTGGACATGTTGGCTACTGTCTTCTCCATGCTCCAGTTGACACACATGTAATCAAGAAATCTCAGAGCTTCTAAAAAGTGTTTTAACAGGTCTGTTCTGTGTCTCAGTGACTTGCACCGACTGATTACAGTTTTAACAGGTCTGTTCTGTGTCTCAGTGACTTGCACCGAGTGATTACAGTTTTAACAGGTCTGTTCTGTGTCTCAATGACTTGCACCGACTGATTACAGTTTTAACAGGTCTGTTCTGTGTCTCAGTGACTTGCACCGAGTGATTACAGTTTTAACAGGTCTGTTCTGTGTCTCAGTGACTTGCACTGACTGATTACAGTTTTAACAGGTCTGTTCTGTGTCTCAGTGACTTGCACCGAGTGATTACAGTTTTAACAGGTCTGTTCTGTGTCTCAATGACTTTCACCGACTGATTACAGTTTTAACAGGTCTGTTCTGTGTCTCAATGACTTGCACCGACTGATTCTCTTTGATTAAAAGTTAACTGATATTGATTATTGATTTGTGAAGAATCCCTAGAGGTGCGGCTGGTCGAGTGGTTAAAACGTCATGCTCTCATGCGGGAGAGATGGGTTCGACTCCCGTTAAGTTTGTGGAGTTTTTCTGTCAGGGGCAATAAAGAACTCCACAGTGGGAGTATGCACAGCAGGAGCTTAACTGATCTTCAGTAAAATGGTCCCTCGTCGATAATTGTTTCGGTCCATTATGCTCCCAGACAATCTCAGAGGGTGGGTCGACCTGGTTCATGACCCCAGGAATCGGACATCTCCTGTTGCGTTTATCGGATATTCGGACAAGACGAAATGGTGGCTTTGCAACTAGGTACTGAGGTTTGGTGTTACACATTTGTCGCTACAGTATGAAATTTCGACCAGAGTGACAAGTGTAGGGCTGGTTTATCCGACAGACGTTAGACTTTGGCATTTGGCAGGGAGACACTGGCAGTCTTCATCTGACACTTTGGCTTTCAGGGAGTTAGAAGTTCTTTTCTACTATAGTCTCAGACCAGCCTACCGAGGTCCATCCCCCACGACGTTCCGTTGTGTCCACAGTAAACTTGAACCTCTTTCAGTTGTTTTAACGCCCTTTTACGCTCTTTGCCTCGCAAGCCCGGGTGCTTTAGTACATTGTATGTGGAGGTGGAAATTAGCCCTATTGTGCCTTCCTGGACGGCGAAGAGTTTTACTGTGTACGCTTCACCGCCCGCTCTCCAGACTTGCCACTAATTCACAGTGCTTTTCAAGCGTGTACAGGGGATTCTCTTCCATCTATGACTTGTACGGAGCGCTAAGCTCTGTCAGGATGAGCTGGCTTTTAGCCAGATTGTGCAGAACCATGTCTGGTCTCAAGCCAGTCTTTCGGCCTGGTTGGGGTATTTCTTAAATTTGGCTGGTCGACCACCAGTAACAAGTCCATCGTACATTAAAGTGCATACACGCCTGCACCCACCTGTCCTTTCTCCATTGTCAGACAGACTTACATTCATATATTCAACTGTCTTCTCTCCAAGATCAGACAGACATATATACCTGTACCTATCTGTCTTTTCCTTCTAGTCAGACAGACATACGCCCCTTGCTTTCTCTCTGTGGCCACTGACTGATATTGCCTGTCAGGATTACCTCTAAAAATACTCCCTGATGCTCATTTTATTCTGTTTGGTTGCTGGGGCCAAACTGGACACTGGAACAGCTAAAAAGCTTTGTAAGCACTTTGCTACCGTGACTACTTTAACGCATGTTCCAAGCTGAAACACAAACCAATTCTTTCCTATTCCTCACTTTAACTCATGCTTTATGATAATAATTATTTACACTTATCAGATGCAAATATGATTCAGTCAAAATAACAGCTGCCAATGGCAAATAACAGTAATACCAGCTTAAGAATGAAACTGTTAATTAAGAAGACAACGAACATCTAAAACCAGCCATGAAAACAAAGGGGAGTAATTACAATGAAGATTAAAAACCCCAAAGGGGAAATCTGTTGAAGAAATCTGCATCGCAAGACGGAAAGGAAGACACGACACTAAAATGGAACGCGACCTTCAAAGAAATATAAGCATAAAAATTGTTAAATGTCCCCACAGCGACTATTTCGGGTAGCAATTTAACTACAAGTTTCATCGCAATACAAAATTCCCGAGAATACAAATAGAAATAGCTTTGTTTACTATAGAAGAAGCGGATTCTGATCAATTTTAAATCCACAGTTTGCTGAGAACAAGAAATGAGAAGAGAAATAATTATCCTAGCTAACACCAGAGTCTTTCCTTTACCGTTTGGTCCAATGGAACTTTATAGCTCACTTCAAAAGCTCAACTTTTGTGATGCTACTCCTTAAAATCTAAGCAAAAAATGTGTGCATCTTATCAAATGTGTGTGCATCATACCAAACTGTTGTGCATCATACCAAATGTGTGGGCATTATACCAAATGTGTGGGCATTATACCAAATGTGTGTGCATCTTATCAAATGTGTGTGCATCATACCAAATGTGTGTGCATCATACCAAATGTTTGTGCATCATACCAAATGTGTTGGCATTATACCAAATGTGTGGGCATTATACCAAATGTGTGGGCATCTTAGCAAATGTGTGGGCATCATACAAAATATGTGGGCATCATACCAAATGTTTGTGCATCATACCAAATGTGTGGGCATAATACCAAACGTGTATACATCAAACCAAATGTGTTGCCATTATACTAAATGTGTGGGCATCAAAGCAAATGTGTGGGCATAATACCAAATGTGTGGGCATAATACAAAACGTGTATACATCATATCAAATGTGTGGGCATAATACAAAACGTGTATACATCATACCAAATGTGTGGGCATCATACCAAACGTCTATACATCATACCAAATGTGTGGGCATAATACAAAACGTGTTTCATCATACCAAATGTGTGGGCATAATGCAATACGTGTTTACATCATACCAAATGTGTGGGCATAATGCAAAAAGTGTTTACATCATACCAAATGTGTGGGCATAATGCAAAACGTGTTTACATCATACTAAATGGGAGTGCATCATAACAAATGCGTGTATGGGGATGAGAGGGGTAGGGAACTGCTCAATGTGCTCTAGCCCTCACCTTCCAGGGCCTTTAATACCTTGAAATTTTCTAGAAGAAAGGGACATATTGGGCGACCCATTCCCTTCTCTGGCCTCCTCCCTCGGCCTCCCCAAAAGCTACCCGGTCAACACTGGTGTGACAACGCCTTCAAGACACCCTTCTCATCCTCATGCTCATATTCTGGCGCGTGCAGAGCACGCAACACTAGCGCGAGATGACCATACGCTGACGAGAGCGAGAGAGGCCAAAGGAACCTCTTAGTGCCGCGTGCATTCCAAGTTGTCATTAACTTTTTTATTCTGCTTAGAGATGTGTTGAATTTTGTTTTTCTTTTCTAAACAAGTTTTTGTACTTTTTCTCGGCTCTTAAACTAATACCAGGTTGATCCACCTGTTTGTCCGAGCAACTCTCTGCATTCCGAGCAAGACATTTGAAGTGGGATTCTGTGATGCCAGAACGGATGAACTCGCTGAAATAGCAGTGTGTGACAATTTCTAGTGATTTGTCCGTGATTTTCTTTCCTCGATTCATTTAAGACAGTTTTCGTTGGTAAAGTCTGTTATTTAGCATACAAGGTGACATACTGTTTTAATTTCAAAAGGTTGGTTTTACGAGCTTGTTGCAAATTGTGGCATTTACTCATTTTTGTGTAAATACAACATTGAAGGCGACTCTAAGATATGTGGATTAGGGATACTGCATACAGTTATCACTCACCTGAAATGTATAAAGTGGATGCGTTGTGAAATTGTCAGAATATTCAACTCTTTGGGTATTTAAAGTAAAAGGACCCATTTCCACACATTCGGGTGTATTAGGCACATACCCCCCGTGTGGGTTCCGGGGCCCTATTATAGGGGAAAAAAAAGAATAGGACCACAGCCTGACAAAAAGCATGTCGTAAGAGTCGACTAATCGGGAGCGTCCTTCCAAGTTGGAGTGCATCTGCCTGAGCGGCAAGGGACCAACAGTCTGCACAAAGGTGTCAAATCGGTCAAACGGGTGTACACACCAAACTCAGGTTCTGGAGCAGGATTTTAGTCTAGAAGTGAAGGAACAACCAGAACTTTCCATCAGAGTTTGCAGCTGGTGAACGCAATGAAGAAGAAGAAGAAGAGTGGGCATATATAGCTATACATATATTTCCTGGATTGTAGCTTTATAAAGCATTTCAAAAGTCTGCCTTCCCACTTGAACAAATATCTCGAAAACTCCAGAAAGGAAAAACACAAACTTTTGTATGTGGCGTTAGATGACATCTATCATCACTATAACAGAATATACAATTGCACGGGCGATGCCGGTTTCTTTGGTTTGACTAATAATTTATGTATCCGTCAAGTTAAAAAAAATATAACAAAGTAATTGGCGCAGGCGTGGAAATTGTTTGGAAATTGGTCCAGGCGTAGAAATTGTTTAGAAATTGGTCCAGGCGTGGAAATTGTTTAGAAATTGGTCCAGGCGTGGAAATTGTTTAGAAATTGGCGCAGGCGTGGAAATTGTTTAGAAATTGGTCCAGGCGTGGAAATTGTTTAGAAATTGGTCCAGGCGTGGAAATTGTTGAGAAATTGGTTCACATGTGCAGCGATTTGTGGTGATTATTTTAACAGCCTATCCCGCATACAATGACAAAATGTGTGTTCATCAACTCACGGGAGACTGATCTTGGAGATGACCACATGAGAGTGAAACGCATATGAAACAATTGCAGTCTGATGTTTCTAGAAGTTTCTGTAACTTTGGTACCCTTTAAGCATGCGGATTGTTTCATTTCAATCCGTGATCGACCGCGAATAAGTTAGTAAGTTAGTTGCGTATCCTTTCCAGGACGTTGCAGAACCAACCCCAGCATTTTTTTTTTTTTTTTTTTCTTGTGTTTTGGTTTTTATATGCAATTTCACGCCCCAGTAGTTAGCCATTTATTCCTCGACGGTCGGCTCCACGATACCACTGTCGAAACCAACGCAAGGTTGCCGCGAATAAGGCTAAACGAAAACCAAATGTTTGTTTACATTCAAACGGTTTCTTAGAAAAAAAAAAAAAAACATGTTTACTACCAGGTTGTATGCTTGACTTATACAAATTTCACAAATTGGTTACTGAGTTACAGATTTATAAAGTTGATAAGAATTTCTGTCTATAGCTGGTTAGCGATTACGTGCGACAGAAAAAAAAATTTAAAAGGTAAAGTCGGGAGATGTGAACCAGCGTCATTGCACACGGGTACAAATCATAAGTGCTCAGCCACCAGTATGGACCGCTGATAAGAAACTGTCCGCCTGTGTCACCGTCTGCACGAATCTCCGTAGCTACAGCGACGATCCTCCATTTACCCCAGAGTGTTAACTCTGGTACCCGTTACCTAGAGGCTGGGTGAACCCCAGAAAATGCCTGGTTTTGAACACCGGTAGGGGTGCAGCGAGTGGCAGCTGTATTTAAAAGCGAGTCTCCTATCGACTAACGCGGTATTGATATAAAGAAGTTATGTTAGATTTCTGATTTTGTTTCGTGCAAAAAGAGTTAAGGGATCCTTTAATTTATGGCACAAGAAGAGTTGAGGGAGACTTGTGTTTTTGTAAAGGAGTAGACGAGTTAAGGAAGACTTTTTTGTTGTTGTATGGCACAAGAAGAGTTAAGGGAGACTTTTGTTTTTGTATGGCACAAGAAGAGTTAAGGAAGCCTTTTTTTTGAATGGCTCAAGAAGAGGTTAGGGAGATTTTTTTATGTGGTGCAAGAAGAGTTAAGGGAGACTTTGTTTTTGTATGGTGCGTGAAGAGTTAAATGAGACTTATTGTTGTAAGGTTCTAGAAGAGTTAAGAGAGATTTTTGCTTGTGCCATGTGCTTTTGGGTAAGGGAAACTTGTTTTTGCCTGATGAAAGAAGAATTTAGGGAGACTTTTGTTTGTTTTTACAGCATAAAGAATTTAAGAGGCTTTTTGCTTGTGTATAAGACAAGAAAACTTGAAAGAGATTTCTGTTTCTGTATAATACAAGAAGCGTTAAGGGAGACTTTTGTTTCTATTTTGTACAAGCAGAATTATGGGAGATTTGTGTATTATGGTACAAGAAGCTAAGAGGGATTTTTGTATTTGCATGGTACAAGAAGAGTTAAACAAGACTGTTGTTTCTGCATGGTAAAAGAAGTTAAGGAGAGTTTTTGTTTCTGCATGGTACAAGAAGAGTTAAGCGAGACTTGTGTTTTGCATGATACAAGAAGAGTTAAGCCAGACTTTTGTTTTGCATGGTACAAGAAGAGTTAAGCGAGACTTTTGTTTTGCATGGTACAAAAAGATTAGTTTTATCGTGTTAAAAGAAGAGTTAAGGAAGACTTTTATTTTTGCATGGTACAAAAAGAGTTCTCTAACATTAGTTTTATCGTGGTAAAAGAAGAGTTAAGGAAGACTTTTATTTTTGCATGGTATAGAAAGAATTAAGGTAGACTTATTTTCTGCACGGTACAAGAAGGGTTCATGGAAACTTTGGTTTAGTGTAGTGCAAAAACATTTTAGGGAACTTTTTCGTTCTGTATGACATAAGGAAGAAATACGAAGCGAACAGAAGGGCCCGTTCTAGAGATTTCTTCCTCCCCTGACTCCGCGAGACATTCCAGGAGTAGAAAAAACAGACAGGAATGCTTTTGTTTTTGTATTAAACAAGGGCAGTTAAAACGAGACTGGCTGATTTCTTGGACCGGTTGTGGCGCAGTAGCTACTATACTTGTCAACGGACCGGTTGTGGCGCAGTTGTTCCCATACTTGTCAACGGGTCGGTTGTGGCGCAGTAGCTACCATACTTGTCAACGGACCGGTGGTGGCGCAGTGGCTGCCATACTTGTCAACGAACCGGTTGTGGCGCAGTGGCTACCATACTTGTCAACGAACCGGTTGTGGCGCAGTAGCTACCATACTTGTCAGCGGACCGGTTGTTGTGCAGTGGCTGCCATACTTATCAACGAACCGGTTGTGGCGCAGTAGCTACCATACTTGTCAACGGACCGGTTGTGGCGCAGTAGTTCCCATACTTGTCAACGGGTCGGTTGTGGCGCAGTAGCTACCATACTTGTCAACGGACCAGTGGTGGCGCAGTGGCTGCCATACTTGTCAACGAACCGGTTGTGGCGCAGTAGCTACCATACTTGTCAACGGACCGGTTGTTATGCAGTGGCTGCCATACTTATCAACGAACCGGTTGTGGCGCAGTAGCTACCATACTTGTCAACGGACCGGTTGTGGCGCAGTAGTTCCTATACTTGTATACGGTTGTGGCGCAGTGTACCAACTTGTCGGACCGGTTGTGGCGCAGTAGCTCCCATACTTGTCAACGGACCGGTTGTGGCGCAGTAGTTCCCATACTTGTCAACGGACCGGTTGTGGCGCAGTAGCTACCATACTTGTCAACATGTCGGTTGTGGCGCAGTAACTCCCATACTTGTCAACGGGCCGGATGGTCTGGGAATTTAATCTTTACCTAGGCAAGGAGTTTTAAAAACGGCAGCTATCACATGGCACTTGAACCTATAAGTGGGAACTAGGAAATATTTAGTTAAAATTCTGATGGTACTAGTAACAGTCTGTTTATCCGTCTCGCCTCTCCCCCGAGTTCCAAGCGTCGGCCAGATCCCCTTGTAACTTACCTGTGGTTCATGGCGGATGAAAGAAAGAGTGGCCCTGTTTGTTTTAGTATCCAGAAGCTATGAGTTGTTAACCCTTAGGCTCGGTATTATGGATATCGCAACCTTTCGGCCTTGATTCCATTGTAAATACCGTAAATTTGGGAGACATGTGGCTTTTCTGCCTACCACCGGGAGTGAACCCGGACCACAAGGAGTTCGTCACCCGGTCACCGCGCAATCCGGTTTAGCCAACTGCGCTTGAGAGCCGGGCGTAAAAAGTGGTGCTCAACTACTGTGATGGACGAACAACAATTGTAGTGCAGATAATGCCGGCTATTGATATGATATCTGCGGCGTATTGACGTCTCATTTGACTGAGCCACAAAAGAAACAAATAAAAGCCAAAATATGAATACAATATGTTTTTACACGGATAAAACTCGGAAACGAATTCTTAAATGTGTTGTGAAGTTCAATTATTATTTAATTTGTGCGGTTGTTGTGAGAAGTTACCCTATATGTTTAAATAATGCAGACACAAACAATACATATAGCACGATGCATTGACTCTCATACTGTCCAGTATCTTGTCAGTAACATTCACCCAAATATGAGAGGCATTGTTTTGTTGTTGTTGTTTTCAAGCCTCACACCGGTTGTGGTCAGGGGCCCTAATATAACCTAACGGTTGAACAGGGTTTCTGAGACGTGATTCTCTCCCGGAAAGTGGCACTTTGTGTCACCGGCTGTTTATCCCCTGTTGTGCTGTCCTGGTAGGGTTGATCGGGACACACTCACGTAACTCGTCAGGTTCAATGTAAAAAAAAAAAAAAAACAATACATCGTTTCGCTGAAACAGAAAAATGGCATTGTCAAGTAAAGCCATTCATCTCTCTACTAGAAATTCAAGATCGACAATGTGATTATCAAGGTGACTGCCAAAGCAATAAATTGTCCAGTGCATTGTTGCTGTTCAAGTTATTTATATTTACAAGCGGAAAACATTGTTTTGAGTAGCTATTGTGTATTGATTGCGATTGCATTGATATATTGAAGTAGTGACGAGGAAAACTACTAAACAGTCAGATTCATCGTTTAGTCGGCGAAAACATGGCGATGGCGTTATAAATTTAAATACCGACAGGTGTGGAATTTCTTCATTTTTCTTGTCATTTAACTCAATATGCAAATTGTAAAGATATGTTTACTTTTAATCTAGCATGGAAAGATATAAAAACCGAGAAAAAAGTAGATCAGCGAGCTTCACTATATCACAAACACAGATAAAAAGTAAACGTTGCGGCTAAAGTGCCTTCATCAGCACGTACATAAATTAAATAACACCACATGAATGCACAAAAATACTTAACTGAACTATCCCAAAGCAGCCACATAAATGTCTTGAAAGTGGAATGAAGTGACGCGTGTGGTCTAAGAATAAATAGCCTGCAAGGCTGTAACTCGAGAATTTTAGAGAGACTGTGTTAACAGTTCAGTTCCCTTGGTGTTAGGGTTCCCAAAGTGGAAATAAAAGGATTATCAAGAGACTTGCGAGCTCTGTTGCTGAATTATTCTACTGTCACTGGCACTTCTTTCTTCTTTTTGGCGTTCACTAGGTGGAGACTCCACGGATAGCTCTGGTTGTTCCTCCGCTTCTAGGTTTTGTCTTGTTCCAAAACTTGAGTTTTCCTTGCACATCCATTTTACAGATGTGGCTTAATTTATGCAGACCGTTTGTTGATCGCCACCCAAGCTGATACACTTAGACTTCAAAGAAACTATCTGTAATTACTAGTTTTTTTTTCTAGAAATGTTTCTTAAGGGGCGAACAAGGCCTTGCCTCACAATCCATACGTGGCATTGGCACTACATGTATGGAAACTCGTCATTGGCTGTTGAAAACGGGAGACTGATGAGGTGTAGTAATGTCCCGAGTGCTAAATTCAGAATAAATTTCATTCGTTATATTTGGTTTATAAAAGTTTATGAAGAACTGTTTGTTTGAAAATAGTCCATTCAGGGCAATTGGGAAAAAGGGGGGGGGGGGGGTTTGAAGGGGAGGTGGGGGTGGGGTTGGGTAATTTGTGCGTGAAAGAGAATATTGCCTATGGAATAATTCATGCAAGATAAATATTTGTTGAGGACTAGTTCCTTCAAGATAAATATTTGTTGGAGAAAAATTAATAACACAGGAATATTTGTTGAAGAGTAGCTCTTGCAAGAGGAATATTTCTTGGGTTATAGTTCCAAAAAAAAAAAAAAAATATATATATGTTGGGGAATAGTTTATACAAGTGAAATATTTGTTGTTGAATAGTTCACACAAGAGGAAAACTTGTTGGGGAATAGTTTATACAAGAGAGATATTTGTTTGGGAATAGTTATTACAAAATTGATATTTGTTGGGGAATAGTTCATACAAGATGAGTATTGGTTGGGGAATATTTTAAAAGAAATTTTTATTTGGGAATAGTTTATAGAAGAGGAGTATTGTTTGGGGAATAGTTCATACAAGAGGAATATTGGTTGTGGAATAGTTCACACAAGAGGAATATTGGTTGGGGAATAGCTCATACAAGAGGAATATTGGTTTAGGAATAGTTCATAAAAGAGAAATATTGGTTGGGGAATAGTTCATACAAAAGGAATAGTGGTTGGGGAATAGTTCACACAAGAGGAATATTGGTTGGGGAATATTTTATACAAAAGGAATATTGGTTGGGGAATAGTTCATACAAGAGGAATATTGGTTTAGGAATAGTTCATAAAAGAGAAATATTGGTTGGGGAATAGTTCATACAAGCGGAATATTGGTTAGGGAATAGTTCATACAAGCGAAATATTGGTTGGGGTATAGTTCGTACAAGAGGAATTCTGGCTGGGGAGTAGTTCTTACAAGAGGAATACTGGTTGGGGAATGGTTCATACAAGAGGAATACTGGTTGGGGAATGGTTCATACAAGAGGAATACTGGTTGGGGAATGGTTCACACAAGAGGAATACTGGTTGGGGAATAGTTCATACAAGAGGAATACTGGTTGGGGAATAGTTCATACAAGAGGAATAATGGTTAGGGAATGGTTCATACAAGAGGAATTTTGGTTGGGGAATAGTTCATACAAGAGAAATACTGGTTGGGGAATAGTTCATGCAAGAGAAAGATTGGCTGGGTAATAGTTCATTTTTTATAGACTAATTTCTACTTAGTGGGTTATATGGTGAACATTACACCAGCCGCCTTTGCTTCCCAAGACTTCACCTGATAGCCATTCAGGGCTGTTCGAGCTGAGAGCTACGGTCTTTGTTGAACAAAGTCCGGCACCGCCGGGACTCGAACCTACAACCTTTCGATCCGCAGGCGAGCGTCTAGCTTCTACACCACGTCGGCTTCTTAAACAAAGCGGTATAGTTGCCAAATTTACAGCTCCCGACGCTTCACAGAATGCCTGAATGATGACGTGAAATATATACAGTCTGGGAACATTGCACAATGCATCATAATTAAGTACAATAAATAGTTCCTGGGGTTTTGCAAATACCTGGGACAATAGAGTAAAATATTCATTACATTGGGGACTGTGTGACAATGGACTGGTATACTAGTAGTCAACATGATGTGGTTTAGAATATGGTTCAATAGTTGTTAAAAGAATGATAATAATAATAAATATCATCATCATCATCCTTTTCATCATTATCATCATCCTCCTTTTAATCCTCCTCCTCCTCCTCCTCATCATCATCACCATCATCATCATCATCATCATAATGAGGGCTGTTTTTATAGAAAAAAAAAGTGCCAGTACTCACCACAAATTTATATTACGGTGGCGCAACAGGTGCCGCTGTTGCGTACCGTTGCGCACCACCAGAAAAAAAAAGACTCAATATTATTACCATACTTAGTAGAATAAACACTGCTGGGCGCTCCATAAACTGCAAGCTAATGAAGTAAACTACTAGTCTGACTCGTAATTCTAACATACCGTGATCGAAACCCATTCCTGGCTGAGGGAATTTTTATCATGGTATGGGGCGTCGCAAGTCGACCTAGTTAACGTGGGTACGAGAATATATGTCCTGGGGAAGTAAAGACAGCCGGCGTAATGCTGACCACATTACCCACCTATTGCCGATTGGGCTGTAAAAATATGGGTGCTTTTACCATGTGCCCGATGCCCCTAAGGCGTGAAAAGGGATCTTGACTTTGTTTTTTTAAAGTAAACACGTCATATATGATAATATAGTGACACAGCTGTTTACAAGATGTGTTTTAATATTTTAATAATAATGATAATAAAATTAATAATTTTAATAATAATATGCAATTTCGCCATTAAGCGTAAAAAGGGTGCGGGTGGGGGGAAAAGGGGGGGGGGGTAATTTGGAATCAAGTGGCTGTCTTAGGCTATTGTCATAGCGTAAAGGCGTTGTCTTTAATGTTGTCAATCCACGGTTTTCATGGTCATCCTCTTGCTCCTGTATCTGATCTTCTGAGAGGTAGTCTAGTGCTTGTGATGATATTTGATGATGCTGCTGTCGTTATTCTTTTTTTATTTTTTTATTTTTATTAAGATGTCTGACTTGAGACACAGTCAACGTATGCACTGACAGAATGACAAATAATAAATACATGTCTGTCATTTGGAAACGGGGCGCAATTTTTCGTTATTTCAAAGCTTCTTCACCCCTCCCCTTCCCCCCCCCTCCCCCCGGCTGTGGTGGGGAATCTAATATAACCTAAGGGCTGAACGGGGTTTCTGTGACCTCTCAACCGGTGACCATCCCTCACATGGTGGCACTTTGTGTCACCCGCTCTTTATCACTTGGTGGATGTCCTGTTGGGGTTGAATCTCATTAATTTATTTAAATAATCGAAAAATGTTAATTAAGACAAATTAAATTTTTTTAAACCTTCACTTTATGTGAGACAGGGCTTCATGGGGTGCATTCAATGCTGTCTTTACAGATATTTCATGACTATGTCGCAATCTTTTTCACGGTGTTACTCTCATACCACCTCTTTTAATAGATGACATCGCAAACGAAAAAGTGAGATTCATCACCTCTGTCTGGTATGGAATTCAGGTTGCTTGGTAACCACCAGAACTTGGATAATGGTCTTTCAAGACAGCCCTGAGACTCACAGACTGGCTGGCTCTGCACAACTGGCTGGCTCTGCACAACTGGCTGGCTCTGCCCAACTGGCTGGCTCTGCACAACTTGGTGGAGTGCTGATGCAGGATAAGGCAGAGGTGGTTGGGGCCTTGTGGGAGAACGTGTACAAGTCGGATGAGCAAACGGATCACCACAGTCTGGTGAGAGTGATGCGGCGAGGAGTGGCGAGGGGATTTGTTCGATACTCGACACTCAGAGGACAGGCAAGACGGACAAATATTCAGAATGCTACTGGCATCATTAGTATTGGAGGTACTGCTAAAGATGGAGACTGAGCACTTATGTGAATGCCTCGAGTGCTGTGAAGTCGGTTCTTGAATCAACTCCACTCAGCTAGCTGACTGCTGTGGGAAGGAAGACTACAATGTTAACAATGAGTAATATAAATTGAAAAATAATATTTCAATGTCTTATTCCTACATCTCTTTAAACATGCTTAATTAAGGGCAAAGCTGAAATAGTGTATATGGCACCCTAAACGATCTGAACATCAAGGAAGATTGGCTAGTAAATAGCATCCTGTCTCGGAAACTGAAATATTTTGACTATATCAAACGTCACGGCCGGTTGGAGAGAAGAGTAAGAAAAGACACGGCACCGGGAAAGAGGGGCAGGGGCCGACCAGAAAGAAGATGGGCACAGATTATAAGAGATATTTTTGGTAGGAAAGTGCACGAGGTGGGAGCGCTGGCAAGAGACCGAGTTTCTTTCAGGCAGACTGTGATAAAAGCGACGTTTTACTACAAAGGACCTGTTACATGATGATGATGATGATGATGTGTGTCAGTGACCTGTGTGAGGTGAATATGAGGAGTAGTCAGGGAATAACAGCAACTAGCCACAGAGCTGAGCTGGGCTCATTCCATAGTGGAGACGTCACGGTACAGGAGACAACATCGACTAGTGTTGAACTGAGAGCGATTAAGTGGACAGGTCATTGCCTGGTCAACTATTTTGCGTTTTTCTTTTCCTTTTCTAAGCTACTGGATACACCGTTACAGTATTTCTGTTCATTTTGACGATGTGTTTTTTCATAGTTTGTTTCAACGATGACGTGTTTTTTCATAGTTTGTTTCAACGAGGATGTGTTTTTTCAAAGTTTGTTTCAACGAGGATGTGTTTTTTCATAGTTTGTTTGATCGATGACGTGTTTTTTTTTTCATAATATATTTCAAAGATAATGTATTTTTTTTCATGGTTTCAACCTGGATGTGTGAAAAAAAAACACACACACACACACACACACACACACACACACACACACATACAAATGCAGGTACTGACAGGAACACAATTTAGTCAAAAATTTCACATTACAAATCTATGTAGTTTAATAAGCGCATTTGTTCAAATTCTACACAAGAATTTCTAAGGGTTTAACTAAACAATTGACATTACTGGGTCATTGGTAGCTTTTAAGCAAACGGTCTTTCCCGTCGATTACTACAAGCGAGTCTTCGGATAACTATGTGTTTATTTTTATTTGAACAGTCCACTTTTTAACTATTGTTAGCTACGCATTAATATGTGTATAATTTGTGTGGCTGGATCCAAGTTACTGAAGCGTCTATTGGCTTGAACAAACTCACCCAGTTACACTTTCGACTTGTGCTGTGTTGATGTTCTGAAAATTCTCGTGAAAATGTACCTCGTTTACTGCGGATTGTCTCAGGATATTTCATGTTTATGGACACAGCTTGTTTTCCTAGCAGACGTAATTGGAAAGCGGAAAGTCTAACTACACACACACACACACAAGTAACCCAGGTTAGTATGTTTGACTGTATGTTTTTATATGTTGTATCGAGTGAGGTGATTACGCTTTCTTGCCTGTGTATGTTATATGATGACAGTATGCTATAATGTATCTTTATTAGGATTGCATTGTGTTATATGGTGTGATCTGTTACATTCTCTTTATTGGAGTATATCTTCTTCACTCAACTCGTCTTCGCCAGCTGTAAACTGCACCGGAAATTTACGGATTTTCACCCACTTCTGAACCATAGTAATGTTCATGAACGTGAGTTTTGCGTATACATCCGTTTTATAGATCTTGCTTACTTTTACGCAGACTATTGGTTCCTTGTCTATCAGGCAGATGCATCTCGACTTCGTAGAAAACCCTTAATTAGTCTATTCTTACGACTTGCCGGTTAGGGAAGCAGTGGGCTAAATATTCAACCGGTAAAATCTCAAATAGATTGTGTGTTTAAGACACTGCATACTGTGTTACTATCTCGTTCTGTTTAGTCTCAGACACTAACAAAATCTGGCTAAATATTTTAACAGATTTTACATAGAGTGCGTATATGTTGATTCTTTGAAAGCAATACAATACTGCTTTTTTGCGCTATGGTGATTAACGAATGCTGCCAGAAGACATAGGTCTAGGCGAAATCTTGATCATCAAGTGAATCACCGAATAGCGTGGGCGATCATGCCTCTCCACAACCATCGAAGTTTAAAAACGTGTATCAGTTCGTGTTTTAAAAAGACTGCCAATCTTCTAGCATTGTCTTCTCCTGTCTCTCTTTCCATAGATCTTTCCAGCGGTCACGGGGTGTTCCAGTTTCCTTATTTTGGCATGACCAACAAACGATGATTGTCACTTTCTGATGTTTGTTGTAAGTTGTCTTACAGTTCTCACCTTATCCAAAACATCCAGCCGCTCATATTGACCCTTTAGGGAATTCATTGATTTCTTTTTAGCCGACCACAAA
>CAJHNH020000139.1:30000-62500 GCA_905116865.2 Candidula unifasciata
TCGGCACAGAACCAATTCTGGATTACATACAAAGACAGCAAGTGAAATGGTTTGCCCACTTAGAGAGAATGCCTTGTGACACCATACCATACAAAGCATACATGGAAAGAGAAGAAGGACGTAGAGCACGGGGTAGACCAAGAACAAGATGGAAGGATAACATCAGAGAAACTCTACAACAGCACGATGTGCTTATGGTCGAGGCAGCCAGAAGAGCTAGAAACAGATCCTTATATCTCCCTCGATACCCACAGCGGTAAAAGAGGAAGTGAAGAAGAAGAAGAAGAAGAAGAAGATTAATTAATTCCTTCATTAATATAACATACACCAGTCTGCACGTAATGGGTGAGGGATTTCAATTTTCCGCCCTGAACCTTTACCTCCCCCGACGTTTCCTAACAACTATTTAAGGCTGGGTCCCATCCGGTGCCCCGGGTCTATTACAAGTCTCCGCTCCTATGCGGGTTCGAACCTATATCTTCTGAGTGAGCAGGCTACCTCAGTACTCAGGAAGCTAACGTTTATTACAAAGCAAATGAATCAAGAGGTGATAAACCAAACTTGGAGTCATCTCGGCAAAAGAAGCAAGAAAAAAACAACCCTTGTCCTCTATGGAATCTGACATTTCGGCTGTCACAAAACACAATAGATGATGGAAAACAAAATGAGAAAAGAGTAATTTATGGTCATAATAGAATATTTGATGTTGTCAATACAATACTAAATATTACATTCTAATCTAGATGCATGATTTCCTGTTTAATTACTTTTTATTTTATTTTTTGTATGTGTTTGATTTGACACAATGCTTCCATAATTCTACGATAAAGATTTTTATATCTGAGCTGAGAATGGGCCCAAAAAAGGGAGGAATAAAGGCTCCGTCTAGTCGGGTCCTATACTTGATGAAATAGGCGCTACAATGACGTATCACGCCTTCAGTTAAAAGAACATAAATGTCTCTTGAAGTCGAGTTCTAACCATTTAACTGTTCTTTATCCAAGCGATACCATTTCTTTGATATCTTTCTCCCAGTCTCTTCCATTCTCACGTCCAATTGTTTAACGATTTCTCCCCTCCCCAAACTGTTGTCATTTAAATATCTCCCTCACCCCATATGTTGCGAGTTAATCCTTACACGGAATAACAGTTATCAATCTCCCCAGCACCATCTACTGTAATCTGTCTATCTCCCCTAACTTATTCGTTGTCAGTTAATCCCTATCCATATACTGTCAGTTATCTATCGCCCAATCCCCATGTGTGGTCACTTAACTTCTCCCTATCCCACATGCTGTCATCAACTCCTATCAAAGCCTGCTGTCAGTTAAGAGTTTCTTTCATATTCACATGCTGTCAGTTAACTATCTCTGACACCCACATTTTGCCAGTGAACAATGTCCTAAATCCCACACGCTGTCAGGTAACTTTTTCAAAATCCTTCTTGTGCTGTAACTATCTCCACATCCCACATGATGTCAGTTAAATATCTCCTCAACCCCACGAAGTTATTAGTGAACTATCTTCCCATATTACATATTGTTAGTTAACTATCTTCCCATGTTACATATTGTTAGTTAACTATCTTCCCATGTTACAAATTGTTAGTTAACTATCTTCCCATGTTACATATTGTTAGTTAACTATCTTCCCATGTTACATATTGTTAGTTAACTATCTTCCCAGATCCACCCACTATCAGGAAAATATCTTCCCACCCGCCACTTATTTTCATTCAATTATCTTCCTACCACACATATTGTCAGTGAACTTTTTTCCTACCCTACATTTTATCAGTTAAATATCTTCAAACTCCCACATTTCCTTAAATAATGACGAAAAGATCCACAAAGTCTCTCTATTACTCTTACCGAGAAGTAACAGTCTGGTACCAAGTCAAAGAAAAGTATCTGTATTAATCTTACCAAGAAGTAACCATGTAGTACAGAGTCAAAGAAAAGTATCTGTATTAATCTTACCAAGAAGTAACCATGTAGTACAGAGTCAAAGAAAAGTATCTATATTAATCTTACCAAGAAGTAACCATGTAGTACAGAGTCAAAGAAAAGTATCTATATTAATCTTACCAAGAAGTAACCATGTAGTACAGAGTCAAAGAAAAGTATCTGTATTAATCTTACCAAGAAGTAACTGTCATGGTTCCATGTCGAAGAAAAGTTTCAGTATTAATCTCACAATGAAGTAACCGTCTGGTACAGAGTTAAAAAAAAAAAAAGTATCTGTATCAATCTTACCAAGGAGTAACCGTGTGGTACAGAGTCAAAGGAAAGTATCTATATTAATCTTATCAAGAAGTAACCGTCTAGTACTGAGTCAAAGAAAAATGTATTAAACTTACCAAGAAGTAACCGTCTAGTACAGAGCCAGACAAAATTTGCTGTATTAATCTTACCAAGAAGTAACTGTCTGGCCAGAGTCAAAGAAAAGTTGGTGTAGGTTGGCGTATATGGGGGGAAAAAAGGGGGGGGGGGAGAGGGGGTGTCAGTCCAAAACACATTTTCTGTAGGGAGATTTGGGTATCCATGTTTCGGCATCTATGATCTCACTTCGATCGACACAACCCTTTGTAAGAAACTGAACGGCCAAAGCGCCCAATCATGGGAACCCAGAGATATAAATCATAATTCCAATTCCAATTTGAGAAACAAAAAGTCCAAACTTGATCCTTTTTCAGCAGCCCGGATGCCTGCTATATGAAGGAACGTTCCTTGGCTATCTTTTTTGGTGTCCTATTGTTTGTGTTGTGAAGTCACACCTGCTGTTCCTGTTCCTTGTGTTCCTAAGTCCTGTGTGGTACTTGTGGTTCTGGGTCTGGTCTGGTCCGGCTCCCTTCAACAACTCCCATCCCTGTGGGTTTTAGCTGATCGTTGCTGGTGCTTGGTTTATCTCGTGCTGGTCGCTGCGCTGGTGTCCTATTGCCAGGCTGGGTTCCCTTTCTGTGAGGCCGCGGGAAAAAGCCAAATAAACACAACGAACCACCGTCAAACAAATCATAACAATAGTAGAACCAGATTAATGAAGCTGGGTCAACCGTTAGCAATAAGATCCATGAATTAATCCTGTCAATAACTGGTATTTGAACCATAAACCATGACGCCTCCAGGCAAATAGGATACCGGACGGTTCTAGTGCGGACCCATGTTATTTTAGAGATTTTACAACTGATCCGCATTTGACAGTTTAATGTATAGATGGAAACGTTTGCTGTCCACCAACCGCTGGAAGAAAAAGAAATCAATATAGCAAATATTATCAACATTAATAGCAGCAAAGCGTGGCGAAATGGATGCTGACATGGTACAGGTGAGGGAGAGAGAGAGGGAACGTTGTTATTGTTGGCACTTTCTACTGTTGGTGTTTTACTGTTCTAGTTGGAAGAGGTATGGCAACCACAGCCATTTTGATTCCTAGTGCGACTAGCAAAACTCGCCTGGGTTAAGAAAAGTCTCTCAAAATTATAGCGTGTGATTTCATGGCGGTTGCTGTTGGTTCCTGTATAGATTTTCGTACGTCGAATGTTATATTTTGGAGGACAATTTGTTTGCGTGGTATTTACCATTACCTATTGGGGAACACAAAATAGAGGCCTGTCAGCCGAAATGCTATTGAAAGATTCTCAGAATATCATGGAACAAGAAGACAAGAAATACAGCTATCTTCAAAGATCCGAACAAGGAAGATTGGCTAGTAAACAGCACCATGTCTCGGAAACGGAACATTTTGGCCATACCAAGTGTCTCGGCGTATTTGTAAAAATATAATAGAAAAAGACATGGTACCGGGTAAGAGGGGAAGGGGCTGACCACAACAAAGATGGGCACAGACATAGCTGACAATGTGGGTACAAGGGGCACAATTCGGGAAAGCTGGCAAGAGAACGAGTTTCTTTCAGTCAGACCGCGATAAGAACAACGTTCTGCAAAGGACCTGCTGTTTGATGATTGGCAATACATTAGCCATTGCATTTCAGTGAATCCGCTGACAAATGAGAAAGCTTACAAGTGCGTATTTGTGTGTGTTTGTTTCTTTGCGATCAGGAGATGAAAAAAAAAAAGCTTCTCTCTCAGACATGTTTTTGCTCCAATAATTGGTCGCACCCAATGACAGTTGCCGTTTGAGGGCTTCATGATAAACCTATTGATAATTTTATCAGCCTGTCATAAATTTAACCACTAGAAGGTTCTACCGCCCCCAGAGGACTCACAGATAACAAGCAGACGTAACTCAGACGTCTTTGCATAGATCTGCCGTCCCGCGCGCGCACATGTCTGCACTAATCAGCACGATTTATTGTGAACGTCATTTCAGAGCTGAGACAGCTGTTTCTGAAAGGAAGATGCATTTTTTCCCCTCAAATGTTCGAGTTTATTTTTGTTCCTATTCTCCCAGTTCAATGTTTGTAATGCGATAGATAGCCAGAAAATCTGAAGATGTTGATTAATTGAAGAATGAATGAAAGCTGGATGCAGCCAAGGAACTGAGAAAACAAAAGATTCTCAGCCCGTTTGTTCAGCGATGATTTCTTTTCTTTTTATTGGGTTATTTTTTGACCTCGCCAGATATGAGCCATCTACACATTGTATGATTTCCGACAAATCAGTTTCTAAGATACGTGTCAAGTAAGTGAAATAGCAAGCGACAAATTAACAATTCTTCTTTGCCACTTGTAGCGTGGACAGGAAAGCAAACAAGATTAAATGACAAACTATACAATGCAACAACAGTTCACAGGCTTAGTGGCAATCTGGCATGTCTAGACAAACAACACACACACACACACACATATATATATATATAAATATCTGTGTGTATGTTGCTTTTTTTTGTCTCTCTCTCTCTCTCTCTCTCTCTCTCTCTATATATATATATATATATATATATATATATATATATATATGTGTGTGTGTGTGTGTTTGTGTGTGTGTTGTCCATCAAGATGATGATGACCACTCTATCTCATCAAGTATGAGTACGAAGATGACCGATGAGGCCGATGCGGGCCTAAAAAGGCCCCGGACAGTGAGTACTGGAAATGAGCGTTGTGCCAGGGAGGAGATCTCCTACAGTCGCCTTTCTGTCCATCCTTTTCTTAATCAGTCTTGCTGTTCTGTTTGCTTCACATTTAGCCGCGCCCTTGTGTAGAGTTGCACGCCATGCATTTCAGTCTTGAGAGGCAGCCTCCCAGTTGGTGTCATGCATCCCAAATGCTTTGAGTGAAGACTTCAAGGTGTCCTTAAAGCTTTTCTTTTGCCCGCCTTGAGAACGTTTCACATTTTTCAGCTCACCATAAAAGAGTTTTTTTGGGGGAGCCTGTGATCTGGCATGCGTGCCACATGACCAGCCCAACGAATTTGATACTGCATCAGTAGTGTTAGTTGCGTATCCTTTACATGACGTTGCAGAACCAAACCCGGCATTGTTTTTACTGTTGTGGTTTTTCTAGGCAAACCTACATCGAGTAGTTTGCCATTGCTCCTGGACGGTCGGCTTCTCGATACCACTATTGAAACTAACCCAAGTCGCAAGACCCAAAATTCATATACATGTATATATATATATATATATTAAGCCATACAGACAACAGACACACTGACTGGTGCGCGGATGACAGGGTAGACAGACGGAAGGACGGACAGACAAAGACAGACAGACAGGTAGATAGATAGTAGTTTTATATATATATATATATATATATATATATATAGACAGAAAGACAGACATACCGATAGATAGAGTGAATAAAAAATCAGACAGATGGGTTTACTAATAAATTGACAGCACACACACACATGCATCATGTTGTTATTAAATGATTATGTTCGTGAATATCGGCCCGTGCTTTTCGTCTCAGCCATCTCCACATTTGACGTACATTGACGCCAATGAAACGCCCCTACCACTTCATTTATGTGTCTGCTATTTTTCTGCTTCTTCTCAATTTTCCCCAATAACTGGAACACGAACTTTCCATTCCATACATTATGCTTTTCCCCATAGCCTCAGCGAACCTGTATGAGGCCCTCGTATCTAGTGTCAGAATTTGATACCACAACATTAATTTCATATCCAGGCTATCAATCCAACACGGCGACGAACTACAGTACATAATCCCCAGCGCTTACAATTTACCCCTGTTTGGGGATTTTGCTGAAGTTCAGTCCCAAATTTGCCCGTCTTCTCCAGTGTTCGTTGTAATTTTAGAAAAATGAAACGAGGAGAAAGACACGGAGGGACAGAATGGGGCAAACGATGCGACACATTAGGAGGGGTATGATTTGGGTGTATGAAAGAGTTGCAAGCTATGGCCATGGAAGCCACAAGTCATGGTTATATTTCTATTTTCTGTATGAATGATTAAACTTTTGCATGCATTTTTGGCAGACGTTTCACAGATTTCCCCCAGTTTCCTAAGGGTGAGTCAATCATTCTTTAGAAAATTTTACAATTTTGGAGAATTATAAAAGAAAATCCTTCTAAATTGGAAATTTTTGAACCAAAAAAAAAAAAATTCTTTCTTTCTTTCTTTCTTTCTTTCTTTCTTTCTTTCTTTCTTTCTTTCTTTCTTTCTTTCTTTCTTTCTTTCTTTCTTTCTTTCTTTCTTTCTTTCTTTCTTTCTTTCTTTCTTTCTTTCTTTCTTTCTTTCTTTCTTTCTTTCTTTCTTTCTTTCTTTCTTTCTTTCTTTCTTTCTTTCTTTCTTTCTTTCTTTCTTTCTTTCTTTCTTTCTTTCTTCCTCTCTTCTTTCTTTCTAACTTTCCCTTTCTTCTTCTTCTTCTTCTTCTTCTTCTTCTTCTTCTTCTTCTTCTTCTTCTTCTTCTTCTTCTTCTTCTTCTTCTCTTCTTCTTCTTCTTCTTCTCTTCTTCTTCTTCTTTCTTCTTCATCATCTTCTTTTTCTTCTTCTTCTTCTTCTTCTTCTTCTTCTTCTTCTTCTTCTTCTTCTTCTTTCTTCTTCTTCTTCTTCTTCTTCTTCTTCTTCTTCTTCTTCTTCTTCTTCTTCTTCTTCTTCTTCTTCTTCTTCTTCTTCTTCTTCTTCTTCTTCTTCTTCTTCTTCTTCTTCTTCTTCTTCTTCTTCTTCTTCTTCTTCTTCTTCTTCTTCTTCTTCCTCCCCTCTTCTGCTGCGGCTACCACTACTGTTCCTCCACCAACTTCCTTCTCATCTCACCTCTACATCTCCTTCTCCTTGTCACCCCCAACTCCCACCTCCGCGCTTAATCTTCTTCTGCGTCCTTTTGGTTGCCCTTTTCAACTTCGTTTTTTGCCTCATCCTTCTTCGTCCTTTTGAAATCCAGATCTCCATTCCAACAAAACAAGACACAAAGAAACATGACGACCATTGTTTACCCGCATACTAGCTATTTGATCTTTCTGCTCATTTCATATTTTTAGCTAGGATTTGTCCGTTTAATCCAGAGATTTGGTGACTTGCATATTTCTGTTAAATGGCAGGGTCTTTGCTCACGCCGTGCGATCTGAATGTTATCAGTATTTTCATATGCGAGACTTTATTGTACTGCTAACCGCCTCTTCGCAGTGGCACTTTATGTTATTGAAATAAAACACACACACGCAGGCGCTCGCGAACACGCACACACGCACATGTGTATTTAGACATAGATGCATACATAATGAATATAAAATATTAATTACAACATGGAGATGACATTTTGAAAGATTTTCTTTCATATTTCTTCCTACTTCTTTTTACGACTCACTTGCCAGTCATTTCGCTCTTTCGTTAGCATTCATTTCGGTATATATATATATCTCCGGGAGTCGCCGTGGCCGAGCGGCTAGACGCACGCCGCGTATCCGAAGGTCGTGGGTTCGCTCCCTGGCGGAGACAGATTATTTTCAAAAATGACCTTGGCTCCCAAGTCGACCCAGCCTTGAGTGGGTACCGGGTGCAGTCCCGGGAAGTAAAGGCGACAGGTGTGATGCTCACCACATCACGCATCTTGTGTTTGGTCCAAAAAATATACGTCTAGCCCTATATGCCCTATACGCCTAAAAAGATCCTTCACTATATTTATTTAAAATCCAGAAAGGAGCGGCTTTCCGAACGGTTTGAACGCTGGTCTCTCAAGCGGGAGAATCATGTTCAAATCCTCTATAAGACTGGGGATTTTTTTTCTGTCGGGGCAAGGTAAAATTTTCACCTGCACAGTCGTGGCGACAGCTTTAGCAGTGCGGCCGTAAACCCTCAGGCTCAAAGACCCTCCTGTCTACACCACACAAGTGATAAAATAAAGGCAGTAATTGGCAGTTTGATAGATCCAGGTAAGAAAGGTGAAGTGCGACTTGCCAATGCTGGCTTCCAGTTGAGATCAGAGATTAAATTGTGTTTGTCTTCGCTGAGTCTGATATGATCGTGCATATGTGGTTGCTTGTTCTGCTGTCTATGCTAGTGCTCTAGAGGTTGTGTATCTCTGTGTATCTGTGTATCTCTGTGTATCTCTGTGTTTTTGTGTGTGTCTGTGTATCTCAGTGTGTCCCTATGTATCTCTGTGTGTCTCTGTGCATCTCTGTGTGTCTCTGTGTCTCCGTGTGTCTCTGTGTATCTCTGTGTGTCCCTGTGTATCTCTGTGTGTCTCTGTGCATCTCTGTGTGTCTCTGTGTCTCCGTGTGTCTCTGTGTATCTCTGTGTGTCCCTGTGTATCTCTGTGTGTCTCTGTGCATCTCTGTGTGTCTCTGTGTCTCCGTGTGTCTCTGTGTATCTCTGTGTGTCCCTGTGTATCTCTGTGTGTCTCTGTGTATTTCTGTGTGTCTCTGTGTCTCTGTGTGTCTCTGTGTATCTCTGTGTGTCTCTGTGCATCTCTATGTGTCTCTGTGTATTTCTGTGTGTCTCTGTGTCTCCGTGTGTCTCTGTGTATTTCTGTGTGTCTCTGTGTATCTCTGTGTGTCTCTGTGTATTTCTGTGTGTCTCTGTGTATCTCCATGTATCTCTGTGTATCTCTGTGTGTCTCTGTGTATCTCTGTGTATCTCTGTGTATCTCTGTGTATCTCTGTTTATCTCTGTGTGTCTCTGTGTTGTCATTAAGATTTGTAATGTCAGTTCCCTCTTCTGCCTTTCTAATACCAAATGAAGCATAGGCCCTCAACCAACTCAAGCCAAGTCTTTCTATCCTTTGCTGTCGCTTGCAGCTCTCCCAGCTTCCTCCCTGTCTTTTTATCTTCACTGTCTAGCTCCTTCTTTTCTATTTGTTTTTCGGTCTTCGTTTATTTCTGCGCCCCTCTGGTTTCCAGTGCAAAGAAATTATGATTATATTGTCTTCAGACTTTTTCAAAAGCATGTCCTATCCAACGCCAGCGTGTTTTCTTCGCCGGTTGGTCCACTGGAACTCGTTTAGTTCTCTCGAAAGCTCTTAATTGCTGATTCTATCATACCATTGAACTCCATATATTCTGCGCAGGCGCCAGTTAATGAAGGTTTGTAGTTTTATCTGTAATTTTCTTTTGTTGTTATCAATGCTTCCCATGTATCCGATTTAGAGGGATAGAAATTCCTTATCATCACAAAATGGGGAGAAAAGGTGTTTTCCTGCTGCGTTCGGTTTGTTCAGTTGTAAGCAATTCAACTGAGTACTGTTTGATATATTTTGACAACAAGCTGGCTGTTATTGCATGAGAGCTTGACACATCCTTATGTTAATGTCTATTAAATCTGTATTTTATACGTCGGTTTCGTGTCCACGACTGTTTCCACCTCTTCATTAAAGTCTATGGTTCTCTCTGGAATTTTTTTATTCACTACAGTGTGTGGTTTGCAACGTGTGAAGTTTTTGAAGTTGTATGATAAATTTATATTGTCTATGAAGGGATACCCGGGTCGACAGTGTTTCTATGTTTCTAATATAAGGGTGCTTTTCTTTGCCATAAGCTGATACATGAACCTATATTTTAGATCTTGTCTCGTCTTCCTGAGAATGTGTTTTGACCAGATTGTGTTATGACAAGATTGTGTTTTGAAGAGATTGGGTTTTAACGAGATTGTGTTTTGACGAGATTGTGTTTTGATGAGACTGTGTTTTGACGAGAATGGGTTTTGACGAGACTGTGTTTTGACGAGAATGGGTTTTGACGAGACTGTGCTTTGACGAGAATGGGTTTTGACGAGATTGAGTTTTGAAGAGATTGTGTTGACGAGGCTGTGTTTTGACGAGAATGTTTTGACAAGATTGTGTTTTGACGATATTGAGTTTTGACAAGATTGTGTTTTGATGATATTGAGTTTTGACCAGATTGTGTTTTGATGATATTGAGTTTTGACCAGATTGTGTTTTGATGATATTGAGTTTTGACCAGATTGTGTTTTGACGAGATTGTGTTCTGCTACAGTTTCCCAGAGACCTAAGACTTATTCCACAGCAAGCCTCAACACTGACTAGCCTTAGCATTTATTGCACACAGATGTTTCAGCTACTTAGATGATGATGATGACGATAATGATGATGATGATGGCGATAATGATGATGATGATGGTAATGATGATGATGATGATGATGACGATAATGATGATGATGATGGCGATAATGAAACAGAATTGGGGAAAACAAAAAGAATGAGGAGAGGAGCCGAAAATGTCAAATTAAGAAGCAGAACTAGTGAACGAACTAAAATCATAGCAGCTAAGGAGGGGAGGATTGCATAACATCCCGATCTTCCTCGGTGCAATATTAATCACACCCGGTGTTAGCCGGTAATACAATTATATGAACGCTGAAGAATGGGTACAGAAAAGATAGCATGCGATAAATTACAAACTGAATAATTAAACTGTGGTAACTGAAAAGAAGAAGAAGAAGAAGAAGAAGAAGAAGAAGAAGAAGAAGAAGAAGAAGAAGAAGAAGAAGAAGAAGAAGAAGAAGTAGAAGAAGAAGAAGAAGAAAAAGAAGAAGAAGAAGAAGAAGAAGATGATGATGATGATGATGATGATGATGATGATGATGATGAAGATGAAGAAAAAATAAAAGAAGAAGCAGAAGACGAAGAAGAAGTAGAAGAAGAAGAAGACGAAGAAGAAATAGAAGAAGAAGTAGAGTAAGAAGAAGAAGAAGAAGAAGAAGTAGAACAAGAACAAGAGCAACAAAAACAACAAAAACAACAACAAAAACAACATTAACAAAAACAAAAATGAAAACTAAAACATCAAGAAGAGCAAGAAAAAGGATAAATAAGATAAAAAAGATGAAGAAGATGAGGTGGAGGAGAAGAAGACGTAAATAAAAAATGAAGATGAGAAGGAGGAAGAAGAAAAGAAGACTCAAGGTCAGTTTTGTCTCTAAGGACCTGAACCCACGACCTTCGCATCTGCTGGCGAGCACGATTACTAAGTACTGATTTTTTAAGAATCGATATCCTAGCACATCGGACATACCCAAGGGTGCTCCGTCTCCAGACTATTAACCGCGCGACGCTGATGAATATGTTGAGAGTGGAATCTGAGCGTCTATGGATGTGTTCGGAGTGCTGTAAAGATAATATAACTCTAAACTCATTTAACTCAGTTTCCAGCAGAAGCAAATATATTAAGGTGTAGGTGCTAACTGTTTCGATAGCCCGCTGATTAAATTCACGTCGTTCTCTTGTTCTCTTTGCTGAACCAACGGTTAGGTTAACCTTAGTCTTCCCAGAAAGAGTAGTAAAGTAAAGATCCCTTTTCACGCCTTAGGCGCATCAGGTGTATGTGAAGAGCGCCCATATTTTTTTCAGAACATCGGCACTAGGTGGGTAATGTGGTCAGCATTACGCCGGCCGTCTCTACTTCCCCAGGACAGCCATCCTGGTACCCATTTTAGGCTGGGTCGACTTACGACGCCCCATACCATGATAAAAATCCACGCAGCTAGCAGTGGGTTTCGATCGCGGTACGTTGGAATTACAAATCGGACTCGCAATGCCTAAGCCACGGACGCTGCGAAAAATATAATAGGTATGATGTAATGCAATGAATCGACAACTGGGTCGCCCATTGGCTAGCCGATAGAAGGCTTCGTCGTCGGTCGGCACAGTATTTGGTTCCGTCTCTTTTGAAAGGATCAACACCGCAAAAGTCCTTTTCATGACAACTTGGTGGCGAGCAATGTTGAACCATTCTACCTGGCACAAATAACCTAGCCATAATTCTAACCAAAAGCTCCCTCTGTGGCGATGATGGTTGAACGGGACAAGCCTTTTTTGTTTTGCTCAAATCAGATCAGAGGCTTAAGTAGATGATGCCCCAGATACTAGCTCGCACACACACACACACTCAGACACACAATCACACATACACACGCACACAGAACAAACACGCACACACACTCAAACACACATACACACGCACACAGCACAAACAAAACACACAGCACAAACACACACACGCTGCACACACACACTCAAACAAATAAACACACGCACACAGCACAAACATACACACACAGCACACACACGCAGCACACACACACTCAAACACACAAATACACATAAACACGCACACAACACAAACACGCACACACAGCACACACACACTTAAACACACACGCACACAGCACAAACATAACACACAGCACACACGCACGCTGCACACACACACACACACACTCAAACACACAAACACACGTACGCAGCACAAACATACACACACCGCGAACACACACGCACTCAAACACACAAACACACATACACACGCACACATCACAAACACACATACACACGCCCACATCACAAATATAACACACAGCACACACACACACACGTCGCACATACACTCAAACACACAAACACACATACACACGCACACAGCACAAACATACATACACAACACACACACACACACTCAAACACACAAGCACACATACACACATAGCACAAACGCACACACACACACACACTCACATTCACACACACACACTCAAACACACAAACACTCAGCACACACATCCACACGCACACACTCAAAAACACACACATCACACACAACACACACACACTCACACATACATACAGCACACACACACACACACACAGAACAAGCACAAAACACCACACACTCAAAAACACATATGAAAAAAGAAAAAAGAAAACCTAACCCATCTACTGCGACTTGGAACACAGTTCTTCTATTCTACATTAGCCACAGAGACACATACATATGTACACACAAACATACGCGCGCGCATACACACACACAGACACACACACATATTTAATGCTTCTTTAAGAGTACTTCTGACCCTCGTCACGCACATATATGCACGCACACCTTCATCTATGCACGCACACCTGCATCTATGCACGCACATACGTACACGCGCGTGCGCACACACAGACACACAGACATGATGTGTCGACGGAGACGGTGATTGCAAAGCAACAACTCTAGTCAACATCACCTACAAACATCCACACTCACGCACATGCACCCACACACAATACCTCACCAATCGGCCACTACTGCGACTACAGTATGTGTACCCACTTGATAAATGGGAGGACGGGAAAATCCAGACGGCTTGTCTCACAATTTCCAACGCCATCTCCAACAGTTTATGCCGGGACATTTAGCTTCAGCAGAAGATGAATTCCTGGGCTTAATCTACAGCCAAACTCAGCTCTTCCAGCCAGTTCCAGAAAAACGACCGGTCTTAATTGGATCACCGCGTAGTGGCCGATCCGCACAAACAGATAGCGTGGCCTGGATCGATGAAGTCGGTTCGATTCGTCGACCCTGGTAATTAAAAGAATGGCTTGTACAGAGCTTCTGCTGACTGAGCCGTCCTATGGAAGTTGAGCCGACGGGGGGTCGGTGAAATCCTGAGTTATTGGTCTTTAAGTGTTTGGTCGGCAAATCAGCTCACCTGGCCTTTGTTCAGACTGGTATCGTCTTCCTGGAGTCTGAGCCAGGGTTTTCTGTAGGCGTTTGCTTTTTCTTTCTTTCTTTTGTCAATATCTGCTAATGCCGCTAGGCGTCGCTGTTCCTCAGACGATCGGTAGCCGAGCCAGGTCGCGCTCGGTATACAAAATATGAATCATTCATTTAATCCATTTTTTTTCTCTGTCTCCCCTGCGTTTTGATATTTCGATTTTCAGGTTGTAAGCTCTTGCTGCTGGCATCGTTGGTTTCATTCTCATTAGATGGCCAAACCATTTCATTCTTTGGTCGGTGTTCGAGACCGGGTGGCTCCCGGGGTTCACCCAGCCTCTAGGAAATGGGTACCAGAGTTGCAACTCTGGGGTAAATGAAGGAACGTCGCTGTAGCCACAGAGCTACGTGCGGACGGCGACACAGGCGGACAATTCTTACCAGCTGTCCGTACTGGTGGCAGAGCACTTATGGTTTATAACTGTGTGCAATGACGCTGGTTCACATCTCCCGACTTTACCTTTTTACCATTTATTTCATTCTTTGTTTCCTAATAAATTTGACGAGGGGTCTTGTTCAAACAGTTCTTGTGATCACGTCATTTCTCGCTCGATCTTCTCTAGTTTTATTCATAGCCATTTTTAAACATCTAATGTCAGAGGTGATCTGTGTTCTTTCCTGTTCTTTTAATGTCCACATCTGACGCTGGTAATCTAAAGTCGGTATAAACATTGTGTTTATAATTTTTCTTTTTGTCTCTATTGGGATAGCTGGGTGTTTTAAAATTGGATCAAGTTGGTACGTGACTTTGTTGGCTTGTTGGATTCTTGTTTCTATATCTCTGTCTATTTTACCATTGTGTGTAAAGATGCTTCCCAAGTATTTAAATTCTTGCACTTTTTTCAGACGTTGGTCTATTTAATATCTTCATGCCGATGGTTTCTTGCTCTCTTCCCATTCTCATGACTTATGTTTTTTTTCAGTATTGCTCTTCGTGTGATGTTTAAAGCAGCTGTCGTATAGTTGGTTTATGTTGTCCTGCAGCTGTTTACTTTCACCGTGGAAGCTCACTGATCGTTGGCAAAAGAGCAGCTCATTGAAGTCATCCTGTTTATCGACATCTGGTCTATTTTTAATAACATCTATTTTGAATAACATTGTCCATAAATATTATGAATGTGAAGTGGAAAGAACACACCCTTGCCTTACTCGTGATGTTGCCATACGCAGGCTCAAAAGAAACCTGTCATGTCTAGAATTTGATTTAATTTGATTCAAGAACCGACATCACAGCACTCGGGGCATTCCCATAAGCGTTCCGTTCCCATCTTCAGCAGCCAAAGAAGAGTTCTGATACTAATGGTGCCAGTAGCAGTCTGATTAAACGTCCGTCTTGACTTTCCTCTGTGCCTCGAGCATCTGCCAGAACCTCTCGTCACTCCACCCTGCATCAATCTCACCAGACTGTGGTGATCCATTTGCTCCTCCGAACTGTACACGCTCTCCCACAAGGCACTAACCGTGACATGTCTAGAGTATGGCATGTCTGGAGGATGGCATGTCTAGAGTATGGCATGTCTAGAGTATGGTATGTCTAGAGTATGGCATGTCTGGAGGATGGCATGTCTAGAGGATGGCATGTCTGGAGGATGGCATGTCTAGAGGATGACATGTCTAGAGGATGACATGTCCAGAGTATGGCATGTCTAGAGTATGGCATGTCTGGAGGATGGCATGTCTATATGATGGCATGTCTGGAGGATGGCATGTCTAGAGGATGGCATGTCTAGAGGATGACATGTCTAGAGGATGACATGTCTAGAGGATGACATGACTAGAGAATGACATGTCTAGAGGATGGCATGTCTAGATGATGACATGTCTAGAGGATGACATGTCTAGAGAATGACATGTCTAGAGGATGGCATGTCTAGAGGATGACATGTCTAGAGGATGACATGTCTAGAGAATGACATGTCTAGAGGATGGCATGTCTAGAGGATGACATGTCTAGAGGATGACATGTCTAGAAAATGACATGTCTAGAGGATGGCATGTCTAGAGGAGGACATGTCTAGAGGATGAATGTCTAGAGAATGACATGTCTAGAGAATGACATGTCTAGAGAATGACATGTCTAGAGAATGACATGTCTAGAGGATGACATGTCTAGAGGATGACATGTCTAGAGGATGACATGTCTAGAGGATGACATGTCTAGAGGATGACATGTCTAGAGGATGACATGTCTAGAGGATGACATGTCTAGAGGATGACATGTCTAGAGGATGACATGTCTAGAGGATGACATGTCTAGAGGATGACATGTCTAGAGGATGACATGTCTAGAGGATGGCATGTCTAGAGGATGACATGTCTAGAGAATGACATGTCTAGAGAATGACATGTCTAGAAGATGGCATGTCTAGAGGAGGACATGTCTAGAGAATGACATGTCTAGAGAATGACATGTCTAGAGAATGACATGTCTAGAGGATGACATGTCTAGAGGATGACATGTCTAGAGGATGACATGTCTAGAGAATGACATGTCTAGAGGATGACATGTCTAGAGGATGACATGTCTAGAGGATGACATGTCTAGAGGATGACATGTCTAGAGGATGGCATGTCTAGAGGATGGCATGTCTAGAGGATGACATGTCTAGAGGATGACATGTCTAGAGGATGGCATGTCTGGAGGATGGCATGTCTAGAGGATGGCATGTCTAGAGGATGACATGTCTAGGGAATGACATGCTTAGAGGATGGCATGTCTAGAGGATGACATGTCTAGGGAATGACATGTCTATAGGATGACATGTCTAGGGAATGACATGTCTAGAGGATGGCATGTCTAGAGGATGACATGTCTATAGGATGACATGTCTAGAGAAACAATATATATATATATATATATATGTAAGACTGACAGACAGCAGACAAACTGGGCTGATGGATGGGTTGATGCGAGGGTATATGCTTTAGAAGTTTCTTACATCTGCTTAAACAAGAGATAGAGTTCCAGGTTGGGGGGGGGGGGGGGGGGGTTAGGGTTAGAGATTTTAGGGTTTACATTTATATAGAGGTTTGTGTGTGGAGGTCACACATCTTGGCATTACATTTATATAGAGGTTTGTGTGTGGAGGTCACACATCTTGACATTACATTTATAAATACAATGTGTGGGTGTCACAGTTCTAGAGTTGATACTTCTCGTGAGAATCATATTACACACTACAAGCAAGTTGTTACATTTATATAGTTCTACAAATGGCTGTCAAGCTTCCGGATTTGATATGTGTAAAGTTTTGTGTGTGGGTGTTACATTATTATATTTAATATTTAAAGCATTCCACGTGTGGATGTCCCGTTACTATATTTTACAATTATAGATTCCCGTACACTGGTGTCCGGCTTCTAAATATAACATTGGTATTGTCTTGTGTGTGGGTGTGCGGTTCGTAGATTTCACATTTTAAGTGTTCTATGAATGGATGTAAGCTTGTCTAGATTTAACATCTATAGTGCTATACGTGTGGGTGTACGGCTTCTAGATTTAACGTTTATAGTGTTCTATGTGGGAGTCGCTGTGGCGTTGGCTGCTAGACGTCTGCTACAGATCGGTAGGTCGTTGGTTCGCTCCCTGACGCGGCCGGACATTTTTTCTTTCAGAAATGACATTGACTTCCAGGTCGACAAAGCTTTAAGTGGGTACCAGGTGTAGTCCTAGGAAGTAAAGGCGGCCGTCGTGATGCTGATCACATCACCCACTAAGTGCCGATTAGCCTATACAATTGGAGGTTTAGCCCTCTATTCCCAATACGCCTAAAATCGTGGAAAAGAGACCTTTATTTTAATGATAGTGTTCTATGTGTGGGTGTACCGTTTCTAGATTTAACATTTTATAGTGTTCTATGTTTGAGTGTCTGGGTTTAAGATTTAACATTTTATAGTGTTCTATGTGTAGATTTTGGGTTTCCGGATTTAACATTTATAGTGTTCTAAGTTTGAGTGTCTGGGTTTAAGATTTAACATTTTATAGTGTTCTATGTGTAGTTGTTGCGTTTCCAGATTTAACATTTATAGTGTTCTAAGTTTGAGTATCTGGTTTCTAGATTTAACATTTTATAGTGTTCTATGTTTGAGTGTCTGGGTTTAAGATTTAACATTTTATAGTGTTCATGTGTAGATTTTGGGTTTCCGGATTTTACATTTATAGTGTTCTAAGTTTGAGTGTCTGGGTTTAAGATTTAACATTTTATAGTGTTCTATGTGTAGATTTTGGGTTTCCGGATTTTGCATTTATAGTGTTCTAAGTTTGAGTGTCTGGGTTTAATATTTAACATTTTATAGTGTTCTATGTGTAGTTGTTGCGTTTCCAGATTTAACATTTAGAGTGTTCTAAGTTTGAGTATCTGGTTTCTAGATTTAACATTTATAGTGTTCTATGTTTGAGTATCTGGTTTAAAGATTTAACATTTTATAGTGTTCTATGTCTGAATATTTGGTTTAAAGATTTAACATTTTATAGTGTTCTATGTCTGAATATTTGGTTTAAAGATTTAACATTTTATAGTGTTCTATGTGTGGGTGTACCGTTTCTAGATTTAATAATTATAGTGTTCTGTGTTTGAGTGTTTGGTTTCTAGAGTTAACATTTATAATGTTCTATGTTTGAGTATCTGGTTTAAAGATTTAACATTTATAGTGTTCTATTTGTAGGCGTTGGCTTTCTAGATTTTGCATTTATAGAGTTCTTATGTGTGGCTGTTGTGTTAGCTGATGTTTATATTTACTGTGTTTTTTATGAGGGTGTTTCACAACAGGATGTTACATTTTTTTAGTTATATTTCTTGGTGTCAGACGCATCATCATCCTGTTGCAGGTTCTTGTGCAGAACGTCGCTCTCATCAAAGCCGGCCCTAAAGACTCGCCGTCACTCCCGCCCTCGTGGACTATTCTGCCCAAGGTGTCACGATATCCCGAGCCAATCTTTGTGCTGGTCCACCCCTGCCCCCCTCTCTCGCACCATGCCCAGCAATCGTGTCAAACCACAAGGTTTTGTTGACAATTATAGCCTTGCTGAGGCGCGGCTGGAAGGAATTTATATGGCATTACAGAGTTGTGTGTGTGTGTGTGTGTGTGTGTGTGTGTGTGTGTGTGTGTGTCTGTGGTGTGTGTAGTGCATGTGTGTGTGTGTGGTGCATGTGTGTGAATGTGTGTCAGTGTAGTGGTGTGTGTGTTTGTGAGTGTGGTGTGAGTGTGTGGTGTCTATATATATATATATATATATATATATACACACACAAATATATATATATATATATATATATATATATATATATATATATATATATATAAATATATATATATATATATATATATATATATATATATATATATATATATATATATATATATATGTATGTGCGTGAGTACGTGTGTGTATGTGTGTGTGCTTGCGCGCGAGTGTGTGTGCGAGCGCTGATGTTTCTGTATATACGTGTGTGCGTGTGCGCCTGTGAGTGTGTGTGTGTGTATGTGTGTGTATGTGTGTGTGTGTATGTGTGTCAGTGTGGTGGTGTGTGGAGCAGACTACTGCAACAACAGTCAGTCCTCCACAAGCATTACCGCCATCACAGACATCCCCGTGTCATCATTTGGCTCAGCTGAATCCTTTGGGACGCCTAATTCCTCTATCATCCCCCCGCACTCCTCCTCGCCTCCACCCGCTTCAGCATCTTCCCCATCGACCCCACCAACCCCCCACCCCCTCCTCTCCACTCCCCCCCCCCCATGTTGCTTACATTAGCGCCCTAAAATAATTTTTTTTTCATTGCTTCGCACATTCTACATCTCATCCTCACCGCACACTGGCCAATGTCGCCTCTCACGTCAACCACACGCACACAAACAAACACAAAAAACTAAGTTATTCAGAGGACACAAAAAGAAAAAAGCAGCAACATTAATAGCTCGTCAACGAACTCGAGAGATAGACTCTACAAGCGTTGTCCTCTCATTACAGATCGAGTTTTTGCCCACAAATCTGTCAAGATGGCATGTCTGCCTTTCTTTGGGGTGTCCAGTGTGATATAATTATGGGCCAACTTTCCACACATACTCAGCTAAACTTGACGAGCGACAAGGACAAGGCTGGCCACAACAACATCGCTTTCTGCCATTTTTATTTCAGAAATTTAGGTTACAAAAAAATATTAACGATAAACTACCTGAAGGTGTTAACGTATATATATATATCATCGTCATCATCATCATCATCATTTCATCTCGTCTTGATCCTCTAGTACGTTGCGGTGTCGAGGTGAGGTATAATTATCGGAAAGCACACGTTTGTGCGTTTCGTAAATGTTAACGAGTCAATCAACAAGAGATTGGAGGCAGTGGTCACGGGATTCTGAGACAAATATTACAAAAAGCTTTGCCTGTCAGAGCGACAATCGATGACAGTGAGAGATGGCTGATTTAGGAAGAAACTTCTTAAGTAACCATTGTAAAAGAGACACAGAAACCAGCTATGACCTTAATCGTCACTCCTTGTGGTTCGGATTCACTCCCGGGGGTAGGCAGAAAAGCTACATTTCTCCAAGATTAACGGTACCTATAATGGAATCAAGGCCGAAGGGTTGCGATATCCATAGTACCGAGCCAAAGGGTTTACAACTCATGGTTTCTGGATGCGACAACAGAAGATGAAGACTGTAGCGAGAGAGTGTTCTTCGGTCATGTGATGTAACTTTTTTCCCTGTTGGTTGTGATATAAGTTTCAGGTACAACTCATGAAAGTCACATAATCTCGTCAACCGTTTTATTTCGTAGGGGATTTTCCGATAAACTTCTATATTCTAGGGGTGTCGTGTGTTTCCTTGTTTTGGGCGTTTTAAGCACATTCACCATCGAGGACAGTCACAGCCAACGAGCATAAAAATACAAAAACATCAATGATTCGATACTCACGAAGAGTCGCCACTTCGGCGCTTCTTCCGCAGTGCTTCTTCTTTGAACATAAGCGCCCTCGGCGCCTGAGACCTACCCACAAGAACAAATTCCAGAAACAAAAGTAGTTCACATAAAAGAGAGTTACGAAAATAAAGCTGCACACTCCAGTCTGCACTACTTTTCGGCGCCGTGTGTATAGGCGGCGAAGGAAGACATCTCTCAACACCACTAGAACACAGGACAGCCCGTGGGAACCGCTACGAAATCTCGCAACCGATGAGATAGGATGATTTTCGTGATAAGTACCAAGTTTCATAATTCCTACTTTACAAAAAGCAACACATTTGTTTCCAAAAGTGACCATATCTGCCAGGTCGATCGAGTCTCACATAAATACCAGATGTCATGGGAAGTAAAGGCGACCGGCGTAGTGTTAACTTCATCACTGAGCGAGTCCTGATCTTTCTACAAGAAAATAATGATGGTCGCATCACAGACCCGATGCACTGCTGTTCCTTATTATTATTATTATTATTATTATTATTATTATTATTTTAACTTTTTAATCTATGTGCACTCTCACATCCTCACACAGTGAAATTGGAGTAAAAAATCTACCCACAGTCTTTCATGATCCTGGCTAGTGCAACGGAGTTCGTGCACTGCACTGAGATTCTTCAGACTCAAGCTTAAGTTGGAAGCAGAACGGAGCACTTATGGGTTACTCCAGTGTGCCATGATGTTGTTCCGTTGAATAAACATAAACCTTGAATATCTGTGTACTTGAAATCTCTTTGTTTTACGACCGTTACACTTGGTCAGCTTATTCGAAGCAGGAGAAACGGCTACATGCGATGCCTAAGAAATCACAAACACTGAATTAATGGAAAGAGCAGGTACTACAACAGTTTTCCTAATGCTCAGTCTCTAAAGGGTCATATGATTAGGTCACCTGGAGAATGGAGGATAGCAGAGGCCCTAACGACATCCTCTGTGGTTAATTAAAGATGGGTAGAAGATGTGAAAACGACCTCTACTACGATATAAAGATTGTGCAAACATGACATGAATGATACAGGCACTGAGGTAGATTTCGTGGGAATAAAACATCATGTAGCGTCAGTTAGTTGGGTTAACATCATTGCACTCCGGACATGTCCATAGGTGCTCAGATCCTCCCCTCAGTATGAACCCCAATGTCTGATGGCTAATAGTATCAGTTCTATGTTGATTAACACGTCTTCTGGTGTGTCTGGTGGGCGTGTCGTTTTTTTTTTTGCTATGCCGATCTTAATTCCCAGGTCTGCCATTCTGGTGAGTGATGTGGATTCACTGCCCCCAAAGTCCTCTACCCTTACCATTTCTCTGAGGGCATTAATGCCATGGACATATATTTTGGTTGAAGTGGCACATCAGAAAGGGAATGTGAATGAAGGAAGAAATTATTGTAGAAAGCCCGAGAGCTGGAGCGTCTGAGAAGATAAGACACTGAATACAAATTATGACGGTCTTGAAGTCCTGTGCTGTAATTGTGGAAGACTTTCTTCACGCGGCCAGGTCTTGCTAGTCACACTCACCATCGCCCAGTCTCACGGGCTGTCCCCCTAGCTGTGTCACTTAGCTTTTCATAATAACACGATATAACACTATCGTATGGAAAGACGGAAAGATGTTAATGAAAACAACATGAAATCATGTCCATTATTTTGAAAAAGGAGCAAATCAAGACCACACAAAACAACCAATTACATTCTGACAGTGTGCCAGAGCAGCAATAACATCAACAGAATATCATAAAACTTAAATTCACGTGAATTACCCAGAAACAAGAAGATTTACGATTCTCTAGGGAACAAACAATATTTAAAGAATCATTCTATAAGCCAGTGCGGGCTAAAATTGATTGCTCCAAGGAAATGTGCAGAAATCTGAAAACAGGCTAGAGTGCAGTTTTTGCCAACAATAGAGCTGGCTAATGATGATTGAGGCTTTGCTGCTTGGCATCACATGGATTCCTTCCTGGAAACAATGCAGCCGTTTATATGCACTAGATTCGAGTTCCCCCTTGTTTGTCTGTAACCCTCGATTTCCATATTGTCTCGTGTTTCGTCTCATCCTCGGTCAACTTTATCGAGGTCCAGACCCGGATTTGGACGTTATGAGGCCCTAAGTGTATAAGTAAAGCGCTGAGGCCCTATCATTTTGTTCAGACACCAGCTAAACTCATAAAACGTTAAAACACGTACTCTTTTAAATGTGCAGATAATATAAATATACAGTCGTTAAATTTTTTTTTATAAGAAATAAAAAAAAAAAAAAAAAGAATGTGTTTGCAAAATCATAAAATTATAATGGGTTACTCTAGAAAGGCTTTATATTGTGTGGGTAAAAGTTTTTGTTTTTTTTTAAAGCCCTCGCAGACTTCAAGAAGATATGGTGTAGCTTATTTAGTTGATCCTCTAATGAAACACTGGCGACGAGGAGCAAAACAAGTCAGATGTTACTCAGTACCTGTTGGAGCAGACGTGGTTCGTCTCTATATGGCGACCTTTTGCGTTTTCACAGCCACCAATATAGCAGATCAAAAAACTGTTCTTACCACTTTTGGCGAAATAAAATACAATTTTAAAAGTATAAATGCTGGTCTGAAAAGTGGTTGTGTAAACAATAGTTGCGAACTGGCGCGGTCTCTTACGCAATACGCCTTGCCACAACAAGACGGGAACAGATTCGAAAACACAGTGGAGGACACAAGGGCAAGATAATAAGAAGACTGAACCGGGTGGAGGATGACCCAGGAGGACAAACATTGGAAGACAAGAATAAAAGGAGTACACTTAGATCAAGACATGAAGGAGCGGTCTAGTTATCAGGATATGAACTCAAAGCCAGACAGATGGCGTATATACAATAATCTTGGCCACACAGGTTGCGCACAAAAGACCATAATTATAACTAAAGACTCTTGCAGCAGGTTCAACTTGGTTGTCTCTCTGTGAGTATCGAAACCATGATGCTTATGTATTTTCACACTCGTTGGCAGTGACTGTCGTTGGTGGTGGATGTGCTTACAACGTTACTAGGAACACATAACACCCATAGATTATAGAAGTCTCCCGGGAAAACCCCTACGAAATACAACAGCTGACGAGATTAAGTGACTTTCTTGAATTGTACCTAAAACTTATAACACAACCTGCAGGAAAAAAGTTACATCATATGACCGAAGACCATTGTCTCCTTAAAGTATTTTTCTGCTGTTGTCGTACTGCATATGCCGAAAGTCGTCACAGAGACTAGTTGTTTCCTGTCCTGTTGTTCTAGAACGCTGCGGCAGAACGAACATTACCAACCGACACAGAAGAAGCACTGGTCAGTACAGTGTTTGCACCAACATAGACTGCCTAAGGCTTCTACAGGACCCACGCCAAGACTGGCTCTATCATTTGCCTCAGGAAAACCCGACACTGAAAGGCAAAACAATGTCTAGAGAAAAGATAAAGTTGTACTAATCCCTGGGTGGTGTGTCGGACTCCTTGCCTACTCAGATCAAGACGAAAAGTCCTGAGGACATAGGGTAGGTTGACAACAGTCCACCGACAGTTGTGAACAAGAGAAAATGGGCGGAGTAGCCTGAATACTTGGTGCAATTTAATAAGCAGAAATTTACATATAAAATTCATAAATAAAATACACAGACTTCTACTTTTTCTAGCCTTCACTGGCTGTAAACTTCGGTGGAAAGATCTGGTTATTCGTCCATTTCGTGACTTTAGCCTAGTTTCAGAATGTGAGTTTTGCATGCACATTCGTTTGAAAAGCCTGGCATGTTTCTTTGTAACCTGTTTTTTCCTTGCCTGTCACGCAGATGCACTCTGACTTAGAAGAGCACCTTGATTAGTGGAATCTTACGACATGCATGTTAGGTAAACAGTGAGTATATTTATTTTGTTTCTTCCGACAATAAGATCCCTGATCCCCCCCTCCCCACCTCCACAGGGAAAATGCATTTGCCATTTTGATTTACACCAAAAAAAAAAAAAAAAAATGAACCATTGTTAGTGCGCTGTGCTGAAATTCTCCTCGACTTTTGTTTCGAACAAGACTAGATCATTCCTGCAGATATCCTTGTACATTGGATGTAAACTTTTTCAAACTAACTGAACAAATAAACTCCCCGTCCCTGAAAAATCTTGAACTTGGCGCCTGCACACGCAAAGTAAAATAACATAAGGCAGCGCAGCTATCAGATCTGCTAACACTAACATTCCTACACCAGAATTTTAGCTCACTGTCTGCGCACACAGAAAATCACCAAATCTGTCACTGCACCCGCAACAGTACACGCCATTCAGTTGTCCAACTGATGTCATGTTGTTTGTGTGGAAGTCGATCAATTCTCTAATTACCTCCTGATTAGACATTCCCGGTAAACATCGTTGGTTTCCCGGACAGATATCTTTTCAATATTTACTGGTCTATGGAGCTCACAGCTCGTCACCGTATAATTTACCTCCCATTCAGTAGGTACTGCAAAGGTTCAATTGGCTTCGGATGGCTTGTGTCCCAAGAACCATCAAAGGAATATCATGATTCTATTTGTTACATTTCCTTAAACGCACACAAGGAACTTACCTGAGTGCAGGCGGGCAGAATCGATTTCCCACTGGTGCGGAATAATTATGTAATATTACCGTGTTGTCAGTCTCCGTAGATGAATGGACGAGGTCAGCCTACCCCAGACTCTTGGTTCTCAAACTGGAGCCTTTGAGGGTACTTGGCGAGAGATGGGTTTCGTTGTGCTGGGTTTAGTCTCACCTTGTGAGAGCAGCTAACCACTTATGAGTTAATCGTACAAGACACGAACTTCCCAGCTCTAACGACTTTTTCTTCTTCTTCTTCTTTTTCTTCTTCTTCTCTTCCACCTTGTACCTCATCAAAGTGTCGGGTGGAAATGTAATGTTCGTTGATGAGCTCTGTCAAGAACACTATTAAAACTGATGTTCATTTCTGTAAGGCTGTTCTTAATGCCATCACTCCATATTTTCCGAGGTCTTACACTCGCTCTATACCCTTTGTAACGTTTTAGTGTGGCTCGCTGTGGCAGATAGTACCAGAGCATTCTTGTTAGGTGTCCACACCACTTCATTTGTTGTTCTTTAATGACCTGTAAGACTGGCTTTTTTTCCTAGCATTCGTCTGATTTCGTGATTTCGTATTCTGTCTTTCCTTGAAACCCCTGCAGCTCTTCTAAGGCTCTTTATCTCTGTTGTCACAATTTTAGGTTCATTGGAGGATGTAAGTGTCCACGTCTGGCATTGATAGCATAGTGTTGGCCAAAATATAGTTCTGATAAGATTCACTTTAGTACTCCAAGGTATCCGCTTGTGTTGTCAACAGGTGAGATAGTTGCCCCATTACTTGATTAGCTTTGGCGCTCTAACGACGATGCGTAAAAATTAAATTAATTCAAGGTGTGATCACAAGGTTCCACGGCCCATTGTTGAGGAAAACCTGTTTGTAGCAAGGGAACTTTAACACAGTTCATTTATCAATGTACCCGCAAAAGTGTTCGGTCTTAATTGTCATGAGCCCAGTTGTTGGTGTTCGACTGATTTTGTGGCGTCGTGTTGTGGGGCATGTGTTTGCGTATCGGTGTTTTGTTAGGGACATCAACGTTAAACTTGTGAGAGGATGAAGAATTAGGAATGAGTTGATTTGTTTGGTTTGTACGGCTGCCAGGTAAGTTTTTGATTTTGTTTGTTTCGATAAGTGAAGCTAATAAAGTCTATGTCGACAGGTCAACGACTTTTACCATGTGTTCTTCCCTAGCGTCTAAATTCGATCTCTGTTTGATTGTTAAAGACGGTTCTGTCATGGATGACCGAAAAGGATTTCTGACAGATTTGGCGAGAACTGTCTTTACTCACCACAAAGTGTCAAACAAAGGTGCCGGTACTCACAACAACGTGTCTAAATAAGGTGTTGGCACTGACAACATATTGTCTAACAAAGATGTCGGCACTCACGACATAGTGTCCAAAGGTGCCGGTATTCACCACAAAGAGTCTACAGTAGCTGCGCCGAAATCATGAGGCCGAAGAAGGTGCCGGTACTGTGTATGGTCACGTACTGATGAAAAAAGAATCATTGGGGTGGGGGGTGGGGGTGGGGGGGGGGGGGGAAAATTTAAATTGTATTTAAAATATTTAGAAGGTGTAATAATAATTTCTGCATTTGTCTTGGAAGAACTGGTTCTGAACCTTTTGACATGCTGTAAAAAAAAAAAAAAATCTGGCCGTCAAAAAACACAGCGGAGAAGTAAATCTGTTTCTGAATTACAAAAAAAATGTGTCCTCAGAAAATACAGCACACCAACAGCGTATCACAATCGAAAATGAAGAAATAGAAAATGTAACAGATTTCGAATACTTAAGCTCTGTAGTGAACAACAGTTGCGACTGCTCAAAAGAAGTCAGAAGACCCTCATTGGCAATGCAGAGATTAAATAAATAACATGAAGAACCTATGGCAAAGCACTAGTAAATTAGTTAAAGTAAAGATCTTGAGATCATGCATTTTTCCTGTGGTAAACTACGGTTGTGAGTCTTGGACTCTCACTCAGTAACTGAGGAAAAAGATTTGAGCTGTAAAGGACCTATTGATTGATGATGATGTAGTGAAATTTGTGTCCGGCTACCGGTTTTGGAAGCACTTTCCTCCATGTATCTCTACAAGTTTGGGAAGCACTGCAGTAGATATCCCTCATATATCTATACAAGTTTGGAAAGCACTGCCTTAGATGACCCTCTTGTATCTCTACAAGTTTGGGAAGCACTGCAGTAGATATCTCTCATGTATCTATACAAGTTTGGAAAGCACTGCCTTAGATGACCCTCTTGTATCTCTACAAGTTTGGAAAGCACTGCAATAGATATCTCTCATGTATCTCTACAAGTTTGGGAAGCACTGCAATAGATATCTCTCGTGTATCTATACACGTTTTGGAAGCACTGCAATAGATATCTCTCGTGTATCTATACACGTTTGGGAAGCGCTGCAATAGATATCTCTCGTGTATCTATACACGTTTTGGAAGCACTGCAATAGATATCTCTCGTGTATTTATACACGTTTGGGAAGCACTGCAATAGATATCTCTCATGTATCTATACACGTTTGGAAGCACTGCAATAGAATATCTCTCATGTATCTATACACGTTTGGAAGCACTGCAATAGAATATCTCTCATGTATCTATACAAGTTTGGAAAGCACTGCCTTAGATGACCCTCATGTATCTCTACAAGTTTGGGAAGCACTGCAATAGATATCTCTCATGTATCTATACAAGTTTGGAAAGCACTGCCTTAGATGACCCTCTTGTAACTCTACAAGTTTGGGAAGTACTGCAATAGATATCTCTCATGTATCTCTACAAGTGTGGAAAGCACTGCAATATATATCTCTCATGTATCTCTACAAGTTTGGAAAGCACTGCAGTAGATATCTCTCATGTATCTCTACAAGTTTGGGAAGCACTGCCTTAGATGACCCTCTTGTAACTCTACAAGTTTGGGAAGCACTGCAATAGATATGCCTCATGTGTGATGGTTACTTGTCAGGGTCGCTCTGTAGTAAATATCCTTAACGCATGGCTACCTGTGTCACACCTCCCCTCACCAGTAACAACATACGTGATTGAGTATACATTGATTGCACATTATCCGTGCCTATCATTTGTGCCACTCTTTGTTTGGTCGTCAGTGTTGTATCTATTGATTAGCTCGTTGAGCTGATTACACAAATGTCTATAGACGTGGTTTCTCACGTGGCTGGGGGCTTTTATGCATTTGCGTCTCATTTTGTTAACGAGCAATTCTTTGTGTATACATCATTATTGAGAAAGTATTGGCGCTATAATAGTTGTTATTATACCCCACGGTCAGCAACCGATATAAGGCCATACAGCTTAAACAGAAATTCCCGTTTTTGTGAGGCTGGCGTAGCCGGTCTATGGTAACAATTATTACCACCACCCGCCACGCCGGCCTCACAAAAACGGGAATTCCTGTTTCAGCTGTATGGCCTTATATCTGGAGCTGGACGTGTTCAGCCCCTATGTTAACAGTTAATAGAAAGCAGGAGACTAACTGTAGTATAACTATTGCTGAAGTTGTTCTGAATTCTGTAATCAGCTGGCAGAATGGTTGGGGAGGTAGGCTCTCATGCGGAGGATTCGGGTTCCATTCTCGTTAAGGTGTAGATTTTTTTCTGTCGGGAGAAAAAACTAAATATTGCTGGCCAGAACATTTGGACTGCACTAACCACACGGCCTTAGTTCTCAGTCCTACACGGCGAATATAGATAGAGAGGAGAGTTGCAGGTGGGAAGCAGAGAGAGAGAGAGAGAGAGTGAGAGAGAGAGAGAGAGAGAGAGAGAGAGAGAGTGAGTGAGTGAGAGAGAGAGAGTGAAAGTGAGTGAGAGAGAGAGAGAGAAAGAGAGAGAGAGAGAGAGAGAGAGAGAGAGAGAGAGAGAGAGAGAGAGAGAGAGAGAGAGAGAGAGAGAGAGAACTGATTTGAATTGATTCAAGAACCGACATCACATCACTCGCGGCATTCCTATAAGCGCTCCATTCCATCTTCAGCAACCAGTGCACAAATCCAATACCAGTCGCACCAACAGCATTCTGATTATGCGTTTGTCCCAGGGAGAACAGAAAAAGTGCTACAAGGACACTCTTAAGACTGCTCTCAATTCTTTTGGCATCAACACAGCGACGTGGGAGCTGCAGCGCAAGACCGTTATGGATGGCGTACGTCCCTCAGGCATGATGCATCGGCCTGCCAGGCAGCGGAGGTTGCACAGACAGAGAAACAGAGGCAGACTAGAAAGAATCGTACTGCTAATCCCCCACTTACTGCGGCTTCCATCTGTTGTTTGCTCTGCTCAAGAACTTTCCAGGCTCATATTGGACTAATCAGCCATCTTCGTACTCATATTCATTGATCATTGCTACTTTGAATGAAAAGTGGTCTTCATCACTTGTGACGGACGAATATGCGTTCGTTCCGACTTTCCTCTGAGTATTAACCAGATTCCCTCGTCCAACCCCCAAAACTCCCCTCTCCTTTTCCGCTGCCTCACTTTCACCAGACTGTGGTGATCCATTTGCTGCGCTGACTTGTACAAGTTCTCCCACAAGGCCCTAACCACGTCTGCCTTATCACGTATCAGCATTCCACAAAGGTATACAGTGACAGCCAGTCTGTCTGCCTGTTCGTTTCCCAGCACTCCGGCATTCCCCGAAAAAAAAATCCAGACAATGCCCCTCATCCGTGATCATCCTAAGTGAAGCATGCCACTCGGCAAGAAGCATGCCTTTCCTCACCCTCCTCAGAATGCTTTCTAAGTCAGTTACAATCACGATGTGTTTGTGTGTGTCGTGTTCTCTAGCCAACGGAAAGCTGCAGTGACCGCCTCCACCTCCATTCTTAAACTGGATGGTGTGGTATCATAAGCTAGGCTCTCCTGCACCAAACGTCGACCATTGGTTTTTGTCAAGAACCCTCAAGCAATTTATTTGTCTCTTGACAGTGAACCATCTGTATAAATAATCACATCCTCAAAACAAGCATTATATTGGGAAGAAAGTGAAAGACAAAAACAAGGATACAAATAAATAAAGAAGACCTGAACTAAGCTGTATATGTTTACAGTGAAAAGGACTTGTTAAGGCGAGATTGTTGATGAATGTTGAATTAGGAATCGACAATAAGCACTCGGTACATTTTCATAAGCGCGCCGTCCCCATCTTTAGCAGCAAGCCAAGAAGGTTAGTCAGACCTTAGTCTCCCCAAATAGAGAAGGTAACCTTTTATTCACAAGTTTGTTGGGTTAGTCGACTTTCCTGAAGGTTACGGGTGATGTCTTGCATTTCAGTTTTCATTCCGAAAAAGAGAATGCCTGTGACATAGGTTGCTGTCTTCTTTAAGGGAGGGGGGGGGGTGTTAGATCCAGTTTCTCCATGTTTTTGAAGTGTTAGAAGCGCTGGCGAGTTGATATATATGCAAAACGTGATATCAACGGCATTGCAAGACAGTCTGCTGCCAAATCGCATGCAGCTGGGATCGAACCAGGCATCTCGGCATTACGAAGCGTGTTCACAGCGTCTACGCCACAGAAGCCGATATACTACATGGTATAATATTAATAATGATAGTGATGATGATAATATTGATAATAACAAAGGAGCATTTGCGCCTTTTGGGACATCGGGTTTACGTTAGACGCCAGGCTTATGTTAGACATCGGGCTAAGGTTTGACAAACGGCGTATACTAGAAGCCAGGCTTCCCGGGAAGTAGAGGCGGCAGGCGTGATGCTGACCACATCACCTATCTGGTGCCGATTGGTCTATAAAAATATAGGTCTAGCCCTATGTGCCCTATACGCCTAAAGGCGTTGAAAAGGGTCTTTACTCATTTTTTTTAATATGTTAAACGCCAGGCTTATGTTAGACATTGAGCTTATTCCAGAAGCGAAGAAGAAGAAATTGTATTTCCAACGTTATGGACACTTTCTCAGGCTATGGCAAATTTCTGTAGTGCCCCCTTCTGTTGGTGCCCAAAACACGTGTTTTTTTCGCTTAATGGTTCATCCAGTTATGGCTGAAACACAACAGTCAGCAATTAATGATCCGCCGTTGACCTCACATGACACAAGACCCCAAAGAGTGTTGCTAAAGACTCAAATAACAGCTTTCAACAGCGTTGACGTAAGACGTGGTATGTAAGTATGCACATGGAATACTAAGAGATGCGTGGCTCAAACACTTAAGGGCTTTACGGAGAGTTGGAACATCAGATAGGTTCTTTTTGAAGCTGCCAGCCTCTTAAGTAAGCCACTTCCGCAGTCTGTTCAAGATTAACGATCCTATTAGAGAAGTGTACGTTAGTTCTAGCAACATGTTGTCTACACGTCATAGGTGGTTAAGTAACTTTTAGCGAAACAAAACATGTCATATGAGAGCACTTCCGGCCTGGGAATTTGATAGTGGTTACATTTCCGGTCTTTGCAAATATCGTTAATCGGACAGTCTACCTATCTGTCTGTCTGTTTCCTAATGAATCTATAAATCATTTTATATCTTAGTTGTGTCCTCTCTCTCTCTCTCGCTCTGTCTGTCTGTCTGTCTGTCTGTCTGTCTGTCTGTCTGTCTGTCTGTCTGTCTGTCTGTCTGTCTGTCTGTCTGTCTGTCTGTCTGTCTGTCTGTCTGTCTGTCTGTCTGTCTGTCTGTCTGTCTGTCTGTCTGTCTGTCTGTCTGTCTGTCTGTCTGTCTGTCTGTCTGTCTGTCTGTCTGTCTGTCTGTCTCTCACTCACTCTCTCCCCCTCCCCTTAATAGTGTTATATTTCTTTCCGTCTGCCTGTCTGCTTTTGTGCCTACAAGAGAATCGTCGGTTGTATGTATGTGATATACTGCCTTGTTTAGATGTGGAATGGAACCTAAAAATTCCTTGAGGCTAGCATGCAACCACTGCTCTACCATTGTGTCCTCCTAGTTTACAGACGTTGAATAATAAAGCTCCATCGTTCGTTTCTTCCTTGTTCTTCTTCTTCACGTTCACCGGCTGTGAATACCAGCTCAGAGTTCCGGCTGTGTATCCACTTCTGGACTTTG
>CAJHNH020000139.1:67500-105000 GCA_905116865.2 Candidula unifasciata
GAGAAGGGGGCACCACAGAAATTTGCCATAGCCTGAGAAAGTTTCCATAAATTTCGAAATGCAACTTTTTCTTTGCACTTAGTAGCTACAAATTCCGACTGTAAGTTCTGGTTGTTCGTTGACTTCTAGATTTTGCTGGTCGTTTTCCAGAGCTAGATTCATGTGTGCACATCCGTTCTACATATTATGTGTATTTGTATGTAGATTGTTGGTTCTTCAACTCCCAGGCAGCACCACTCTGACATAAGCCCGGCTAGAGGAGGGATGGGGGTTCTCGGTGGTGAAGTGTTCAAACTGTTTGCATTCTCCAGTATCTAACATTAGCCGGATATCTAACGTCCGACATCTAACATAAGCCCGACATCTAACATAGGCCCGATATCTAACATGACGGATATCTAACATAAGCGCGATTTCTAACATAAGCCCAATATCTAACATGACGGATATCTAACATATGCCCGATATGTAACATAAGCGCGATATCTAACATGACGGATATCTAACATAAGCCCGATATCTAACATAAGCCCAATATCTAACATAAGCGCGATATCTAACATGACGGATATCTAACATAAGCTCAATATCTAACATGACGGATATCTAACATAAGCCCGATTTCTAACATAAGCCCAATATCTAACATGACGGATATCTAACATAAGCTCAATATCCAACATGACGGATATCTAACATAAGCCCGATTTCTAACATAAGCCAAATATCTAACATGAAGGATATCTAACATATGCCCGATATCTAACATGACGGATATCTAACATAAGCCCAATATCTAACATAAGCCCGATATCTAACGACGGATATCTAACATAAGCGCGATATCTAACATGACGGATATCTAACATATGCCTGATATCTAACATGAGCCCGATATATAATATAAGCGCGATATATAACATGACGGATATCTAACATAAGCCCGATTTCTAGCATAAGCCCAATATCTAACATGACGGATATCTAACATAAGCCCAATATCTAACATGACAGATATCTAACATAAGCCCAATATCTAACATGGCGGATAACATATGCCCGATAACTAACATAAGCCCGATATCTAACATAAGCCCGACAGCTAGCGCAAACCCGAGGTTTAACATAAACACCAAATCTAAAAAAAATGCTCAGAATGTTCCTTTATTTTAATAATAATAATATAAAATAATGATAATAATAATAATAATAATAATAATAAATGAAAATAATAATAATAATATAAAATGATAATAATAATAATACATTTTTAACAATGTTACTTTCGTTTATATAATCCTCGTTTTTGTTTAAAGACAAATTCGTGTCCATATTTTCTGTTTACTATTTCCTTGAAAGCCGTCGTGGTGTAGCGGCTAGCCGCCCGTCTGAATGTCGTGGGTTCTGATTTTTACGGAGCCGGATTTTTCTCCACAAATAACTTGGCTTCTATGTCAACCTGACCTTAAAAGGGTATCAGGTAACTTCAAGGGAAGTAAAGGCGGCCAGTGTGATGTTGAACACTTAAGCCACCGAATTCGGATTAATGGATCAAAAATAGGTCCAGCTCTGTGGTCGGCAAAACGTGGCTAGCTAGCCTCATGCGGCTCTTCATCGACTTGAGTGTGGCTCGGCAAATCGGCAAGAAAGTGAGTTTGACTCAGAAAAACATGGTTGTTAAAAAAAAGTGAATGTAAAGTTAGTCTTCCCACTGCCAGTCCATATTCACGTAGCTCACTTCTGATTGGTAGTTCCTAATCCCCGTGACCTTCCCACACGGTTACGGGGGTGTTCCGCGATACCGTTGAAACCGCGTGTTGTATATTTCAGCACGCCAGCGCTTTTAACGCTCCAAAAACATGGACCAACTGATCCTAACACAACCCACTAGGTGTTGCTGCAACCTATGTCGCAGGCATTCTCTATTTCGGAATGAAAACGTAAATGCAAGACACTACAGAGCGGGGCGCACACCTAACCTTCAGAAGAGTCGACCAGCCCAACAAATTTGTGCATGAAAAGCGACCTACTTTGTCTGGGGAGATTAACGTAAACCTTTCCGAAAAGAAATTTGGTTCTCAATAATGTTATTAGTCCTGCTGCTGATTTTTTGGGTCTTTTGACTAAAGAGTTTGTCTATCACTGGTGTAGATTAATCGCAGTACGCATGAACGAGTGGACACTAGTTCCTCACTTTCACTTTTACTATATCCCTGGTCTCAAAGTTTCCCCTACAACATGCATTTGTGTGTCTCTCGTTGAGACATCCTTCACACTATAAGGTTTCCTTCGCAGTTATTCAATTAACTAGACAATGTCAGCTGATTGCCAGTATACAGGTCTATGAAACCACACAGAGCACACGTTATGAGGAAACTACTCGGCAAATGGGTCAATCACATCAACCTTGTCCATGGTATCAGGTGAGGTGGAAGGATCCAGTTTTCATTGTCCGATTCTGAACTGACCATAAGAGACCAAAGTGTGGTCACTTGTATGCGACGTTTATACCGCCAAACCGGGACGTATTTATGTTTATGACGCCCCTCTGCTTTTAGTCAGTTTACGTTCCCACTTTCCTCAGCGTGACTTCTGCATCCCTATTCTGTTGCAGACTACACACAATAAGTTGCGGATTTTGGCTGCAGTGGAGCATCCTCCATCATGCAATACTCCAGTTGTGGTCGTCCGTATTCTCAGCATACTAGTCGTTTAGTGTTGGCATCTGCACCCCAGCTTGTTCCAGTAAGTTTCTTCATAGCCGCAGTGTAGCTTTTCTTTGGGTGTCTTCAATGTGGGGCCCCCAGATAAGTCTTTTGTCGAAATTTGCTTCCAAATATGTGGAGTTTCCTTTTTTTCGAATGATGTTGCCTTCTAGGTACAGATCAACTTGTTCTAGCTTTGTGGAATGAGAGAAGAACGTTGAGACGGTTTCGGTCTGGTTTATTGTGACTCCCCAAGAGTCTGTCCATTTCTTAACTGTATTGACAGCTTACTGCATTTGATTTCTTGTTTTGTATTTGATGTAGAACTAGTTCTATGCCTACTTTCCCCCCTCACATGACCTAATTCCTGATTTTATGTTTTTCGGTCACTCTTGCAGCCCTTCTTTCTCAGACATCTCAATTCCAGGGTAATTAATTTTCTTGTTTAGCTTGGTGTAAGTTGCCATGTCTAGCACTGGGAGAATAGAGTGGGAATAAATATGCTTTGTATGAGATTTTCTCTGTGTTGATCGGGATTGTCTTGTGTTGTAAGTAGGAAGAAAGGGGTGGTGGAGGATTGTGTGAAAAAGGGGAGGGGAGGGGGGAGGGCTAGCTAAAGAACCTTTCAGCGCCTTTTTCATATTTACATTAGATTCCAGTGTGCTAGTTTAGACAGAGAGCATTTCTTCTGCCTGGTTTTTCCAGACAAGCGTGAACGATTAATTTCTTTTCCCCCCGGAAGTAACAGGGTGAGCCCGTTCTCCACAAAAATTTAACCTGAACGAAATTGCGCCATTTGACCGCAGTAAGAGTTCTCCCATTGGTTTCTGGGCGACACGCTATAAATAGGACATATTTTTTTTCTTTACTTTAATCTAATCAGAATTGTGCAACCATGCAAATCCTCCCAACCTTTTTAGATCTGGCTTATTTGTATGCAGGTTGTTGCCTAATCTCTTTACAGTCAGATGTTCCCCGACTTCAAATGAAACATCTCTAACTAGACTTTCACGACATGGTTGTTAGAGTGACAGTAGGCCTTCCTTTTTCTCTCCTTTCTCCTCAAAATGGGACCGGAAGGTCGTGGTGTAGGGGCTAGACGCTCGTCTATGGATATGAAGGTCGTGGTGTAGGGGCTAGAATCTCGTCTATGGATATAAAGGTCGTGGTGTAGGGGCTAGACGCTCGTCTGTGGATATGAAGGTCGTGGTGTAGGGGCTAGAATCTCGTCTATGGATATAAAGGTCGTGGTGTAGGGGCTAGACGCTCGTCTGTGGATATAAAGGTCGTGGTGTAGGGGCTAGAATCTCGTCTATGGATATAAAGGTCGTGGTGTAGGGGCTAGACGCTCGTCTGTGGATATAAAGGTCGTGGTGTAGGGGCTAGACGCTCGTCTGTGGATATGAAGGTCGTGGTGTAGGGGCTAGAATCTCGTCTATGGATATAAAGGTCGTGGTGTAGGGGCTAGACGCTCGTCTGTGGATATAAAGGTCGTGGTGTAGCGGCTAGACGCTCGTCTGTGGATATGAAGGAAGTGGTGTAGGCGCTAGACGCTCGTCTGTGGATATAAAGGTCGTGGTGTAGCGGCTAGACGCTCGTCTGTGGATATGAAGATCGTGGTGTAGGGGCTAGATGCTCGTCTGTGGATATAAAGGTCGTGGTGTAGTGGCTAGAGGATCGTCTGTGCATATGAAGGTCGTGGTGTAGGGGTTAGACGCTCGTCTGTGGATATAAGAGTCGTGGTGTAGGGGCTAGACGCTCGTCTGTGGATATAAGGGTCGTGGTGTAGGGGCTAGACGCTCGTCTGTGGATATAAGAGTCGTGGTGTAGGGGCTAGACGCTCGTCTGTGGATATGAAGGTCGTGGTGTAGGGGCTAGACGCTCGTCTGTGGATATAAAGGTCGTGGTGTAGGGGCTAGACGCTCGTCTGTGAATATAAGGGTCGTGGTGTAGGGGCTAGACGCTCGTGTGTGGATATGAAGGTCGTAGTGTAGGGGCTAGACGCTCGTCTGTGGATATAAAGGTCGTGGTGTAGGGGCTAGACGCTCGTCTGTGGATATAAGGGTAGTGGTGTAGGGGCTAGACGCTCGTCTGTGGATATAAGGGTTCTGGTGTAGGGGCTAGACGCTCGTCTGTGGATATAAGGGTCGTGGTGTAGGGGCTAGACGCTCGTCTGTGGATATAAGGGTCGTTGTGTAGTGGCTAGACGCTCGTCTGTGGATATAAAAGTCGTGGTGTAGGGGCTAGACGCTCGTCTGTGGATATAAAGGTCGTGGTGTAGGGGCTAGGCGCTCGTCTGTGGATATAAAGGTCGTGGTGTAGGGGCTAGACGCTCGTCTGTGGATATAAGGGTCCTGGTGTAGGGGCTAGACGCTCGTCTGTGGATATAAGGGTCGTGGTGTAGGGGCTAGACGCTCGTCTGTGGATATAAGGGTCGTGGTGTAGTGGCTAGACGCTCGTTTGTGGATATAAAAGTCGTGGTGTAGGGGCTAGACGCTCGTCTGTGGATATAAAGGTCGTGGTGTAGTGGCTAGACGCTCGTCTGTGGATATAAAGGTCGTGGTGTAGTGGCTAGACGCTCGTCTGTGGATATAAAGGTCGTGGTGTAGGGGCTAGACGCTCGTCTGTGGATATGAAGGTCGTGGTGTAGAGGCTAGACGCTCGTTTGTGGATCGGAAGGTCGTGGATTCAGGTCCTGATAGAGTCGTACTTTTTTTTTTAAAAAATGACCTTGACTCCCAGGTCGACCCAGCCCTGAGTGGTACCAGATACCAGCACTAGGAAGTAAAGGCTGCCGGCGTAATGCTGACCACATCATCCAACAAGTGCCGATTGGTCTATAAAATATAGGTCTAGCCCTGTATGCCCTATGCGCCCAATAGCATGGAAAAGGGTCGTTCATTACTTTTTAATTTTTTTTTTTTAAATGGATCCACATGGTGAAAATATGACACATTAAATGTTTCTCTAGCTGGGTGTATTATGTCGCAAGACGTAGATATCGCAGTCTTGCTGTAAACCACTAGACAGTGTGCTGATAGTTTTTTTATAAGCGAAGTAAAAGACGGTCCAAATGCTTGCTTTTGTGAAGCAAGAAGAAATTACATTTGAAGTGGGATTCGCGCGCGTCTGCAAATCTGCACACGTTTATCATGGATCGGCTTAAGTGTGGTCGTGTCAAAATGTCCCAGGAGTGAAGATGCTTCGTGTGTCAAACGTGTGTTTTAGGATGTGTCTTGCGTAAAACGTGTGTTTTAGGATGTTTCTTGCGTAAAACATGTGTTTTAGGATGTGTCTTGCGTAAAACGTGTGTTTTAGGATGTTTCTTGCGTAAAACATGTGTTTTAGGATGTGTCTTGCGTTAAACGTGTGTTTTAGGATGTTTCTTGCGTAAAACGTGTGTTTTAGGATGTTTCTTGCGTAAAACGTGCGTTTTAGGATGTATCTTGCGTAAAACGTGTGTTTTAGGATATATCTTGCGTAAAACATGTTTTTTAGGATGTGTCTTGCGTAAAACGTGTGTTTTAGGATGTTTCTTGCGCAAAACGTGTGTTTTAGGATGTTTCTTGCGTAAAACGTGTGTTTTAGGATGTGTCTTGCGTAAAACGTGTGTTTTAGGATGTATCTTGCGTAAACGTGTGTTTTAGGATGTTTCTTGCGTAAAACATGTGTTTTATTATTATTATTGCACTTTCTCTGATAAAAATGTGTATAATGACACTGTAAGCACTGCAATATGTTTTGGGGTACTGACTGGGTGTGGGGTTCTGTTTAGTTTGAGGAAAGCTCAAGCGAATGTACAGTTACGGGATCCACTCTGGTGTAGCGGCTAGATGCTTATATGCGGTGCCGAAGGTTCTAGATTCGAATCCACATCAAGTCGGACTCTTTTTTATTTAATAGTGATTTTGTCCCATTTATTTTTATCGTCTATTTTGTGTGGCGCTGGTAGTCATGTTTATCCAGAACCATCTGTTTCGTGGCACTGTTAATCATTTCTGGCACAAGTGACCTCCTTTGGTTCATTTTTTATGGCGCTGTTAGTCACGTCTATCCAGAACCATCTGTTTCGTGGCACTGTTAATCATTTCTGGCACAAGTGACCTCCCATAGTCCATGCTGTGTGGTGTTGGTAGCCATGTCTACCCGCATTCCGTGTCTTTTACTTTTTATCAGTTCTGAAACAGATGAACTGTCATAGTCCCTGCCGTGTGGCATTGACAGTCAATTATATCCACAACCTTCTGTCTTGTGTAAAGTTAATCATTTCAGACACAGATAATCTTCCATGCCTTGACGTCAAATTGCCAAGCATCTTATCTCCCGATCCGCCTCTGCCTTTCCCCCACCTCTGCCGAAATGTTCCACTGTCGCGATGCACTCCAGTTTTCTTCTTCTTATTATATTATCAAAGTATCCTTGTGAAATGGACAATCAGTTCTCATCGTGAGGCAATTTCTTTCAAGACATCTTCATTACTTTGGAGAAAAAAAGGTCTTGTTCACGTTTCCAGGCCCATCTACACACTACATGATTTTTCATTCATACTTTCTCAGACTCTTCTACGTCGGAGGGGTATCACGTTGTTTTTCTTCCAATGATATCAGCGCCGATGTTGCGTAATCTATACTACACGATGAAACAGCTTTCAACGACCCCAGAACACGCAGAACTGGCTCTAACCCAAACCCCCCTTACCCACAGGCTCAACCTAGGTCACATGAAAGACTCTTTTCGAAGAAAGCGGTACAACGTGACACCCCTCTGACTTAGATCAGACAGTGAAAATGTTTAGATAGGCACGGAAACATGAACAGGTAAGGAACAAAAACTATCCAAAGTACTCCCATTATTTGTCTAATAAACCACATTATTGCCACTTTGACATGTTCCTTGGCCTCTCAGTCGACCTATTCTAAAATGGGTGTAAGGTAAAGTCTTGGGAAGTAAAGGCGGAAGTTGTGATGTTGACTGCATCACCCATCGATAGCCAATAAAATATGGGTCCTATTTGCTTCTGGCATGAAAAGTCCCTTAGATTTATTAATTCATTCGTTGATTACTTATTCGCTCATTCTTTATTAATTCATTCAAAACAAATTCAACGGCCGTTATTCTTTCTGCCAAGGGCCATTTGAAAATGTATAAATTAATTGGCCTGTCTTACATAAACATCGATTTAAATGTTTGCTGGCTATATCTGGTCAAACATTTAATTGCGACTGCATTAGCCAAATAATCTCTTGGGCCCTCGGCCGTTCGTTTCCCCACTGCTGGTTTAGACGTTAATTAAAACCAACGTTAAGAATATCCGGGATATTTCATTGTGGCCTCCCTCTGTCTTTCTTGATAGCCGTCAGAGCACTTGGATTTCTTCCACGTGTGATGTGTCTTTCATGATATATCTCGGAGCACTGGGGATTCTGGCATGCCTGGTTTTTCTACATTGATTGATGTCAGAGCACTCAGGATTCTTAAATGCGTGGCCTGTCTTCTTTGATAGGTCTTATAGAGCACTCGCGATACATCAATGTGTGCTGTATTTTCTGATATATATCAAAGCACTGGGAATACATCAATGCAATGTCTTCCTTGATAGGTGTCAGAGGATGCCATCATTAAAAAACATGTATCCGGGATACATTAATGTGGACTCTGACTTTCTTGATAGATGTCAGAGGACGCCATCATTAGGAAACATGTATCCGGGATACATTAAGGTAAGTTCTGTCTTCCTTGATAAATGTTAGAGCACTTAGAATTCTTCACCGTGTGGTGGGCGTCTTTCAATAGATCTCGGAGCACTCGACATTCTTCCAGGCGTGGTTTGTCTTCCTTGTTAGATGTCAGAGCACTCAGGATTCTTTAATGCGTGGTCAGCCTTCTTTGATAGGTCTTATAGAGCACTCGGAATATATCGATGTGTGCTCTGTCTTCCTTGATATATGTCAGAGAAAAGCAAGGGCGCTATCATTAAGGAAACATGCACGCGGGGTAAGGGGAAGGGGGGGGGGGGGCTCAGGCTGCACACAGTATCTAGGGGGCTTGGAGCTCATTTACTCTTCTTCTGCTAACCCACTTCTGGACTTTGCACTTGAGTTTTGCGTGCATACCCGTGTTACAGATTAAGCTTATTTGTACGCAGACTGTTGGTTCCTCGCCTCGCAAGCAGATGCACTCCGACTTTGATGGATATGCCCTAATTATTGGCTTCCTACGGCATGCTTGTTAGGGAGTAGCGGGCCGATTTCCCCCCCCCCCCCCTAAAGCGACCCCGGAACCTACCACAATGGGCGCAACTACGCATATTTAATAATAAATCTGATTTAATTTGAAATGTAAAAACAAATATTTAAAAAGGAAACGTCTATAACTGATTAGAGCGGGCATTTCAAGCAATCCGGGAGGGGGCCGGGTGTACGAAGGTGGTAGCCCAGCCCTCCGCTGCACCCCTCCCCCACACCCATCCTCCATTGGAAAGAAAAACAAACCCACGCACGTCATTCAATGTGTCAAAGAACAAAAGGAACATTTACAACGACTAGTAATTAAATGCCTAAATATCACTGTGATGGTTAATACTGTTTTGTCTTGGCGATATGTGCTATTTTTAGTCCGATGTTGGATAAAGCACAATGGGGATTAATCTCTACTTCAAGCTAGCAGTTTTGTTTTAGTAACTTGACTATCAAAGCTGAAAATTGGGATTATTACAAATAATAAGTAAAGTACAGATCCCTTTTCACGCCTTAAGCACATCGGGCATATGGGGCGAGCGACACTGGGTGGGTAATGTGGTCAGCATTACGCCGGCCGTGTATACTTCATCCTGACACTTAGTTTGAATCGGGTCGACCTGCGACGCCCCATACCATGATACAAATCCACACAGCCAGCAGTGGGTTTCGATCGCGGTACGTTGGAATTACTAGTCGGACTCAACGCCTAAGCCACGGACACCACATTACGAAAAAGAATGAGCCTAATTTCTAAGTTACTCCCCCTCCGGTTGAGACCGTCGCTCTAGAAGGTTAGATGTCACTGCGGCTATGACAAAATAACATACTGAGCTGAGACTGTTGACACAGCTAGGCGTCTTCCATCTTATCCGCAATAGAGACTCACGAATCAAGGATTACAAACTAGATTCTGTTGACGCTGAATTACAAACTGGATTCTGTCGACACTGAACAATTACAAGCTGGATTCTGTCGACAATAAAAAAATTACAAACTGGCTTCTGTCGACACTGAACAATTACAAGCTGGATTCTGTCGACAATAAAGAATTACAAACTGGATTCTGTCGACACTGAACAATTACAAGCTGGATTCTGTTGTCACTGAAGAATTACAAGCTGGATTCTGTTAACACTGAAGAATTACAATCTGGATTCTGTCGACACTGAACAATTACAATCTGGATTATATTGACACTGAAGAATTACAAGCAGGATTTTATCGACACTGAAAAATTACAAAGTGGGTTCTGTCGACAGAAAGTGTTAAACAGACCAGTAAAGACAATTCTGTATTGTCATATTTCATCTGTACATGCTCCCCCCCCCCCCCCATCCCCCCTCCCCCCATTTTGAAAACTACTCGCACCATCTTTGATAATCTCACCCTCCCATTCTCATTACCTATCCGCTTCGATTAAGTCCATTTCAATCTCGATTGTTCAGCGGCGGAAATTAATATTTACAGCGTATCTCTGGAAATATTTCTACTGTATTCTAATCTCGATACGAACACGAGTTCTCGGTTTAACTGTTGAGGTCGCAATCTCCTATCTGACGAGGAAACAATTTTCTCTTGTCGTTTGAAGGACATGGCTCCGATTGGTTCCGGACGTTCGATATTCAATACCCTAGAATTAAGTAAGACTGGGTTCTGGATGACAGAACAAATAATTGTCATCTAAAAGAGTGTTTGTTGAGGAGTATTCCTAGTTCTTCTCTCAAATAAGGGCGAGGGACCCATATACTTAACAAAGTCTTGGGAGATATGGTCTTGAATCAAGTTCGTCCTTGAAGAAGTCTTAGGGTTGGTTACTGATGACAATTGTTGTACCCGAGTCTGTCAATACATCAATGAAAAAAATAGGAAATCTTCACTAATACTTTCGCTGGTTCGGTAAAGAAGGGAACTAGGTCACTAGGGTCATTGCTGTAAGAAAGCAAGGGAATCTGGTCCTTAATGTTGTCGCTATACGCAAGGGAACCCCGTCTTTAAGGTCGTCGCTGTAAGCAAGGGAACCCGGTCATTAAGGTAATCGCTGTAAACAAAAGAACCCAGTCATTATGGTCATCATTGTTAGCAAGGGAACCCGGTCATTGAGGTCGTCGCTGTAAACAAGGGAACTCGGTCACTAAGGTCGTCACTGTAAACAAAAGAACCCGGTCATTATGGTCTTCGCTGTAAGCAAGGAAACCCGGTCATTAAGGTCTTCGCTGTAATCAAGGACACTTGGTCACTAAGGTCGTCGCTGTAAACAAAAGAACCTGGCCATTAAGGTCGTCGCTGTAAACAAAAGAACCCGGTCATTAAGGTCGTAGCTGTAAACAAAAGAACCCGGTCATTAAGGTCGTCGCTGTAAACAAAAGAACCCGGTCATTAAGGTCGTCGCTGTAAACAAAAGAACCCGGTCATAAAGGTCGTAGCTGTAAACAAAAGAACCCGGTCACTAAGGTCGTCGCTGTAAACAAAAGAACCCGGTCATTAAGGTCGTCACTGTAAACAAAAGAACCCGGTCATTAAGGTCGTAGCTGTAAACAAAAGAACCCGGTCATTAAGGTCGTCGCTGTAAACAAAAGAACCCGGTCATTAAGGTCATCGCTGTAAACAAAAGAACCCAGTCATAAAGGTCGTCGCTGTAAACAAAAGAACCCGGTCATTAAGGTCGTCGCTGTAAACGAGGGAACCCGGTTATAAAGGTCGTTGCTGGTACTAAAAGCAAGTGAACTATTCATTTATGTTGACTATGGTACTATGGGAACCCGTTTATCAAGGTTGCCGCTGATACTATGGGAATCCGTTTATCATGGTTGCCGCTGGTACTATAAGCAGGGGAACTCATGCATCAAGGTTGCCGCTAGGACAATGGAAACCCCTTTATTATAGTTGCTGCTAGTAGTACTGTAAGGAGCAGAGCTAGTTAATTTGGCTGTCAGTGGAACTGTGAAGAACAGAACCGGTTCATTAAGGTTGTCACTGGCACTGTGAGGAACAGAACCAGTTTAATAAGGCTCTCACTGGTACTATCAGCAAGAGAATCCTGACATTAATACTGTCATTTGGACTATCAGCAAGGAAACCTATTCATTTTATTTTTTTCTGTGGCCGTACGTACATTAAGATTGTCATTGGCGCTGTCTGTAAAAATGTAATTATGGTTGTTAATGGCAGTGTCTACAAATGTAAAGCTCATGTGCGTGAGTACCACATACAGACTTGTATATAAGTGTAAAACCTAGATGTGTCACCCCCCAAACACAGACTCCTATAAATGTAAAACCTAGATGTGTCACCCCCAAACACAGACATCTATAAATGTAAAACCTAGATGTGTCACCCCCAAACACAGACACCTATAAATGTAAAACATAGATGTATGACCACCACACGTTAAATAATTAGTTGCGTTTCCTTTTACAGGACGTTGCAGAACCAAACCCAGCACTTTCTAGCTGTTGTGGTTTTTCTAGGCAAATTTACGTCCAGTAGTTTGTCATTGCACTAAACGGTCGGCTCTCGGTACCACGGTCGAAACCATCGCAAGACAAACCGTCCGCAGCAGGGATCTAACCCGGCACCCCGGCATTACGAAGCGCGTTCGCAACGCCTAAGCCACAGACGCCGACCCACCACAAATAGACATCTATAAATGTGAAACATAACAGATGTGACCCACCACACATAGACATCTATAAATGTGAAACATAACAGCTGTGACCCACCACACATAGACATCTATAAATGTGAAACATAACAGCTGTGACCCACCACAAATAGACATCTATAAATGTGAAACATAACAGCTGTGACCCACCACAAATAGACATCTATAAATGTGAAACATAACAGCTGTGACCCACCACACATAGACATCTATAAATGTGAAACATAACAGCTGTGACCCACCACACATAGACATCTATAAATGTGAAACATAACAGCTGTGACCCACCACACATAGACATCTATAAATGTGAAACATAACAGCTGTGACCCACCACGTCTAGATCTATTTCACTTGTTAAAGCAGAAGTGAGAAAACGCCCACAGAAAACCCTGGCTCAGACTCCAGGAAGACGATACCAGTCTGAACAAAGGCCAGGTGAGCTGATTTGCCGACCAAACACTTAAAGACCGATAACTCAGGATTTCACCGACCCCCCGTCGGCTCAACTTCCCTAGGACGGCTCAGTCAGCAGAAGCTCTGTACAAGCCATTCTTTTAATTACCAGGGTCGACGAATCGAACCGACTTCATCGATCCAGGCCACGCTATCTGTTTGTGCGGATCGGCCACTACGCAGTGATCCAATTAAGTCCAGTCGTTTTTCTAGAACAGGCTGGAAAAGCTGCGTTTGGCTGTAGATTAAGCCCGGGAATTCATCTTCTGCTGAAGCTAAATGTCCCGGCAGAAACTTGTGGAGATGGCGTTGGAAATTGTGAGACAAGCCGTCGTGATTTTCCCGTCCTCCCATTTATCAAGTGGGCACACGAACTGTAGTCGCAGTAGTAGCCGATTAGTGGGATGTGTTGTTTATGTATGTATGTATGTATCCGTTTGGTGTGTGTATGTATCCGCGTGTTGTGTGTTTGTGTGTATGTGTGTATGTATCCGTGTGGTGTGTTTGTATGTATCCGTGTGGTGTGTGTGTGTGTGTCCGTGTGATGTGTGTATGTATCCGTGGTGTGTGTGTATGTATCCGTGTTGTGTGTGTATGTATCTGTGTGGTGTGTGTGTATGTATCCGTGTGGTGTTTGTGTGTCCGTGTGGTGTGTGTATGTATCCGTGGTGTGTGTATGTATCCGTGGTGTGTGTGTATGTATCCGTGTTGTGTGTGTATGTATCTGTGTGGTGTGTGTGTATGTATCCGTGTGGTGTGTGTAAATGTATCCGTGGGGTGTGTGTGTATGTATTCGCGTGTTGTGTGTATGTGTGTATGTATCCGTGTGGTGTGTGTGTGTGTCCGTGTGGTGTGTGTGTATGTACCCGTGTGGTGTGTGTATGCATCCGTGTGGTGTGTGTGGATGTTTCCGTTTGGTGTGTGTGTATGTAACCGTGTGGTGTGTGTATTTATCCGTGTGGTGTGTGTCCGTGTGGTGTGTGTGTGTGTATCCGCGTGTTGTGTGTATGTGTGTTTATGTATGTGTGCAGTGTGTGTGTATGTATCCGTGTGGTGTGTGTGTGTGTCCTTGTGGTGAGTGTGTATGTATCCGTGTGGTGTGTGTATGTATCCGTGTGGTGTGTAGTATGTATCCGTGGTGTGTGTGTGTGTGTCCGTATGGTGTGTGCATGTTTCCGTGTGGTGTGTGTGTGTGTATCCGTGTGGTGTGTGTATGTATCCGTGTGGTGTGTAGTATGTATCCGTGGTGTGTGTGTGTGTCCGTATGGTGTGTGCATGTTTCCGTGTGGTGTGTGTGTGTGTGTGTGTGTGTGTGTATCCGTGTGGTGTGTGTATGTATCCGTGTGGTGTGTGTATGTATCCGTGTGGTGTGTGCATGTATGTATCCATGTAGAGTGTGTGTGTATGTATCCTCGTGGTGTGTGTATGTATCCGTGCATGTATGTGCTTAGACACCGTTGACTAAAAATGTTGTAGTCGCAGTAGTAGTCGACTTGGAAAGTGTGTGTGTGTGTTTCTGTGTATGCGTTCGTGCATTGGCGTGAATATGTGTCTATGCAACGTGAATTTGGAAGAGGATAAAGAGAAAAAGGCAGAAGGGAAAGAAAAAAATACGAAAAAGAGGAAGATGAGAAATAAAATGAAGTATAGGAAAAAGTATCTCGAAAGCATAAATGCTGTCATTTGACCGATTTCAGTCCGTTTTAGAGCACGGCGGAGAACGGGCACAAGAGACATGAGGACAAAAATGTAGGTGACGAGACCGGGTAGGGGGGTTTGAAAGGGGGGAGGGTAGTTAACACAGCTGAACTCCAGGACCCACTTGACAGGACCCCCATGTTTAATTTCCCTCCCATATGTACAGGCGTTCCGTACTTTACTGCTTAATGTCGTTCGGGAATACCCGCCCGAATTCGTTTAATTATAATGCCAAGCACATCACTAGGGCCGGTCCAAATGGAAGTCATTTTTTTCCCCTTTAGAGAGTCAAATAAGACTAGTAATTTCCTGGCCATCTTGCGATAATTTCTTTCTATTTATGGCCCGCTATTCCTAGTACTTCTTCACTTAGTTTTTCACGGTTTTTGTTTTGTTTGTAATTTTGACAAAGCTGTTGGTGTCTGTGCTGAAAGATTAGTCACAGAAATTGGGCTGTGAGACTCCCCGTGTGGGTTCCAGTGCTATATTCTGGAGAAAAAAGAATAGACCCACTGTCCTCTGACAAGTATGCCGTAGTAGGCGACTAATTAGGGATGGTTTTTTTTCAGTCGCAGTGCAATTGTCTGAGAGTCAAGGTGCCAAAAGTCTAAATAAAAAATAAAAAAACCAGATCTGTGAAACCAATGCGCATGCAAAACTCAAGTTATGAACCAAAAGCAAAGTGCAGGAGTGGACGAACAATCAAAGGTTTTTATTTGAGTTAACCACTGGTAAACGCGAATAATAATAATAATAATAATAATAATAATAATAATAATAATAATAATAATAATAATAATAATAATAATAATAATAATAATAATAAGAAGAAGAAGAAGAAGAAGAAGAAGAAGAAGAAGAAGAAGAAGGAAAAGAAGGAGGAATAACAGAAGGAGGAGAAGAATGAGGAGAAGATGGAGTCGAAAAAGAACGAGGAGAAGAATGATGAGAAGGAAGAGGAGGAGAAAAAGAAGGAGAAGGAGGAGAAAAAGAAGAAGAAGAAAGAGGAGGAGAAGGAGGAGAAGAAGAAGGAGGAGAAGAAGGAGGAGAAGAAGAGGAGAAGCGAAGGAGGAGAAGACAAAGGAGGAGGAGAGGGACGAGGAGAAGGAAGAGGAGAATAGAAGGGGAAGGAGAAAAAGGATAAGGCATGTGTAAAACATTAATTCGTGTCTAGCATTTAAAAAATACTTTTATCAACTCTTTTGTTGGCATTTGTTGCCATGTGAGCTTTCGATTGTTTGTGGGAGATTCATGTGTTTTTGTTTTGTTTGTGTTAGTGATATAATTGACTTTTAACCCCCCCCCCCCCCCGCATCCTCTCCCTTTCCCCCCCACGACGAGTGATAAATACTCGGTGACAAGTATCGGGAGAGTATCGGGAAATTCCATTTAACCGTTAGGTTATATCAAGGCAACAGCTAGGGTGGGAGTTCAAACTAAAGAAAATCAACATCCCACATGGGGACGAACAAGTTATAGTTTGACCCCTCCAGGACTTCACACAGAGCGATAAACATCCGGTGACACAAAATCCCGTTCAACCGTTAGGTAATATTGAGGCCCCAGCAAAAGCCTCGTTAGGGGTTCAAAATAACGAAAAATTACATCGCACAAGGGCACGAACAATACGCCATGATGTCATGGGGACGAATGACTAACTGACTTTTCACCCAACTGGACATCACTGCTAATTTAAGGTTAGTTGCGTAACTTTTACAGGACGTTGCAGAACCAACCCCAACAGCTTCTAGCTGTTGTGTGGTTTTTATAGGCAAATTTACGTCCAGTAGTTTGTCATTGCTTTCTGGACGGTCGACTTTCTTGATACCATTTTCGAAACTTACGCAAGGCGCATGGCCTGTAGCTAGGATCGAACCCGGCATCCCGGCATTACAAAGCGTTCGCATCGACTTAGCCACAGAGACGACTCACTGTCAATTACTGCCTTTATTGTACTAATTCTGTAGGCAGGGGGTTTTGGCATGGCTAGTGCTGTCGCCACGACTGTGCAGGTGAGAATTGTATTTCGCCCCGACAGAAACAAATTCCTAGCCTTACCGAGGATTCGAACCTGTGTCTCCCGTTTGAGAGTCCGGCATTCTGCCATTTGGCCAGCTGCTCCAGGACATCACACAGAGCAATAAACACCTGGTGACACAAAGTGCCACCTTACGGATAAGGATTATCCTTGGAGAGGTCCCGGAAACCCCGTTCAGTCGTTAGGCCATAATTATGGCCCGGCTGTATTTAGGGATCCTGGCAAAAGCCAGTGTGGGGCTTCAAAATAACTAACAATTGCATCGCAAGTGGGGACGACTTTTATATGCTGAAGTATATGTCGAAAGAAACTACAGGACGTAACTTTGCCTAGAAAAACCACACAACAGCTAGGGGCTGATGGGATTGGTTTTGCAACGTCCTGTAAAGGATACGCAACTAACCATTTGACGAAAGGTAGTAATAGTAGTTTTTTTTTACCCCACCAGGACATCACACAAGCGATAAACACCCGATGACACAAAGTGCCACCAATGTGGATGAGGATCATCCTTGGAGAGGTCAAAGAAACCGCGTTCAGTCATTAGACCATATTTATGGTTGGGCTATATTGCGACCCCTGGCAAGAGCTCGGGTGGGGCTTCAAAATAAAGAAAAATTGCATCTAACAAGGAGATGAGTGGGGAAGGGGGTAGGGAAATGACAAAAGGACTGAGCACTTATAGGAATGTCTCGAGCGCTGTTCTGTCAATTCTTGACTCAACTTAATTTAGAGTGTTATAACAGAACGTGTTCACGATTTGAAAGACAACTTTCAAGAACCTTCCCGCATCCGAGGCAGGAAAATAGTCAAATTCCGAGTCTCACTCAAGAAATTCGTAAATTCTTTTAAACTCCTTCAAACTTGGTCTGTCTGGATAAATATTTATTTTAAACATGTTATCTCCCTTCACATAAACCAGTTTTCAGTTTTCTTACTTCCCTTTAAGACAAACGCTATTTCTTTCAGTCTGTACTGTTAAAGTGATGCTAAAAAGATTTTTAGTGTAGCAATTCGGCAAGAAATACAACGATGAACGGTGGACATTCTAGCAGTACCAAAGGATAAAAATCAATACGCGGAGTTATTAAGGAGGCTTTGGCTTGAAGGGAGCGGCAAACATTTTCACTTTAATTTTGAATAGACACTAATGGTTATTTAACACCGATGTTCCTCTGACAGGGACTAGTTCGCAGAAACGTGGGGTATAATTTAAATGGAGTGCGTTTACTTTAGATTTGGTCCTCGATGGTTCATCAATACCTGGCTAGCATTTTACATTTAACTTCTAATAGCGCGCTCTCTCTGTCTCTCTCTGAATAACTGTTGCCATCTCTCTAAAACTGTCTCTCTCTTTCTGAATAACTGTTGCCATCTCTCTAAAACTGTCTCTTTCACTATGTATCTCTGAAGCTGATCTCTCTCGCCCTCTCTCTTTTCTCTCTCTCTCTCTCTCTCTCTCTCTCTCTCTCTCTCTCTCTCTGGATAACTGTTACCATATGTCTTTCATTCTTTCACTCTCTTTAAAACTGTCTCTCTCTCTTTCACTATGTATCTCTCAAGCTGATCTCTCTGTCTCTCTCTATCTTTCTCTCGCTCGCTCTCTCTCTCTCTCTCTCTCTCTCTCTCTCTCTCTCTCTCTCTCTCTGGATAACTGTTGCCATCTCTATCCCATTCTTTCACTCTCTCTAAAACTGTCTCTCTCTCTTTCACTATGTATCTCTCAAGCAGATCTCTCTCTCTCTCTCTCTCTCTCTCTCTCTCTCTCTCTCTCTGACTAATAACTGTCGGCATCACTCTCTCATTCTTTCACTGTCAAACGGTCACTCTGTCTCTCTTGCGCTATATCTCTCAAATAGATCTCGCTCTCTCTCCTTCTATTAATCTATCTCGTTTTCCCATATTTCTAGGGTGACAATCCGTCCCATTGCCATTTGTCCCGCTTTATAAAATAATCTAGAGAATAGTAAAGTAAAAAGTAAAGATCCCTTTTTACGCCTTTAGGCGCATCGGGCTTATGGGAAGAGCGTTCATATTTGTACAGACCAATCGGCACTAGATGGGTAATGTGGTCAGCATTACGCCGGCCGTCTTTACTTCCCCAAAAATACATCCTGGTACTCATTTTAGGCTGAGTCGACCTGCGACGGCCCATACCATGATACAAATCCACGTAGCCAGCTGTGGGAATCTCCAGGATAAAACATATATTTATAGTTTTATGTGTAGATCTTAAAAGCGTTAATAATTTTAAATACTTTATGATAATAATAATTAATAATAATAAGAATAATATTAATACTAATAATAACAATAATAATAATTTCTAAAATTATTTTGTCGTGTGGCGGTTAAACTGATTTCTTTGGGGTGTCCCCTTTTCAGATAAAAAATACTAGTGGGATGTCCCGTTTTCAGTTCAAAATATTACTGGGATGTCCCCTTTTTAGCTCATATCAGTGGGATGTCCCGTTTTCAGCATAAAATATCAGTGGGATGTCCCGTTTTCGGCTCAAAATATTAGTGGGGTGTCCCGTTTTCGGCTCGAAATATTAGTGGGATGTCCCCTTTTTCAGACAAAAAGATTATATTAACTCGCTCTCAATGTTCCCTCCATCTGGCTAACCTCTATATCATATCTGGCTGGTTGTCTAGCATATTCTGCCACACGCCGTCCTAAGGTTGCCCCTCTCGTAGTTTTCTCTTTTCTCATTTGCTGTCGGGCGGCGTGAGTGGCTTGGACGTTGCGAGCCTGACTGGTAATTCCAACGTACCGTGATCGAAACCCACAGCCGGCAGCGTGGATTTTAATCGTGTTATGGAGCGTGGCGGGTCGACCCAGCCCAAAATGAGTACCAGGATGTATGTCCTGGAGAAGTAAAGACGGTGGTCGTAATGTTGACTACATTACCCACCTAGTGCCAACTGGTTTGTTAAATTTGGGCGCTCTTTCCCTATGCCCCATGCGCCTAAAGGCGTGAAACGGAATTTTTACTTTACAAATTTGCTCTCTCTCTCTCACTCTCTCTCTATCTCTCTCTTTCTCTCTCTCTCACTTTTCCTCCCTTCTCACATCTGTTTTGCGCTATCTTTGTGACACACTTTCCCTTTCACCTGAGGCCCATACCCTCTTAAATTAAAGCAGCTAATATCAGAAAACTACATAATGATAAATTTTTAGATAACGCAATTACAAAGCTTCATTGGCAACGCCTACTCATTACCTTGTCCTAAAATCTCAGAATGTTTAGTCTACTATCCAACCACTCTTGTCGTATACGAACCTTTTAACAAGAAAACTCAAACAATTTATTTACCATGTCTGGCGTCATGCAGTCAACAAGTCAATAAAGCAGAGACGAGACAGCTATGTCTTCTCCTGCGCCAGTTACATCTGTTAATGCATTGTTCGCAATCTATTTATTACCGAATGCAGAGTCCCATTAATCCAACGTTATTTTTTAATGTGACTTAGTGAACCATCAAGCCAATAATTCCACCGATATACGGATCTTAAACGATTTCTTGCCTTAACCCATTAGGAAATGGGTGTGTTTTCGTGTTAGAAGCACTTAGAAATTCAGCCGAGAATGCGACAGATTCAAGCGGAGGCAGCGGAGCGGTGACGAGCTGATGGTCGAGGGGGGTAGGGATGTGTCTCTCGTGTGACAAACGGTCCAAGGAGGTTGTAGCAAGTGGTAGCCTCTCAATAGCTGTCGATTGTTGCATTCTTCTGCTTGGACTTCATGTTTTCGTGTTTGTTTTTGTTCTATAACAATCTTCTGCGGAATTTTTGAAGAGTTTCTTGCTTGTTATTGTTTGTTAAGTTTTTGCAGTCTGTACGATAACCATCTCAAGGACGAGAATCAAACAAGTACATTCCCGAAAACCCTGTTCAGCTATACAGTCCTATAGCACTGTTATATTATTGCCTGGAGAAAACGGTGATGGAGGGTGTAGTTTCCAGAAAAGGAGGCAAAGGCCGACCTTCATGAATGTGAATACAGGGCACAGAAGATGCATTGGCTATGAAAGGACATAGGGTTGGAAAATTGGCTGAAGAAAGAAAGACTTTCGGGCGCGCTGTGAGGAGAGCGACGTTCTGTAAAAGACATGAGAACTGACAGACTGTGGCTCTAAAAACTGGTTACGAAGTAGCCTGTAGCCCCCTTGTGAGTTAGACCGAGGCCTAATCAGTTAGTAGGTGTTTGGCAGCTGGCGTAAAATGTTGTATCTGATGGACGCGTGCATGTGACAGTGTATTTTTGAAGACGTGGGGAGTTCTGTTCAGAGAGAAGACCGCAAGATGACAACTTGATGACAGTCTAATCCGAAGTTGCAGCCAACCAGTTTCAATCGAGCAAAAAGTCGAACCGCCATGATAAGAACTGCCGGATCAACCATTGTGTATATTCCGTATGGGAGGAAACATGACTGAAAGGTAACGAGTGTGAACGAGAGAAGACGCAAAGTTGATGTCTGATAAATGTCATCTCATCTTGCTGGACCTGTTAGTATTAGCAGACACTGACCGGACCAGATCACATGTGAAACTGTAATATATTTTATTAACTGGGTATCATCTACTCGTTACCAACAGTGTGCATTCATAATGTCATTTATATCTTTCATATGAACAAACCGCTAGTAACCAATTAGCACACAGACGAGACAACACCCCAGCCACCCCAGCCAAAAGAACAGAGTAACCCGTATTCCAGCGCTGGTGCCTTTTAATTCTCTAAGATGGCGACTGTGACAAGATGGTTGCAAATTTTTCCCAGGGGTCATATTTCTCAAGAAGTATATCCGGGTTATAGTTGGCCTGTTCCGTGTTTGTGCTGTCTCCAGAGCAAGCTAAACATATACATACACATCACTTATCAAACCTAGAGGGAGCAAGACATAGAATTTTCAAAACAATGTTACCCCGAAGGGAATTTAAATAATGTGGACACAAATAATGTGGACACAAATAATGTAATACATTGCAGTATATATAAGTCACGTGGGTATCGTGAACTCCCGGCGACTAGAGAAAGTATACACCAGGAGACAATGTGATGTGTATGTCAGAATAAAAAAATAAAAAAAAAAAAAAGAAAGAAAGAAAAAGAAACTGACAATCATTACTGCTCTTATTATACAACTGTTGCTCGGAAGGTCTTTGAGCCTGAAGATTTACGACCGCGCGGCTAGTGCTGTCGCCACGACTGTGCAGGTGATTATTTTGTTTTGGCCCCAAAGGAAAAAAAAAGTCCCCAGCCTTACCGAGTGTTTGAACCCGGGTTTCCCGTTTGACAGCCCAGCAATCTAGCCGTTGATGTTTATGACAGTGGAAGTAATTCAGTTTTTGTGCTTCGATATTTGTTGATAAAAGAAAGGCACTAGACAAGATACAGTAAAACGTCCATTGACCGTCACTCATTTAACCGTCAGTTTCTGTTAACCGTTATGGTCTAAAAACATATAGAATCGTTTTATGTTTGTGTTTATATTTTTACAACGAATCAACATCATGGCATAAGGCGTAACCCATAAGTGCTCCGTTCTAATTCTAACTCAAGCTTGAGTTCAAAGAATCTCATCGCAGTTTACGAACTCTGTAGCACCAGCGAGGATCCTGAAATACATTGAGTAGATTTTTAACTCCAAATTTTGCCCGGGCAGCGCAATTAAGCTACTCTTTTCGATTTCCAACTGCCAAGGGATTTTTCTCAAGCTCAATAATACACACGGGAGTTCGATCTTACTACCTTGAGACCATTGGAAATCCACAGGAACAATTCCCAGCCTATACTGGCAATTCAACCCAGGACCTCCAGCACCCGAGGCGGATCGAACCCGGCACCCCGGCATTACAAAGCGGGTTCGCCTCGCCTAAGCCATAGACCCAGTAAGGTTGCACCTCACATTTAAGTTTCGATTAATGTTATTACTTTGCAAACGTTCTACCGGTTTACTTTTCACGCGACACCGTCATCTCCTCAGATGTCACTCGATGAATTTCACGATTTCTGCGAGATTACTGAAATCAGAGTGACACCATGACACTTCCTGTTGCTTGACATCTGATCCGAAAACGATGTTTGTGTAAAAACAAATTGCATTCCACAATCTCAGTGCCATCTGATCTGAGAACGATGTTTGTGTGAAAACAAATTTCATTTCACCGTCTCCGACACTTGGTGATCACCCAGGCGTCCCATGTCTAGACTATATCTACTCACGTCAACTGTGGATGTCAGAGACCCCGCGCAGTGTAAACACTTACAGCAGAAACTGATGTTCCGAATAGCTGTCTAAGTGGATTTAGTGTCAGAAAGAAACAAAAAGTAGAGCCCTTTAGAGGTCAGTGCACGTATGGGACAAATGAGGACTCCTACTTTTCTCTACTACTCGCCCTTGATGTGTTTTATTGTCACCATCACTCTAGCCGCCTTTACTTCCCAGGACTTTACCTGGTACCGATTTGAAGTTTTGTCGACCTGGGAGACAAGTTCATGTTTGAAAGGAAATCTAGCTCCTAGCAGATTTGAACCCATGACTTTCGGATCGTCAAAAGAGTGTCTAGCCGCAAAAAACCACAGCTACCGTCATTATATGTACATACGTCGACTATGATTGTCAGAGCTCCAATTGGGCATATGCAACAGAAATGATTATCTAAATACTTGTCTAAATGTGTTTAATGTTAAGAAAAGGTAAGTTGCGTATCCTTTACAGGACGTTGCAGAACCAATCCGAACAGTCCCTGGCTGTTGTGTGGTTTTTCTAGGCAAATTTACGTCCAGTAGTTGGCCATTGCTTGCTGGACGGTCGGCTTTCTTGATACCACTGTCGAAACCAACGCAAGGCCCGCAACTGGGATCGAACCCGGCATCCCGGCATTACGAAGCGTTCGCATCGACTTAGCCACAGAGCCGACTGGGTTTAATGTAGGGCCCTTAAAAAAAAAGGAGCAGTGGCTAATGTCTGACCCGTGGAACCGAATGTCTTAGGTTCGAATATCTGTCAGGGCAAAATCTATTTCCTCTTCTTCGCTTTTTTCTTGACCGTTTCAAGTGTCAAGGAAGATATTTGGTTCTACCTCTTCTCTTCTACCCGTCTCCGCCATGAATATATCATTTCGTTGTAGAGTTTTCTAGACGTTATCTATCTATTAGTTCTTGGTCTACCTCGTTCTTCCTATACTATCTATACCATCTATAAATATTTTTTAATGAGCACCAGGAAGTGAGCTGGGAAGCAAATGCGATCGGCTTGATGCTCACTACACCATCCTTCATGTGCCGTTAAAGCTAACACATCGTGAACATATCACATACAGAGATGTTACACGTCGTGAACATATCACATACAGAGATGTTACACACCGTGAACATATCACATACAGAGATGTTACATGTCGTGAACATATCACATACAGAGATGTCACATGTCGTGAACATATCACATACAGAGATAACACACGTCGTGAACATATCACATACAGAGATGTTACACATCGTAAACATATCACATACAGAGATGTTACATGTCGTGAACATATCACATACAAAGATGTTACACGTCGTGAACATATCACATACAGAGATGTTACACATCGTGAACATATCACATACAGAGATGTTACACGTCGTGAACATATCACATACAGAGATGTTACACGTCGTGAACATATCACATACAGAGATAACACACGTCGTGAACATATCACATACAAAGATGTGAAACGTCGTGAACATATCACATACAGAGATGTCACAAGTCGTGAACATATCACATACAGAGATAACACACGTCGTGAACATATCACATACAGAGATGTCACATGTCGTGAACATATCACATACAGAGATGTTACATGTCGTGAACATATCACACACAGAGATGTCACATGTCGTGAACATATCACATACAGAGATGTTACACGTCGGGAACATATCACATACAGAGATAACACATATTATGTACATATCTAGTTAAAGTTAGTTGTGTATCCTTTAGAGGACATTGCAGAACCAACTCCAGCATTTTTTTTAAACTGGTGTAGTTTTTCTAGGGAAATTTACATCTAGAAGTTTGCCATTGCTTTCTAGACGGTCAGTGCTCGGTACCACTGTTGAAACCAACGCAAGACAAATTGTCTGAAGCTGGGATCGAACCCAGCACCCGGCATCATGTACGAATATATCTCATATTGCAGTCATATCGAATACACATACTAGCGTATCACATTCTAATATATATCGCATACCTATCACATAAAAAAAAAATTACATATCAAAAGAACACACAAAATATCACATGGCATATGTATTTATAACATACAAATATGTCAAATGTATTTATAACATACAAAAAATCACATATCACATGCATATATAGCATATGGCATGCATGTCACATACAAAATATATTACTTCTACGTCATATTTAAAAAAAAAGTAAACACTACATGTGAGAATAAAAGATATTCTGCACAAATAATAAATTCAAAACATACAATACTGTATTCACAAACCCTGCTCACGTCTATATGACAAACAGACGTTAATGCTACGGTCGTGTCGAAGAACAAAGGACCGGGAAACCAACCAAGCAGAACACGATCATCATTGGTCAACGCGGTCACGTGTCTATACCCATGTATGTCTTCATTGGATAACCCAATTAGACTCCAGGTCCACAGAAAGAGACAGCTGTAGGGGCACCTTTGTCCCGTGCTTCGATCTTGGCTTGCCAAACATTTCACATCCTGGGCAGCAATTACAGAACTCAACAGCCTTCTCGGGAAACCGTGTCGCTACTGTTGGTTCAAAACCTGAATCTCTGCAACGGCGAATTGCAAATGTATGAAAATGTGGGAACGAGAGAGGGTTAAGATCGCTGAAAGGTTTGTCAATATTATTTGCTGTACGTTGATGATCGTATGGAGTAAACCCTGAATTCGGTTATTCTGAGAATTTAAAAGGGAAAATTGTGGCTTGTCAGTGATCACGTAGTGGCTCAAACGAGTAAATATAAACTGAAATTGCAAAATTTAAAAAAAAAAAAAAAAGAAAGAAAAAGCCATTTAGAGAAATATATGTTTGTGGTGTAGAGGTTTGTAACACACTAATATTTCGCAAACAGTTACGATTTTGTTTACGTGTGTGTATGTGTGTTATGTGTGTGTATGTGTAAGTGTATGTTTTATCTCCCACTAATTTATGAAATTATTGACTGAGCTCCATATTATGCAGAGGTCATAAGAGAACAAGTCGGCATTATTAAATGGCTTACAAACACAGGCAATCACACACGCAGACAGAATATGCACTATAATTACTACACAATGTGTTTGTTTGTATGTATGCTTAATAAAAAATTAAATATATATATATATATATATATATATATATATATATATATATATATATATATATATATATATATATATATATATATATATATATTTATATATACACACACACACACATACACACACACGCACATATGTGGTTACAGAGCTATAACCGTATCAAGTGTCTATGTATGATGCTGGCCTGGAAAAAAGAATGGGGGGTTTATATCTTCCTCTGAATGGGTAAAATAGAATGTAACGAATAAGGAGGAGAAGAAGAAGAGGAAGAGGAAGAAGAAGAAGAAGAAGAAGAAGAAGAAGAAGAAGAAGAAGAAGAAGAAGAAGAAGAAGAAGAAGAAGAAGAAGAAGAAGAAGAAGAAGAAGAAGAAGAAGAAGAAGAAAAAACAGAAGAAGAAGCAGAAGCAGAAGCAAAAGAAGCAGAAGAAGAGGATGAAGAAGAAGAGGATGAAGAAGAAGAAGAAGAAGAAGAAGAAGAAGAAGAAGAAGAAGAAGAAGAAGAAGAAGAAGAAGAAGAAGAAGAAGAAGAAGAAGAAGAAGAAGAAGAAGAAGAATAACAGGAGGAGATGTTGGAGAAAAGGGAGGAGGAGAAGATAACGTATTGCTCCAGATAAGCTACTTGTTGATACAACTGATGTCTATAGAATGATAAATAAGATACAGTTTGTGTTTATAAACTAACGCACTTCTTTATATATTTCAGATGTGCTTCGCAATTATTCTGTAAGAAGGGAACACATAAAGAAGGGATCATAGATACCCTAACCAAAGAAAGCAAAAGATAAATAAGTGATCATAAAAACACTTACCAAAGGGAAAAAACATATAAGGAAGGGATCCCATAATAATTTACTTTAGAAACGAACACAGAAGGAAGAAATCTCAGATACACTTACCAAGGAAAGCAACATACAAGGAAGTGGTCCCAGATTTAGTTACTCTAGAAACAAACACAGAAGGGAGGAATCTCAGATACACTTACCAAGAAAAGCAATAAGAAACAGACACAATGCCCAGCCATCGTGTGACACCAGAACTCGTTATGGCCCTTTATGCTACTGCCTACTTTATCGTGACTATCACAGTCGCAGTCTCCTCTGGCATCCACGTCAACCCAGACGACTACTTCACCGACAGCAACTTCACTATCTTCACCTACCACCTGCCAGAAGACGCAGATTTCAACATGACCCTGGATTACATGGGTTTCACCGATGTACCACCAGATGGCGACTTCAATTACAACAGCTATGATATCGTTGGTGACAAAGACAAGTCACACATGACCAAAACTCCTAAACCAACCAACAGACCTAGAGAAGGGGATGAGCGGGATAAGATTGAGTTGTTTCTGGAGATGGTTGAGGAGTATGAGCAAAACAAGGATAAGTGTAAACCGGGAACTGGCTATATCCTCGGTTCAGGTGTCATCAAACAATACGGTCTTAACCGGTTCAAATCTCTTGCCATGATCGCCGTCAACCGAGCCAATTTTTTGACTCGTATCTGGAAGGTTGTGGAGAAGGATGTTCTCCATTCGGAATACTTGCTGTATTCACAGGTAAGGTCGATCGTGGAGTCTGACCCCGATATCTTTGCTGCAGGCAACTGCTACGATAAGGACGAGTTTAAAAACTACCACCTGTTTTGTCCGTTTGCTTATCGACTGGAGGATGGCAGGATCAACGTGAAGGACCTGTCTTTGGAGTACGACTACCTGGGCAACACATCGGAGTTTTTCTTCAGTGCTCGACAGAAGGCAGCACACCTGGACAATTTTAATTTCACCAAGGGTAAGTATTCACAAGATTAAATGAATATCTCTTTCTTCTCTAGTCCTGTATATTCTTTTAGTAGTAGGGTTTGAAGAGATATTGGGCGAGAGCTTTCGTGTGTGCTATGTTGGTGCTCGTATTTACCGCCTTGGATATACCATCTACCCATAATTTTTGTGGTTGACCTCTGGTTCTTCTTCCATTATGTCAAAGTGACTGAGTGTTTTGTGGGGCACTATCTTGTGGTTGTCTTTACACATGTCCAAACCATTTGATCTGTTGCATCTTGTTGTAGTTTAGTACTCGTTCCGTCCCAACGTGTGTCCTCATATCGTCATTTATTGATTCTGTCTCTTCTAGTCACATTTATGATTCGCCGTATGCGTTTCTTCTCTTTTGTTTCGATTTTTCTGTTGTATTTTATTGTTAATGTCTACGTTTGGTACTGGTAACACATTGGGGTAAAAGAATGTAGTGCATAAACTGTACAAAAGTCTAGTTTTTGTACTCGTATTTATGTGCGGACTAGACAGGGGTATAATATGAATCTTTGACTTTAACGCGACTGCGTGACTTCAGAATGAAGCACGCCTATATTGTCTTAGAGGCTAAGCCTAAAGACCAACTTCTCATGAGAATAATCAGTAGCGGTACACTGGAGTCGCTGCTGCGTCGAAGGACAGACCACGCACGGGAATACCCAATGTACAATTATCTCCATTGTGCTCAAATAAAAGGTTTGTCCTTTTCATTTGTGCGGTCTGACAACTATTTACTTTTTCGATTCCTTTAAAGAACAAAATTAAAAGTTTGACCACGTTCAACCTGCTGCTAGCTAGCCAGCCTAAGCTGCAAACAGTCTCCGGCTACATTTATGGTCTGGTTTATTTGCGCCACTTTCGTGACTAAAGTTCTGGTATTTGCGACGTCTTTGGGCTTAGTCCGTCTTCCCTTTAAGTCAGACCGCTTGTTCCCTTTCCTGTTATCGACTGTGTTAGTCATGCCCTTGAATTTCTGGTGTTGTCCTCTTGTTTTCTGCTCTTTCTGATTTGGCAAGGCATATTTCGTAGGAGAGCGAGCTTCTCAACATAACGTCCTCTGGACCACCATTAACATTTTGAGTATTTTACTTTGCCAAAAAGTACTGAAAACAGTTTTTGCGTTGGATAGATCCGAAATGTGGAAATTATCGGCATGTGACCATAGTGGTCTTATAGTTGTCTATCTGCGGTAAAAACGGGTTAATCATGTCATAGAAATGTGCGTGAAACGTTAGATGAAGCCTCGCAATGATTCTATCCGTCATTTGTTATAATGTGGTCCGATTATGTCAATTTGGGTTGGTAGCTAGGCTCCTGTGTACGTAAATACCAGATCCCATGAATACCCAGCTCACGCTTTGAGATCCAAATGTTCGGCGATGAGGATTGTTTTAGCTTGTGGGGTACGGGACTCAAGTGCTCTCTGGGAGATAGATGTGGGGGAATTGCACTAATAGTGTATCAGGAAGAGGTAGGGAACGGGGAGCCTTTTCTTATAACAAAGCTGCGATATTTAAGCTTTAGTGAAAACAATTTCAATTGGGCTTGTTAGCCGGATGCTTGTTTTGTGGTTGGTTGGTTGGGTAGCTAGTTTGTTGCTTAGTTGAGAGCCTGATTGGTGTATTTGATGAGCTCTTGATTCGTTAGCTACTTAATGTGGATGTTTTGTTTGAGGATGGATAGTTTATTGGATGGTTAGTTAGATATTGGTTTTTGTTTTATTAACTGGGTAACTGTTTGACTGTTTCATTAGTAGGCTGGGTGGCTGTTTGACTAAATCGGTAGCTGTTTGACTACTTCATCGACTGGTTAGTTGGGTGGCTGTTTCACTAAATGGGTGGGTGAGTGGCTGTCTAATTTGTGGGGTGGTTGGGTAGGTAAATGTAGGAGAGCAGTTAACATGGTTGTTTGAGACTAGGCCGGGACGCCAGAGACTATTCGTTCTGGTAGCGCAAACCACTCTGGGGAATGCAACTACCAGGGTCACTGAGGTATCGAGTAGACTTAATAGACGATTTTAACTCTTTTTGAATTGTGATTGTTTGACTGTTATGTTGTAGCAATCAGTCATAACTACGACTATCGTTATTAGTTAGTTAGTTAGTTAGTCTTTCCTCTTGTGTCGAGTGCGGCACATAGGGCAGAGGTCATGACTCTCCATGCATGGCGGTTCGTTGTAATCTGTTGTAGGTCTTGGATGTTTGAGTGGCCCATGAGCGAGCCTTCCCTGATGATAGTTCTACGTAGGGTTTCCCTTGGTCTTCCACGAGATCTTTTTCCCTGTGGTGTCCAAATGAGGGCTTGGTTAGGAAGTCTTGATTTATCCATTCTAAGGGCGTGGCCGACATAGTTCCAGCGGCGTTTTCGTATAAAATTAGACACATACTCTTGCCTGGATTCTTGCCTTATTTGTGTATTGGTTCGGAAATCTGACCATTTGAAATTTAGTATTCTTCTAAGGCATTTATTTTCAAAACTGTCTAATTTTGTGTCTAGAGTTTTCGTTGATTTCCAGCTCTCGGTATATTCATTTCAATTCATTACGGTTTGAAATGAACAGATACTAACCCTAACACCTCTAGAATACTGGACTTTCCAGGGAACGCCTGGATTTCCTTTGTTTGGTTTGAAAGTACCCAACCATCTTATCACCTATGGTCTGTTGTAGCGTGCTTTAAGGAACCTAGAGGAGCATAGAAGCTCTGATGTGACTATAAAAGGGGTGGCCTGATGGTTGCGGATCCTATTAAAGATAGAGTAGTAACTATTACGCTCAAGATACTGATTTCAAGTCCCACAGACTATGAAGCGTTCTTGCATCTATCACCGTGATCTTTATTTGTGGATTGCATTTGTGTCTGTCTGCCACCCAGGTCGTCTAGGAAGGTGGTATCTAATAATTCCTTCCATTGTGAGACAAAGGTATCAAGTTCTAGTGGCTACCGCCTGACTTCTTCATGAATAAGGTTGTGGCAGTATCAAATTTAATAGGGTTTTAGTTTACCTTCCACATATGTATCCTAAAATTAGAATCGAACGAGTATGCTGTGTCGTTATATTATTATTGAATTTTGGCTAAATGGGGACAGACAAAGAGAGAGACAGACAAGGAAAGAGACATACATGAAGAGAGACAGGAAATGAGAGAGACAGACGTGGAGAGAGAGTCAGGCAAGGAGAGAGACAGACAGAAGACTGGCAAGGAGAGAGACAGACAGGAGACAGGCAGGGAGAGAGACAGACAAGAGACTGGCTAGGAGAGAGACAGACAAGGGACTGGCAAGGAGAGAGACAGACAAGAGACTGACAAGGAGAGAGACAGACAGGAGAGAGACAGTCAAGGAGAGAGACAGACAAGGAGAGAGACAGACAAGGAAAGAGACAGACAAGGAGAGAGACAGACAAGGAGAGAGACAGACAAGGAGAGAGACAGACAGACAAGGAGAGAGATAGACAAACAAGGAGAGAGACAGGCAAGGAGAGCGACAGGCAAGGAGAGAGACTGGCAAGGATAAAGACGAACAAGGAGAGAGACAGACAGACAAGAAGAGAGACAGACAAGGTGAGAGACAGACAAGGAGACAGACAGACAGACAAGGAGAGAGACAGGCAAGGAGAGAGAGACAGGCAAGGAGAGAGACTGGCAAGGAGAGAGACTGGCAAGGAGAGAGACTGGCAAGGAGGGAGACAGGCAAGGAGGGAGGCAAACAAGGAGAAAGACAGGCAATGAGGGAGACAGACACGGAGAGAGACGGACACGGAGAGAGACAGGTAAAGAGAAAGATAGACACGAAGAGAGACAGACAAGGAGAGAGAGACAGGCAAGCACAGAGACAAACAAGGAGAGAGACAAACATGGAGAGAGACATACACGGAGAGAGACAGGCAAGGAGAGAAACATACACGGAGAGAGACAGGCAAGGAGAGAGACATACACGGAGAGAGACAGGCAAGGAGAGAGGCATACACGGAGAGAGACAGGCAAGGAGAGAGACATACACGGAGAGAGACAGGCAAGGAGAGAGACATACACGGAGAGAGACAGGCAAGGAGAGAGACATACACGGAGAGAGACAGGCAAGGAGAGAGACATACACGGAGAGAGACAGGCAATGAGAGAGACATACACGGAGAGAGACAGGCAATGAGAGAGACATACACGGAGAGAGACAGACAAGGAGAGAGAGACATACACGGAGAGAGACAGACAAGGAGAGAGACATACACGGAGAGAGACAGGCAAGGAGAGAAACATACACGGAGAGAGACAGACAAGGAGAGAGACAGACACGGAGAGAGACAGACAAGGAGAGAGACAGACAAGGAGAGAGACAGACAAGGAGAGAGACAGACAAGGAGAGAGACAGACAGACAAGGAGAGAGATAGACAAACAAGGAGAGAGACAGGCAAGGAGAGCGACAGGCAAGGAGAGAGACTGGCAAGGATAAAGACGAACAAGGAGAGAGACAGACAGACAAGAAGAGAGACAGACAAGGTGAGAGACAGACAAGGAGACAGACAGACAGACAAGGAGAGAGACAGGCAAGGGAGAGAGAGACAGGCAAGGAGAGAGACTGGCAAGGAGAGAGACTGGCAAGGAGAGAGACTGGCAAGGAGGGAGACAGGCAAGGAGGGAGGCAAACAAGGAGAAAGACAGGCAATGAGGGAGACAGACACGGAGAGAGACGGACACGGAGAGAGACAGGTAAAAGAGAAAGATAGACACGAAGAGAGAGACAGACAAGGAGAGAGAGACAGGCAAGCACAGAGACAAACAAGGAGAGAGACAAACATGGAGAGAGACATACACGGAGAGAGACAGGCAAGGAGAGAAACATACACGGAGAGAGACAGGCAAGGAGAGAGACATACACGGAGAGAGACAGGCAAGGAGAGAGGCATACACGGAGAGAGACAGGCAAGGAGAGAGACATACACGGAGAGAGACAGGCAAGGAGAGAGACATACACGGAGAGAGACAGGCAAGGAGAGAGACATACACGGAGAGAGACAGGCAAGGAGAGAGACATACACGGAGAGAGACAGGCAATGAGAGAGACATACACGGAGAGAGACAGGCAATGAGAGAGACATACACGGAGAGAGACAGACAAGGAGAGAGAGACATACACGGAGAGAGACAGACAAGGAGAGAGACATACACGGAGAGAGACAGGCAAGGAGAGAAACATACACGGAGAGAGACAGACAAGGAGAGAGACAGACACGGAGAGAGACAGACAAGGAGAGAGACAGACAAGGAGAGAGACAGACAAGGAGAGAGACAGACAAGGAGAGAGACAGACAAGGAGAGAGACAGACAAGGAGAGAGACAGACAAGGAGAGAGACAGACAAGGAGAGAGACAAGCAAGGAGAGAGACAGGCAAGGAGAGAGACAGGCAAGGAGAGAGACAGGCAAGGAGAGAGACAGACAAGGAGAGAGACAGGCAAGGAGAGAGACAGACAAGGAGAGAGACAGACAAGGAGAGAGACAGGCAAGGAGAGAGACAGACAAGGAGAGAGAGACAGACAAGGAGAGAGACAGACAAGGAGAGAGACAGACAAGGAGAGAGACAGACAAGGAGAGAGACAGACAAGGAGAGAGACTGGCAAGGAGAGAGACAGACAAGGAGAGAGACAGACAAGGAGAGAGACTGGCAAGGAGAGAGACAGACAAGGAGACAAAAGGGGACACAGAGTGCAACTCCACGCATGTATACATAATGCTCATGTCTAAACTAATTATAAGCAACACTTCCGGGTCAACCTCTCATTTGCTCCACAAACAGGAAGTTGTTTTGGATTACCTCTCTTGGAAAATGAAAACATGTCGGGGACATGGCGACGAGACATGTCATTTAGGATAGGACACCTTGTTTCGGTGGGGAATGGAGGGGTCTCAGCTTATTGTTGTTAGCTCCTTTATTGGTTCGTGAGCAAGTCTGTCTCTGTGTATTCGTCCATCATTCTGTATGTCTGCCTGACCTTCCGGTCACTGTATCGCCTCTTTATCTATCTATCTGTCCGTCTGTCCGTCCGTCCGTCCGTCCGTCCGCCTGTCAGCCTGTCCGCCTGTCCGTCTGTCCGCCCGCCCGCCTGCCCGCCTGCCTGTCTGTCTGTCTGTCTGTGATGAGAAGAAGAAGAAGAAGAAGAAGAAGAAGAAGAAGAAGAAGAAGAAGAAGAAGAAGAAGAAGAAGAAGAAGAAGAAGAAGAAGAAGAAGAAGAAGAAGAAGAAGAAGAGGAAGCGGATGGCGGAGACAGAGGTTGAAGCAGAAGCAGTGGCGGAGGCAGAGGCAGACGCAGATGAAGAAAAGGCCAGTTTAGATATTTCTATTTCATATCCAACACAATAAATATAGCCTGGTGATTAAGTTCACGAGGAGCAGATGAACGAGATGTTAAAACGCTTGGTTCTCAAGCAGGAGACCTGGGTTCGAACCCTTAGTAGAGCTGTGGCGACAGCACAAGCCACGCGATCTTATATCCTCAGGCCGAAAGACCCCCAGCCTACACCATACAATAATTAAATAGAGACAGTAATGGCCGTTTTAATTAAGTGCATACTGACACAGTCGCCTCACCATGGGTATTGTCAGTAGCAACATCCATCATGCGGTCGTTGAAAGCAACATCAAAGAACAGGTCAGGTGTGGACAATAAGCAAGCACTCACCACTCATCCCAGAGTTGCTGGTGTGTGCAAGATCTCCCTATGTTTACGCACACAACATCAGCTACAGATCTAAAGCATGAATGGACAATCTGAAAAAAACAGCAACAAAACGAGTGGTTGGATACTAATCTTTTGCAGTAGAAAACAAATCAGAAAACCCCAGTTAACAAAAGAATAATTCTTTTAATAAAGACAAAAGAATAAATAATTTATTAGTAACGTTTGTTGTGTGTCCTTTACAGGGCGTTGCAGAACTAATCTTAGTATTTGTTGTCTGTTTCGATTTTACAAGACTGTTACGTTTGGTAGTTTGCCTTTGCGTTCTAAACTGTTCGCTTTCAATATTACTATCAGAATTATCTTTGGATCTTTTCTCAAGGCGATGCGGGAATAGTGGATAATGAACAGGCAGACAGATTGGCTGGATCTGCACCACTGGGTGGGAAATTGACACATGACAAGGCACATGTGGTCAAGACGCTTTGGGAACAAGCAACCGAATTAGTAGAGAAACAAGATTATTATGGCCTTCAGAGAATGAGCCACCTGGGTGTAACCAGAGGGTCTGGCCGGCTCACTACACTCAGAGGAAAGGCAAGACAGACATATAACCAGATTGTGACTGGTACCATCAGTATTGGAACTCTGCGCTGGCTGCTGAAGATGAGAACGGAGCACGCATGGGAATGCCCCCAGTGCTGGAATGCTAATTTTTGACTCAGCTAAAATCAACAACAAATCTTCAAGCTGAAATCAAACACAGTACTTCTGAATTACCTGTCGCGTTCGCAGCGCTCAAATCACAATAGTCGATACTTAGTAGAGAAAAGACAACTAGAGACACAATGACTCTAAGATAGTCAGCGCATATTGTCTTACTGTACGGCTTCAGTGAGGCCAGTCATATCTAAGAACGATGAATGGAGGGCGCCAATGTAATGGCTGAACGAATCTTTGGACCCATCAATGATGCAAACAGCGGTGTATGGAGAGTGAGAAGCATCAACAAAATTCATAATTTGCTTAAATCTACACTGATTTCTGGCATCATGAGAGCTAATAGACTAAAATGGTTGGGGCATACTAAAAGAATGTCAGATGACAGAGAAGGTAAAGTTGTATACACGAGGGAGATGAATGGTCGTAGACGACGAGGCAGACTCAGAAGCCAATGGAGCGATAATATCCAGACAGACCTGCATACATTTGGTGTCACTAACTGGAAAGAGAAGGCCAGCAAGAGAGATGAATGGAGGCTGGTGATACCTACTGCAATGAACCCCAAGGGCTCGGAATGTTGAATAAGAAGTTGAATGAAGTGGCTGGTACGCTTCGCTTCCAAAGATATTTGTTCGGATCCAGTAGAGGCAAACATGCTTGTTGAAGTTAACACAGCCAACTGTATTATGTTTGGAAGCCAAGGTGGCGTGTGTGGTCTTGACAACACCAGTCGCTGACTACCCCGTGCAGTGTAAGATTATGCAGCATTGGTCTGAAGATGGCAAACATTCTTTCGCTTCACTATTACTTTATGGTAGTTGTTATTTTATATTTTATAATTTATAATCTCCATGTAAGAATAAATATTCACGTTGTATGTTTTATAATCAGAAGTGGCCGTGGTGTAGTGGCTAGACGCTCGCCTGCGGATCGGAAGGTCGTGGGTTCAGATCCTTACAGAGCTGGACTTTTTTCAAAAAGACCTTGGTTCCCATGTCGACCCAACCTTGAGTGGGTACAGTCCTGGAAAGACCTTGGCTCCCATGTCGACCCAGCCTTGAGTGGGTACAGTCCTGGAAAGAGCTTGGCTCCCAGGTCGACCTAGCCTTGAGTAGGGTCAGTCCTGGAAAGACCTTGGTTCCCATGTCGACCCAGCCTTGAGTGGGTACAGTCCTGGAAAGACCTTGGCTCCCAGGTCCACCCAGCCTTGAGTGGGTACAGTCCTGGAAAGACCTTGGTTTCCAGGCCGACCCAGCCTTGAGTGGGTACAGTCCTGGAAAGACCTTGGCTCCCAGGTCCACCCAGCCTTGAGTTGGTACAGTCCTTGAAAGACCTTGGTTCCCATGTCGACCCAGCCTTGAGTGGGTACAGTCCTGGAAAGACCTTGGCTCCCATGTCGACCCAGCCTTGAGTGGGTACAGTCCTGGAAAGACCTTGGTTCCCATGTCGACCCAGCCTTGAGTGGGTACAGTCCTGGAAAGACCTTGGCTCCCATGTCGACCCAGCCTTGAGTGGGTACAGTTCTGGAAATAAATGTCGCCGGCGTTATGTTGACCCCATCACCCACCCAGTGCTGATTGGTTGATAAAATTTAAGCCTAGCCCTATATGCCCAATATGCCTTAAAGCGTGGAAAATGGTCCTTTACTTATGTTTTATATAATGGTCATTATAATCATGTCTCCAATACAATCAGCATATTGACCCCCACACACACAAAAGGGTCGCGGCCGGTAGGTTGAGAACGGCTGCTCTAGCAAGTTACGCAACTCTGTTACGCGGTCGGCAAGTATTTAAAAAAGACGACAGTGTAAGACAGTAACGCCCCTTTTTTGTTTAAAGTGGCACCCTATTGAGTATTTGACAAGACTTCCACGCCCCCTCCCCTCCCACCGCCCATTCCCCACCAACATAACATAGTATGATTAAAAACGAGGGACAAGAAGAAAAATCCCAGTACTGTTAACAAGAACTTGCGGGAAAACACGCACACAACGCAGATTGTTAAATAACGAAAGAAACCATCACCAACAACTGGTTAATTTAATGTCCAGATGTCAATGTGATGGTTGACACGGTTTGTCTTGACTATATCTGCTACTTGTGGCACAAAGCAGATCACTCTCT